>NW_010587530.1:8991-56361 GCF_000705375.1 Tinamus guttatus | reverse complement strand
GCCCAGAGAGGCTGTGGAGTCTCCTTCTCTGGAGATCTTCAAAACCCGCCTGGATGCCTCCCTGTGCCACGTGCTCTAGGTGTCCCTGCTGGAGCAGGGGGGTTGGACTAGATGATCTGTAGAGGTCCCTTCCAACCTCAGCCACTCTGTGATTCTGTGAGCTGCCACTGTAGGTACTGGAGATCTTGGGTGCGATTCCTTTGTTGTGGGCTCCTCCAGATGCCCACAGAATCTGGGACATCCTGACAGGGGCTTTACAGAGATTTGCAATGTTCTGAATCCCGTCTCTCAGCCATGCAGGATACTCCACAACACCTAACGTGATACTAGATGTGTTTATTTAGGCAAGATGTGTTTATATAGGACTCATGCACCTCCACAAAGAGTGGAGTTGAGAGAGCAAGTAATTTCACTCTAAAGAAGACCCCTGCTACTATTAAATGGATTAGCTTTCCAAATTGACCACGCTCACTTAGACACAGGTGTCTCCTGCTCTCACTTTATCTGTTCATCTTCTGAAACAACTTGTTTTCAATGATAACTCCGCTATCACCATTTTGGTACTGTCACTTTCACTTGGCTGTATTTTGGAAAGTTTTTACCAATAGTAGCAAACATAATGAAATCAAATTTTAGGTATCCTTTCTATTTGAAAAGATAAATCACCTGGCCATTAACAATAATCTCCATTAATTAAAGCAAACATTTAATGCAGAGGATTTTCTGCATTATACTTCCTGATCATAATTTAGGAGATCTATTTTCATATTCCATTTCATATGCCATAGTCACAGAAAGCTAATGTTGTAAGAATAGTAAAAGGTACCACTTCTAAAAAGATGACACAGAAGGGCTGACTTGCCCAAAGACACACTCATGAAGTCAACAGCACTAAAGAACAGATAAGTAAAATATTTGAAAAGGTATGTTTCTCTTTAATTTTTACATTCACTTACACTGATTTCCCTCTTAACCTAGGCCTTCAAAGCAAGATATTATTAAGCCTAAATTTGCTGTAACTCAATTTTGAAGTACCAATGCCTAAAATTTGGCAAAATTATTGCTTCAGTGGGTATGAGTGTCTTCTGCTAACATGTTTGCAGCAGGCTTTCACCAGGCAGATTAATAATAATAAATGTTTCTTTACTCAACGGTCTGTGAAAAGGTAGTCTACTGCTTACAGAAGAGAGAGAAAAAGTTTACTCTCCTGTGTCTGTAAGTCTGACCTGGTATCATGCTCTGCCTGACAGATAATCTCGCTGAGGATTACACTGACATGTGTCATTGCAGACCTTGCCCAGATGATAGCTGGGAGCCATGTTTCACTATATGGCTGAATTGCATCACTGTGGGTCCCTCCTGCATCCGTGCTGGGAACACGCTGGCTGCCTGTCCATCGCTATAATTTTGGAAAGCGATGGTGTCATTCCAAGCCTTCCCAGGACGTCCAATTTTTTTTGTTTGTTTGTTTGCTATCACCAGCTTATGTTTTTAGCGAAGAAAATCTCAAAATGACCAAGACAACTTACTTATTTGCAGATCTTTTTTAACATCCTGCAAAAAGTCGGTGGTGAGAAAAAATTGTAATTATTACTCAGTGTACTACTCAGAAACCAAGAGATCTGTGAAGTTCTGGATTTACAGAGAAGATACTTCTGTTTCAAGTTGCCCTAGAGACAGTAAAATATTATCAAAGAGAGCTGAGAATGAAGCAGCTAGTTATGTGCTTCTATGCCTTGCCCTTCTATTGCCAAGCAGCCATGAATTAGCAGTTGCTTAGCTGAGATTTTAATCACTCAAGGAAGAGATTTCTCCCATTGCCTGCCCAGCCCATTACCTTTAGATGCCCCAAACCACAGAATCACAGGATGCTTAAGGTTGGAAGGGACCTCTAGAGATCATCTAGTCCAACCCCGCTGCACACGCAGGGACAGCTAGAGCACGTGGCACAGGACTGCATCCAGGTGGGTTTGGAAGAAAAACATCTCAGGGCTCCTGTACACTCCTCAACAAGAACTGAACAGAATACATACCTAGTAGGATGTTCACTATAAACTACAAGACAATATATCAGCTCAAAGGAAGCTGGCCAACGGCCCGCAACATATAATGCTGTCATATAGGAGTCACCAATGCTCCCTTTGCAGAGAGCTACTAAGACAATATATCAGCTCAAAGGAAGCTGACCAACGGGCCACAACATATAATGCTGCACACCATCCTTCTTTGTAGATACAAAACTGAAGAACAGCTAGAGCAATTGATCACTAGCTATCATTGTGCTCTCCAAATGCACGACTACTGCATGACAATGCCCTTCTTGATTTGTTGATGTTGAGAAAATGCACTGTGTTAATGCTTTATTAACACATCGTTTTAAATAATAATACTAACCATGATTTACATATAGGTGGTAGGAAAAAAAACCTTGTTTACGCTTTGTGGGTTGATCGATACAGATAGATAGGTGTCTGACATATGACTAAAGCACTCAGATGAGATTTAAAAGCTTATTCTTTCAGTTACAAGCAGTAAGGCTGTCAACATGTCAAACGAGGCTTTCTGGTTTTTTTATGGAGCCAAAGAGAAGAGCTCAACTAAATGGATTTGAAATAACTTTCAGTAAAAAATAGAGTCAATTGACAAACCTTGTCTAAAAGTTAATGTGTATGAGTAAAATAAACAAAATTGTTATTCATTTTATTCCCCTATAAAATTAAAGCAGAGAGACTTGAAGCCTGCTGATCATGTGCATACTACAGTATGTTTATAGTACATAATATAGCATAGTTTATGTTGCCACATGTCCTCATCACTGACATCCCCTGCTGCCTCCCTCCATTTTCTTTGGAAACTGTTTGAAATACTCCATTAAGACATATTGTCCTATATTAGGCCACAAAAACGTCAGGTGATTTCCTATATTTTATAGCAGTCAGCTCAGAAAAAGGTTTGACTGCAACATACTGAGGGTGCTGCACTAAAGTAGAGCAAACTTACAGAGGCCAACTGCAGTAGCTGGGAAAATGTCAGTAAAGGGAATCACTCGCTGACTGTACAGGAATAACCCTTAGGAGTTCAGACCTTCAAGCTTCCAGCCTAGGCTGACAATAAGACAGCATAAAAACATATAAACATACACAAGATAGTAAAAAGTAGTTAGACTAAGGATGAATTTTTAAAAAGTAGCTTTCAGTGAAATGCAGGCTATTAAGTATTCACTACTAGCCCTATTAAGTATACACTTTTGAAGTTTTGCTAATGGTGGTTGTCTATAGGCAAGCATCATTCAGCTTATGAAGAGCACAACATTTAATGATATCTCACTAGTGCTCAGTGATGGAAAAATAAATAGGAAAAATACAGAACTATTCAAGTCAACTATTGAGTCACCATCTTTGAAAGCTGGTCTAAAACTGTGGCTTAAAAGTTATTTGTCAATTAACTTGTGTTTACATGATGAATGATTAATTTTTTGAACACAAGATGAGACGTAGGATTTTATCATATTTCTAGTAATTCTATTAGGTTATATTGCTTTATTCATTTTATAATGCTATGTCAAGAGCACTCAACGTGGATTTATGATACTTGGAACAGTCTCTTAATGCTCCAGGCTTAAAACACTTTTCAGCTTTCCTGCTGTCATGTAAGTATCCTGGTGTACTAACGAAATGCTCAATTCACAATTTAATATACACCATGCAATTGAAATTACTGAGTTTCTGTAGGTATCTATCAAGTAAAAATTGAACTTTAAAGATAGTTATGTCTTCTTGCTAATAATAATTGAAGAAAATGTTTCAAAGTAGTATATATCCACATACCAATTCACTGATTACCATGAATACTTGATGAATAATTACCACAACAGCACTTGTGATACTTCAGTTGCATCCTTCAGGGTGTCACTTTGAGATAATCGGAACAAAACAGCAAAAAAATAGCTGCAAATAATACAGTTAAAACACAAAGAAATAGAAACTGATTGAAAGACTCATTTTTCATGGCTGTGTTTCAAAGTCTCTCTATGGCAGTGCTTTATTAAGCAATAAGCTTTGCTTACTGAAAGCCAGACATAAAGACCTATAAGCTTCACAGATCTGTCTGCAGTTTTGTCACAGGCTGGCAGTACACATGCCTTGCACTAAGAGAATTAACCTGATTCCACTGACTAATCAAGATTTGGGTGTCATTCAGAGAGTATAGTTATATTTAATACATAGTGCTAGACTATCCCTTTTGGTGCCCTTATCTCGGAGATTATTTCAGTTTGCTGTAAATATTGTGTGGCCTGCCAGTTCATTGCTATAGGAGTAACTAAAGAAAGATATGTCTCTGAATTCTTGTTTGATTTTAAACAGTTACTTAGCAAGGTATAAAACAGTATTATAAAACTGCATTACTACAAATAGGCACTATTTGTACTTTCAGGCTTGTTTTAGATTTCAACTTAATATGACCACAAATGCAATTTAAGAGATACCTAAAGGATACTCTAACAAATCAGAAAGGTTTTTTTATTATTGATAGCCAAGAGAAATCAGTATCTGAAACAGCTTGGTTGCACTATGGATTTCATATGTATTGTATATTCTTGCCCAAAAGCCTGCTTTCCTTTCCATCACCAATAGGTAATGTTAATTTCTAAAATAAAAAGAAAAAAAACTGCAGAATTTGAAACTATTTTTAATGTGTTTTGTGAAGCATCATGGAATAAGCTAAAGACTATTTACCTCAAATGTAATCTCTGATGAACTACTTTACATAAACAACTTTTAATCTTCAGGCCTTTGGAAATGGCATACCAAAATAACTCCTGGGTACTTAAGCAGAACCGCTGAAATATAACGAGCAACTCCAAACCAGAATATGTTGATATTATCTCAAAAACTTAGTGTGTCTGGAATATATTATTCTGCATACAAAATGAATTCTTAATGCTAAGAGACAAGGAGGAAAATTAACTTGGGAATATTCATCCACACTTGGATGCAGTTTGTGCATATTTTTCCAAATTCTTACAGAAGGAAATTTTAATATCTGGAGTTTGTCATGCAGCTCATACTTATTTCCAAGTGAATGATGACAGTCACTACTTTCTGATTTATTGTGGCACATAGCTTTGAGTATTACAAGTCCCTCCAAGATGCAATCCTTTCTGTTGAAATGCTACTTCAGTCATACTAATTACTATGCAGTGTTATATAAAAATGTGGTCAAGGCAAATTTTCACAACTGCACAGCACACAGGAAGATTCTTCACAATTCTCTGTTCTTCATATCATCTTGAAATGGATGCCCCTGGGTCACTACTAAAACCTCTGCAGTCTCCAAGACTCAGAAGGGATTCTCAGCTTGCAAATGTGTTGATACAAAAATGCCAATTTCTGTGCAAACCAACAAGAATCTTTAAACCTCTTCTCACCTCACAGCTTTTGTACATGGGTAGATTTCTCAAGGCACACCCACCAATGTTACACAATTCCTACCAGCTTTCACATGCTATTTGTTCCCAAGTCACGCTGATACTTTTGAATGGTCTGTCCCAGTTCTTTAATGGTCTGATGTAAAATATACCTCATCTTTTTTCTGTTCTCTCTATACAGGACACATTCACTCATGGGAAGGAGGGGGTCAAAGTGACGATAAAGTGCCTTATAAGAGGGTTTACATTTGTGCCTTGGCTAAATGATAGATAAATATATATATATGTTTTAAGCCTCCAGTACGAAAACCAGCCTCTGTCAGCATAGCTCACAGTCCCAAACTCAGGCTAGATCCACGGCGATTGTTCAGTTTCTAGTTGAAGAGCACAGCACAGTCTCTTTTATTTTATCATTATTTATTGGCACACAAGAGGTGGGAATCTCTTCCCACTCTTCTTCAATGCCACTTTGCTCTGTATTCTTTGAGGTATAGCTGCAGATAAAGGCTTTGTTTACTGTAAAATTGTACTTAGAAGTACCTTTATTTTGCACCTACAGCTATCAGTCACACTCTCAATGTGGAACCACAAATACTTCACATTTACACAAAGTACATATATCATTCTGGGTGAAAGGTGGGGTACTCATTAAAAATTATAATCTGGAACATTAAACTTGAGACAGTTCAGCAGATTGCACCTACCATGCAATGACAGGAAAAGTAAAGTGTCATCTCTGACACGTCTGTCAGGCCTGGTCTAATGCTGAGGCATTGTGAAAGCCAGAAGGGTAAATCTCAGTACACTTGACAATTCAGGACATCAATAAAAATGTTAGTAACTATCAGTATGGGTTTTTGTGTTCTACTTTGAAATAATTCTGTTAATATTTATTTAAACTAGCAGGCTGCCAAGCAAAGCAGCAAAGGGAGCTATCACAAATCCTTAAAAAAGACACCAATAAACTGTACTTGTTTTGTATTTTTGCAACAGAAAAACAAAGCCTCTGTAGCTCTCAGCATTGCAATTTTCTGAAGCCAAAGATATCTCACCAAAATCTCTTCAATATGCAAATGTAAATCTCTCCCTTTGCCCGTTAAAACATACAAAAAGCGTGTAAACAAACTCAGTAAGAGACTTCATATCAATAACACACTCAGAACTGATGTGTTTGCCAGTTCTGCAAGCAAAATATTTGCTCAGTTGCTCACAGAGTACTGTAGTACTAACCACTGCCATATATTTGCCTTGCACATTTAGAAATGAGCTGAGAATTTGCTCACTTATGCCAGATACTATGTAGTGTATTGCAAACTACAGATCTGATCGTATTTTGTCAGAATTTTATTTCTCAGCTTGATGTTGTAAACAATGAGATCAATGTAAATGTTGCTACTGATTTCAGTAGATAATGGATAACACACTCTGCTGCATTTCTTGTGGTAACATATATCAGGATATTTTCCTATAATACTGATTTTAAAACTAAAGACAACACACAGAAGGAGAGGTCAGAGTTCATAAATCCAGCCTTATAGATTGTATTGGTATTGTATATTTCATTTTATCTTAGCATCTTCACATATGTACTGTGAATTAATATGTGAAAGAGATTTATAATGATTAGGTCCTTACAATGACCATATGGACTGCTAAAAAGGCAAGTGCTAGTCCCTACAGCAGATACTCCACTGAAAAATAACTAGGTTCCCGGCAAATTCTCAAATGTGCCCAAAGTAGCTTAATTCCAGTCCATATAAACACAGTATTTCTGAGATTTCTCATAGCAGCATGACTCTTAAAGCTCCCATTTCACAGATAAAGTTAGAGAAATTGAAAATTTTGTAAGATTCCAATGGACATTAACAACCCATCAGGCCTCAGCAACTCGAAGTCACATTTAAGTGACTGCATCAACACTTGGGCAAAGTCTAATAGAGTTTTCCTATAATAGAGGCTTCCAAGTCTTTCATTGAAATGTCACTTACAGAAAAGTAGCCTAAGAGTAGACCAAAACTTAAGGACTCCTCAGTAAAATAAAACCAGAAAAAGACTGATGCATGGACCTTAGTATTGTAGTACACACTACATCCTAGTTTCTTTACAATAGAAATGAGTATCCAAGTGAGTTGCCCATATAATGTGCTCAAGAAAAAAGTCGGATTGCATTAATAAGACACCCTGCCTTTAATCTCTGTGTTGTATTAAAAAGAGTATTTGACAATGGCTTTATTGAATGACCAGATTCACACCGTAAGTTCAATTAATAAAAATAAAATACTGTTTGCTCTTCCAAGAGTTAGGATCAAAAATGCAGTGTCATGTGTGAATCAAAATAAGGTAAAAGTTACCTTTTAGTGAACAGAATCTAAAGAGAAAAACATTAAAAACTTAAAAACAGAAACCAAATGTCTTTTTCTGCATGATTCCTAAAGGACTCTTTCTAATAAGAAGAATAAAATGTACCTAACCAGACACGAAACCATAAGGAAAGAGCATCAATTAAAAAGCAGATCTTTTCTGTAGTTTGGAAAAAGGCATTTTTGTTATTCAGCATCAGTTATGCAAAGAGAACTATTATCTCTATAAACAGGTTGATATTTCGAATTAAGATGACAAACATTAACTCCTGCAAATATGAGAGAAGAGTCATTCTATTCAACATATTCGAAGTAATCTGGAAAAGAAGTGAACAATAATGTCACAGAGCTTGCTGTTGTTCAACGTGGTAGACAACAGCTGATTACAAAACATTGCAGAGGGAGTTCATTATATGATGTGGCTGGGTGCAAAAATTCATTGTAGATAAATTTTAAAAAATCCATAAGCCTTTCTCCACATACACAGTGATGGACCTTGAAGTGTTAGTACCATTTTAAAACAGTATCTTGACATTACTGCTAAGCCTTCTATGGTGATTTTATGGATCAGGGGTCAAGTAAGTGAACAGAAAATTATTAAGAAAGGAATAAAAAAAACCAAAATGCATATGACTGAATGCTGAGCAATAGCATACAGAAAGTATGACTGCAGGTTTGCTCTACTCTTGTATTTTCCTACCAGGCATTCACAAGTAGCCACTGGCAGAAACAAGATACTGGTACAGATAGACATTTGGTCTGAACACTACATCGGTTGTTTCCTTGACCCTACAATTGCAGGATTTTTTCTCTACTAAACATGAGTTTAGGGGTGCTTCTGCCATGTTGCTTGAGTATTGCACATAAATTTTCTTGTATCCCATAACAAATATTGAGTCCATTCTGAATTTCCATGAAATCACAAGTACCTAACTTTATAAATTAATATCAGTCAAACTCAATAACTCTGATTCTAACTCTCAAACTCATAACTCTAGCCATGCTAATGCAGCTCTAAAGTTTTCCCAAACCCAGAAACATTGGCACTGTGTGCAATTTATTTGATGACTCTGTGCAAAACCCTTAGAAGTGCTGCAGCAATGCTCTGGCTTCCTCCTGCCACAGGAACGATTCACAGGGCAAAATAAAATCAGTTCTCATGTTAAAGAATACTTATCCAGATAGAATAAAGAAAAGGAGTTGCCCATAATTTAGCTTTGCTACTCTCCTGGGAAGCCTTACACTCTCAGTGCAAGGTATGATAGAAACAGCAAATGGTCTCCATTTACCTAAGGGTTTAGATTAAGAGTCAAGTAATAAATGAAGAGGCATGCCTATGTGCAACCTGAGGTGACTGGCTTCACAGTGCTCTCACTTTTTCCTTCCCTCTCTCTCAATTTTTCTTAATAAGAAATACTAGATTCCTTTTTCTATTAGAATTCCAGCACTTTTCTTCAAGGTTGAAAAGAATCGCGATTAATTAAGATGTCAAATCCAAGTAACATAGTTTCAGGCCTACAAAAATACCCTTCAAAATTAACTGTAATCACAGTAATATCCTAATCTTTCCAAAGAAAAGTAAGACAATATAGCTTAGTTCCACTTAGCTCCAGAAGTAAATATTGTCATGGCAGTTCTGTGATAAAGCAGTGCTTTTGCAAGAGAAATAGGGACTCCATTAGTAGAGACAGCTGTTTTCTCAGGAAGAGCAGTTCACTGTTAGATTTTTCAGTGCTCTCAGAATATCAGGATACTTACCCTTTTCCAAAGATGTACACGTGCGGATGTCAAGACATGTTCCAGAACAATCCAAAGCCTGCAACTGATTTCACAGGGACAAAATACTAGTCACTAGACTAACTACATTTGTTCTAGCACATGACAGGCAGCGATCTTACCTTTCTCATGTGAATGGAAGGGTGACTGAGAAAGGAAGAGCTGAGTTGGACTAGAATCTACTGGTAAACTACTGATCTACTGTAGTCTTTCTAGAAAATAAATTCTGGAGGCATAGTGTGAAAGGTATTTTAATGTCAGTATCTTACAAAACAACATTTAGAAATGTTTCATAATCTCAACAAAAGCTTTGATTCTATTAACATTTTTATTGGGGGGCATTTACTCATTTTGATTTCTTTCTTCTCCTCATTTTCAAACAGTTTTTAAATAATCTTTGATACTGAATATTGATATTGAGATCTGTTTAAGAAATTTTCTTAGATCACCCATCAGCACAGTATTAAAGTAATAATGATGAATGTCAAAAAGCCTATATTCTTTCTTTTGCCAGGTCAACCTCCACAGCAGTAATGCAGTATCTCAAAAAGTCATAAAATCATATTAAAAACAATTTGTAAGATTTGTTTCAATTAAGAAAATAACTCAATTTTTATATATTTTAAGAAAACAGAAATATTTACATACTTTTTTTCCCCAAAAAAAGGAGTTTAGACTTTCATGCCCGTTTTTCTTCTATTCCATCTAGCTTCTTGGTTTACTAGGTTATTTTCTTTCTGGGGATCACTGATGTGACCTTTAGGAAAGAAAGACACCAATCTCCTTCCATGAGGAGAAATGTAGCCTCTGAGCCCACAAACACATATATACTTCAAGATGCACAAAATAAATATATTCTTCTTGGCAGCCTTAGAGATAGATGACTAAGGAAAGATACATGTCTTTCGTGGGCAGATACTGAATCTCTTCTGTATTGCAAAATACAAGTAAATAATGTTTTATTGGTGTATATTTTAAGCTTTGGAATTAATTATGTCGAAACACCAAATCTGATAATCAAACTATTACTAAGTGGATTCTGACTATAATGCAAAATTCTGAGAGATGTGTTCATCTTTTTTGCACATAATTGTGTGCTGACACTAAAATAAGAAGACTACCTCCAGGCTTTTGAAAAAGCCCAAACCTCAATTAACCAATGCCTACATTTGCATTTACCTCCCATCTACTGACCCATGTAAATTTGGCAACTTGTCCTCTCTTTAATTTACACTCAGTACTCAAACAAACATCTTATATATGAACTGTGGAGAAGTGAATGGAAAGAATATGGAATAATATGAAATTTTAAAAATATTTATTTTTCATGATTTACTGATACTCCTTTGATATGAGACGTTAACAAGCTAGTTATACTGTGATCAAAACTGATCTATCATCTTAAGAAATATGATTCAAAGGCAAAGAAGATTACAGAGCTCCAGTGCATAGTTTATGTTGTGAGCATGAGGCAAACATGTTTTACTTCAGCAATTTTAAAAAAATCTGTAAGTGTTGTATGTGATAAAGATGACTGTATATCAACATTTTATATCATTTTATCTAATAATTTTTCCCCAAATACAAATATTTTTCTCTAGTCCTTTTGAAGAAATTGGCACTTGAAGCATGTACATAATAATACATCTTGCTGATATTTTAAAATGCCTTTTCAAGTAATAAAAATCAACCTAAAATAAAACATCTTGAATGGGCTTAAAATGTATCTCCATTAGTCTATGCTACTTCAATGTTAAATAATGGGGTAACACATTGTTCCAAAATTGCTCTGAATTATGTAATCCATTAGCTACACAGTGTTTGGACTTCATTTTTTGTTTCGCGCTGTTTGGTACAGCAGTACTTTCTGTCTTTGGCTTCCTGCTGTTTTGGCTTTTCTTTTGTGTAAGCTTATTACTAGCAACCTGTTTTTTATGCTTTGATTTTTCCTCCTCCTCCTCCTCCTCTTCTTCCTCTTCTCCCTTTTTCTCTTCTTCTTCTTCCTCTTCCTTTTTTTCTTCTTCTTCATCCTCCTTTTCCTCTTCTTCATCTTCCTCTTCTTCCTCTCCTTCTTCTTCCTCTTCTTCTCCCTCTTCTTCCTCTCCTTCTTCCTCTTCTTCTCCCTCTTCTTCCTCTCCTTCTTCTTCTCCTTCCTCTTCTTCTCCCTCTTCCTCATCTCCCTCTTCCTCCTCCTCTTCCTCTTCTTCCTCCTCCTCCTCTTCTTCCTCCTCCTCCTCCTCTTCTTCCTCCTCCTCCTCTCCCTCTTCTTCCTCCTCCTCTCCCTCTTCTTCCTCCTCCTCTCCCTCTTCTTCCTCCTCTCCCTCTTCCTCTTCTTCTGCTTCTACCTCCTCTCTGTCTTTTCCTTCTTCTTCCTCCTCTCCCTCCCCCCCTTCATCCTCCACTTCCTCTTCTCCTCCTGCTTCCTCCCCTTCTCTCTCTTCTCCATCTTTTCCTTCTTTATCTTCCCTCTTCTCTTCAGCCCTGTTTTCATCTTCTTCTTCCCCCTCCACACCTTCTGTTTCTATCTCTATTCCTTCCTCTTTCTCCTCTGCTTCTTCTCCTTCCTCTTCCATTTCATCCTGCCTATCTTCCTCTCTTTCCTCTTCCATTCCACTCTTCTGCACCTTCTCCTTTGTTTTATTTGCATCTTCCTTTTCCTCTTCTGATGCCTCTTCTTCTCTCCCTGCCAATGACTCCTCTAACTCTTCCTCTTCACCTGCTTTGCCTCCTTCATTCTCTCTTTCTTTCCTTTCTTCTTCATTTTCCTTCTCACCTTCTGACTCCTGCTCTGCTCCTGCCTCTTTTATTTCCTCCCTCTCTTTGTCTTCTCTTCCTTCCTCACTCTCATCTTCTGCCTCTTTTTCTTCCTCCTGCTCTCTTTCCTCTCTTCCTTCCTCACTCTCATCCTCTGCCTCTTTTTCTTCCAACTGCTCTCTTTCCTCTCCTCCGTCCTCACTTGCATCCTCTGCCTCTTTTTCTTCCACCTGCTCTTGGTCTTCTTTTCCTTTCTCACTCTCATCCCTTCCATCACTTCTAACCTGTTCCTCCTTTTCTTTTTCCCTTTGTTCCTCTTCTGCATTCTCCTCCTCCTCAAAATCCTCTTCTCCTTGATTCAGTATTTCTTCTTCCTCTATAAACCTGCCTTCTTCATCTCCTTGCTCCTTGCCATATCCTTCTTGATGATTCTCTTCTGCCTCTTCTGCATCCTCATTCTCACTGTGTCTTTCCACCTGTGATTCATCTCTTTCATTTTCTTCCCCACTGTCTTTTTCCTTTTTATCTTCATCTCTTTCTTCTGAAATGTCTCTGTCTGCATGTTTTTTATCCTCACTCTCTCCTTCTTCCTCCCCTAGTTCAATTTCACTGTCAACTTTTTCATCCAGTTTTTCTTTTTCACTTTCAGACTTTTCACTGTCTTCACTCTCTTCCTCTTGATTAGTTTCCTCCTCATTCTTAACTTCAACCTGTCTGCCTTCATCAGATTTAACTTCAGAATTTGTTTCTTCCTCATTCAGACTTTTTATATCAGCCTCTTCTGCATATTCTTTTTCATTATTTGTGGCTTTCTTCTCTTCAGTCTCACTACCTTCTTCTTGTAAATCCACATCTTTCACATTTTCCACTGCTTTTGTTGCTTTCTGGGTATCCTTGCCTTTACAGTAGTCCTCCTTCTTATCCCCACTCTTAAGCATGTATTTTCTATGTTCATTATTGCTTTCCTCACTTGAAGATGATGACATAGTTACAGCTATTTGTTTTAGAAATGGATCCTTTTTCTTATACTCACTCTGTTCTTCATTACCTTCTTCCTCTCTGACATACAATCTTTCGTATTTATCAGCTTTTTCGATTCTATCCTTTGTTTTGTTTTCACACTCTACTGCTTTTCTACTTTCTGGCTTTGTAACAGGACTGTATTTCTGTACAACTAATGAGCGAGTCTGGGGTTTATCACTGCATACAGAAGGAAGTATGGCTGTTTTAAGGGTGTGCTTAGATTTAACAACTTTTGACTTTTTATTGGAAGAATGACCACTTTTCAAAGTACCATTTTGTGCCTGGTCATATTTACCTTTCATGTTCTTTTTGTAAGTCATGGGCTTCCCTACAAAGGCACTGCTTTTTTCTAAGTCTGCATATTGCTCCAATGACTCTGAAAGTGAAGACTGCTTTCGTAAAGCGCCAGAGTCTGATTTTGAACTCTCCTGCGTGAAATGGGAATCAACAGTTTTCATCCCACCCTTACCATCTCTTTTCAGTTTCACATTTTTATTGTTCTTCTATTCCACATGAGAAGCAGAAAATTAAAAAGAAAGAAGGAAAACATTAAGGACAACTTGAATGACAGGAAAATAAAAGACTACATGAGTATCTGAACAAGAAAAGAAACAATTTCTGTGATAGAACAGAAGGTGGCACAAAAGGTGGAATATTTCTAAAGAAATGAGATTAAAATTGCATGTATTAGAAAAATGAAAATACGGTTTATAGTAAAGATACTACTTCTTTTTTAACAGTCCAAGCACTCAGTGTGAATGGGAGAATTACGAAGCTATTGTCACATCTCTCAAACTACAACACATGCAAGGTGTGAGGCAGTGCTAAGGGAAGGAAAGTGCTTTGGCTCTCTTAAACCTTCCTTCATCTTTTCCCTAGGGAAACCTTCTGATGCACTCAGTGCTATGCTGTTTAAATAAGCTTAAAATTCTCTTGTCCTTCTGCTTTAAATTTTGCCCTTATTGAACATGTTCATCTGAGTATCATTTTTTAAAAACAAAATTAAATACTAATGAAATATACCAAGGGACTGAAATGTGGCTATCATGACAGAAGTGAAATAGGGTGGAAGAGAATGGAAGGGAAATACATAAAGGTAAACACACAAAGGTAACTAATGAACTAAAGGTAAATAAAACCCCTACTTATACTGTGTCCCAGGAATCAATTAAGATGTTTTCATATCAACAAAATAATAGAAGAAATTGTTGCCAGAATAAACTTAAAATTGTACACTATAGTCTCCTGTCCCTTAAACCAGGGGAGCACTGTACAGTGCCATCTCAAACTGTGCTGGACATGTGCCCACAGAAATTCTTTCTGAATTCAGTCAGCTACATACAGGTTTACCTTGTGGATCTATACTGAGAATATGAACAAGGGAAAGGGTATAAAATTTGCTTGGCTTTTTAAAAACTCACAGTAAAACAATAAAGAACAAGGCTAACAGACATTTTAAACATGAGTATACATATGGATAATTAGCTACAGTACCTTTTGTTTTTGGATTGGTGATAATTTTAAGGATTGGTCACTGGGATTCAATTTCATCACATGTGTCTGTAAAAAATGAGAGGTCTAGTAAAACACTAAATGTAATAATGAGGGGTTGCATAATAATGACATCATATTTGCACTTTTGAAATACTTTTTAATTGGAGAACCTTGAAAAATTTTTCAAATCACATGCTTTCCAATATATCACTAGTTAAATTAGCATAAGCTATAGTTTCCATGAAGTAACTTAAATCTTCACATCATTTCAAATAAAAAGCTTCAGGATAACATTCTAAGTTTCATGTACATCTTCATCAGTCTCATTCAGAAAGGAAGATAGCTGAATGACTGTCTAAAAATCAGGTTTCTATGCGTGGAGGGAACTTAGCACATCTCTTTCTTTTGGCTATGAACTTCTGCTTTTAAAATCCCTGACCTAGAGGTTAAACTGCTGACTTCAAATTTACTGTTCACTGACATGGCTAGTGAGTTGCTTTTCTCTGAGCAGAGGAGGCAAAAGAAGGCCTGAATGGAAGAAAACATACAGAGCTCCACCTCCCACCAGAGATGGGGAAAGAAGTCCATCATCGAGCATGTAAAGTGTGCATATATTATAAGCATATGCCGCAGTAAATTAATGAAGGCTGCCTTGTGTACTACATCTGAAAATGATTATTTCTTATCTCTGTGTAAACTAAGACAAAATTTTATAAATATTAAATGAATAGAAAATGAATAGGCAATCTGATTGTTAAATTATTAAGTACTGTTGCCCCCAAAAGTAATAATTTCTGTAAAATATTCCATTCATTCAGTATAACTGACAAGATATTCTGAGCTGAACCCACAGAGAGTTGAAGAATTGTTTACATTCTACTGGATTAAGAAGAAAAAACAGAAAAAAACTCTCTTTCCACTGCATTGGTTTAGTCAGACATACCAGGACTGCAAAGAGAAGACAATGTTTTGTAGAGGTGAAAACGTGATAAGGGGAACATATGTTTTAAATAAGAAAAACATATGGAAAGCTACTTGAGGATCGCCAAATAATCAAAATAATCAAAATTTTGGTCTCTGCTTTAATATGATGCACCTGCATGAAAAGAATTCTGCTGGAAACGGGAAAAAAAAAAAAAGACAGTGCTCTGTTTCTTTTCCTGTAATACTCCCTCTTCTTGTAAATAATCAAGAGCAATGTTAGTGACCACGATGCAGCATCCAGCCCCTTCTAATTTCCTTCCTAATGTCTAAGGCTAAAGCCCAGGGAGGGGATGCACTGACTGGACTGCTTCAATCTCACATTGCAATATTACTTGGAGAATGAAAAAACAAACTTCAGCATTGGATAATGATGATATGAAACAGATGTTCAATTAACAGTAAGTCAGTACTTCTTGATGCCACATACGAAGTTCTGGGCTAGACAAAATTTCTGTACTAGAACCCTAAAACATGATTTCGCTGCTTTGTTTTTCCATAAAAACAATGGATTAATTAGTGAAATACATTACCACATTTAGGATGTCAGATGTATCTCCAAGGTTTCTGTGATTACTTTCATCATCTGAATCTTCTTCAGAGCCTTCACGGGGTTTATCTTTTTGATGATTCTTTTCTTTAAGATAAAATAGGGAACGTAAACAAATACCATAGGAACAAGTGATATATAGGAAACAGAACATCCCACTCTTCTATGATAAAGGAATTATTTCTATCTTACTGCAATAGGATTAAAGCAATGTGATTCATCATTCCCCCAAACTAAGTTAAAGCAGAAGCACTTCATTTACTTTCCACCAGTTTATATTAATATTAGAGATAGTTCAAAAGTCTAGCTAGTGTGCACTGTATTGTCTGACCACTTTTGTAGTCTTTCAGTGCATAAATATTCCAGGGAACAAAGCTCCATTTGGATAATCTTTTCAGTAATACTGTACCATTTACACTTTATTAGCTGCAGTCATTATTTCTTTTTTTGCTATATACTTTCAGCTCTTATGCACATACTCTGTGAGAGCCTCATGAAGTAAGACTGAATTGGAACCTTGCTTCATGTGCAAACTGAGCGTTTACAAACGATGGAAGCCAAACTACCTAATTCTCATAGAAGACTACTCAAAATGTTGAGACATTTTACCTGTTTCATGGTCCAACTCCATAGGCTTAACTTCAGGAAGATCTGTTGCAGAAAAATAGGGTAGGCTGGTGTTGCTAGTCACATGCAATGAAGACTTTAAAAAGTTTCCTCCCAGTGGAGGGAGGGTTTGTATCATTCTTAGGAACTGTTCTGGTGATCTTTCCTTTAGAAGATTAACAAAAGAGAAATGAGAAAATTATTAGGAAAAGAAATGAAGATTAAAATATAAGCAACCTCTCACATGCAGCAGAAACATTTTCCTCTAGTTGATGCTCTGAACAAAATTTCTTGCACATTTTGCTTGTCTATAGTCCTAGAAAGTGGAGAGGTACATGATGAGATATTTTATGTAGTCCCTACACAATAGGTAACCTATGGAGTCTTAAAATATAGACAAGGGGGAGAAAAAAAGCTTTGATTTTTGTTTAGAATAAAAATACTATTTTGACAAAAAAATACATCTAGGTAATTAATCCATAGCATTATGATCTTTTTACAAAACAAAGACAAATTCATCTCTTGTGTTTTTGCGGTAGAGTTACCTTACCTTTTCAGACAGGTAACTGAGATGATCTCTGTACTGCTCAAGGAAAGCACAGGAAATATGTGGGTGAAAGTAAAGGATAAGAAATTACTGTTCTAAGTACCTGTATGGTCTTAGAATCACTTAAAGCTGACTGAAACTTCCCTCTTCCCTTTTCTAAACTGTAAACTAGCTCAATCTACTCAAGAACTCAGAGGGACCCCCCCAAAAAAAGTTAGGTTCCCATAAATAGAAGAGAATAAAATAAACACAAAAGAACAGGCTATGTAGTTTAGAATCGAAAACAAAAAGAAATTGAGTCTTTTTCATAGAACTGAAAATGAAAATAAGTCTTTTTCACACATCATAAAAAAATACATCTGGACCAATATCTATTTTTTCCCTGCATGAATTATGTCAACAGGATAGCAATCCCTTTGTATTTTTACACATTGAAATTAAACATTTATTTTGAGGAGAGGTATTTATCTGCTAGGTATGTGCTGTAATATTAAGGTGTTTTTTTTTGAAAAAAAATCTATGGCAATTCTAAATAGCTCTGAATTTACCTTTGCTCGACGTCGCATTCGTGCTGATAATGTTTTTTGTAAAGTGCCTGTTGCTGATGACACTATGCTCATTCCAGAGGTAGTAGCAGTCAGACAGTTTTGCACATCTTCTATGAGTATTTCTTCAGATCCTTTAGGCCTTGGAGCAGCAAAAACTAGCATGTGACAACCACCACAAGCAACCTACAGCACAAAACCGAAGTTCTGATTACTTCATGAGTAACAATACAACAATCTCATTGTCTTCTAGTCACCTCCAGGAACTTAAGCAAACAAAAAATGCTAAATGGGCAATTTTGCTTCAAGATTTTAGGAAGGAAATAATACATAAATATGACTACTGATGCTTAATAAGCCCCATTCATTTTTTCTTACTTAAGTACATTACATTTAGGTAAAACTTAACAAATTATTATTATTGATATTTCCTCTGATTTTCAAAAGGATTGTAGATCATTATTTTGATGCGAGTCAAATGTTAACAACACTGATCACTAAAAAGACACAAACCTACATATCTTATCACGAAATCTACAGAAAGGAATGCAAAGTACTAACGCCATCCAGTAGATAAGGTATCATTATATAAAAAACGCAGGATTCACAGTTTAGAAAGTTTCAATTCCCAAGTCATATTTGTATTTTTGATACTGGCAATCTGTGATATTTTTCTGTGACAGTTTTCAAGATCCTCAGGAAACAGATCAAAACAATGCCCTTAAAAGAAACGACTAATTCTCTTTTCTCAACCTGCTTGGATTAAAAAAGTAATAGCTTAAATTTTCTTAAGAGTTCTTAAATATCTCACTGTAAAATCACTAAAAGTAAAATGACATCACTCTAGGGTTTTCAGAACAGGTATCAGTTCCCCCTTACAAGTGTTTTATTTTATACGATACTATGAGATCTACAAACCAAAACATTGTGGAATGGTGCTACTGAATAAAACTGAAAAAATAAAAACCTAAAAGTACAGCCCAAATTAAGTACATTCAAAACTGAATAAGCAGCTCAATAAGCTGCCTTTCTTTTCCAAATTATTGTTATCTATTAATTAAACATTGTAGAAAAAAAATCTATAATGAGATTTCAGCAGTCATTAATAACGTCTCATGAAATACAAACATTTTCATGTCTGAGAAGCAGGAACAAAAAGTTTTACCAAAAGGACTGTGAATCTCAGAAAGTTAGAACATAGAATGGGTTTAAACTGGTTTACAAAATTCTCCTCTCCAAGTCCTAACTTGCCATGTCGCCCGTCTCCAAAGGTAAACATGAGGCCATTCTCTGTATGTGGAGAAAGGGATGTTATTAACAACAAAGGTCAATAGAAAAAAAAAAAAAAAAAAAAACAGGACAAAACCATTACAAATAAAGCAATAGACCATGCAAGTAAGGAATATTCCTCTTTCAATAATATTTAATAACTATTTTTAGATTCTCTGTGGACGAGTACAATCCAAAAATATGTATATTTTCAAAGTACAGTCTTAGAGTTAGTCTTGACATTTGAAAATTTGAGAAAGAAAATGGAAAGAAATGTATAGTGAAACAAAGGCTTGTAAACAAGAATACCTGTTTGCAAGGCATGTCTATGAGGTTGCAGTTCCCCAGGAAATAATGGGTACAGAACTACATATAACTGTTAATCAGAAATTCCTACTATCCAATTTGCCTTTCTCACCAACTCCCACATAGTTTTGGCCACTCAACCTTTAGAAATGGTAACTCTTCATGAATCCTTTTTTTATACTAATCATTTTGTACAGAAAGCTTACTGAGAGTCACTAGAAGTGCAATTCAGAGTCTTTCACATACGTACCTGCTATTACAGCAGTATGATTTTCCCCACATGCAATGCTGAGTATTTTATGCCTCCTCAAGTGTTCCACAGACTTTGGTACAGAAGTTTCAAAAATAAAAGTTCCATGTCCCAGTTGTCCATACTGTCCCAGTCCAAAAGTATATACATCTCTCTCTAAAAATGTACAGAAGTTAAAAACAAATGTGTTGCCATGTATATTATAATCCACTTTCTATGAACAAAATGCAGCTTAAATGACATTGGCTTCAAAAAAGCAATGCTTTATCAATTAATACTGAGAGAAAAAAGAAACAGGTAGTGAAGCAGTAAATTAAATATATTCGGAAAAGAATTTTGAATGGTTGACCATGCAATATATTTTCTATCATGTAGCGTAACTACAAAATGATCTATAAACCACTTGCACACATAATATTAGCTAACAAAAATTTATGGGAGCTTACTGCAGTTAATTCAAGACCACAATGTTTATACATATGTGCATTTTTAAATGCAATAGTCTCTTCTTAGTTTCTTGTTACTTACAACACATACACTGCATGAACCAAAATTTAACAAACTAGATGTCTTTAAACTAGAACTAATTTACTAATTTGTGTGAAAGAAAATATCGAAACAACAGCAGAACAAGAACAATACAGAAGTATTGTGTTTGGCTACCAAATCAACTCTGTCTTCAGCACAGAGAACACTATAATTGCGTTATCTTGTGACAGAATAATCATTTTTTCCACACTGCACATTTTGTCCATTTAATGGACTGTCAGTGCCAGGAAAAAGAATGTGAGGTTCTCCAAAGCCATAAAGATTCTTGGTGTGTCCATTCCCAGCCCTCCCTCCAAACCAAAGATGAGTGTGAAGCTTGGAAATTTTGCTGAGGTTATGCTCAGAAAGGGAAATACAAAGAGTAATTATTTTTGGGAAGAGGGGTCATTTTCCTAGAATTTTATTTGTTTGTTTGTTTGTTTTGTTTTGCCAGCAGGCAACAACAGAAATCGACAGAAATACTCATCAACATTTGCAAAAAGTTATGAAAACCTGTGCAAGATTGGGAAGGACAAAAAAAAATTCTGCCTTAAGCAAAAATAACTGAGACTTGGGAGCAATACATCGCTACCATGAAGAGGGTGCAGAGCCTGTCCACTCCGGCCACATGGACGCCACTATGCCAAAAATGTCACCATCTTCAAGAGCAAGAGAGGAACTGGCTTCCACAACTGAACGTACAGAATGGCAAAAGCAGGAGAATCTTTACTTTTTGAGCCCTTACTCATGTTCAGGAAACGAGGTTACTGGAATAGCAATGTATGCTTCAGCACCACAAAACTACTATATACTGTGTAATCAAGTATCATTTTGCTGTTGTTCTTAGAGCAGTCACACAAAAGAAGAAGAAATACTAAAAACAAATTATGTTACCATTCTCCCAAACCATCTTTTGCTTCTGTCAGAGAAACAGCAAAAGCAATGGACCAGATTTCAATTTGCTACCATAGGACACTTGCAAATTTATACTGAACTTTCAGATTTACAAAGGAACCAGGTTGAAATACTGTAAACACTATATTTGGAAAAATTATCTATCTATGAAATAGTTTTCCACCTGTTTTAAAGGGGTTATGAATTAATGAAAAACAATAACAGTCTCAAACTTTTTTAGATTGAAGACACAAAATATTTTATAAAGCCATTTTTCTATTAAATTTAATAGTAAAGCTCCCTCTACTGGAAATTTCATTGCGAGAAAGCAACACCTTAGAAGAAAGTTCCTTTTTAAAGGAAAACAAGGAATACTGATTTTCCTGTTATTCCTACTTTCCTGATAATAATCAGGAAACTACTCTGAAAGAGTTTTTTTTTTTTTTCCTAAGTCAGCTAAGAAAAATTCATCTTCATTTTCATAAATGGATTTCTCAGGATGGCTGATTCCATAAGTTCTATTTTAAAACACTGTATTTGTCTTAATATTTATTTGGAAGCAGATCTTATCATTTTCAAATTATATAGTCTTATCTGATTAATGTAGTTGTTTTAATTTGGAGGGTTTTGGAGGGTATTATCTTTAATCCTGTGTTGATGCATGGAATACTTCTTTCACAAAGAATGTTTAGAGGAAGATATTCCCAGAGGCAAACTTGAGGTACGGGAATCTATTTTCTGGGGGAGAACAAACCAATCTAAAAACAAACTGGGGTGTCTTTATAAGAAGAAAATTTCCACTGCCTCTGTAGCATCCCATGAGAAGGGGCCCTGAAGGATGAAGAGAAGTGGTTTCAAAGCCTATCCAGAAACCAGTCACTTCCATATTCCAAATGATGTCCTGCACTTTGCCAATTTGGGAATTTGGGAATACTTCTACTTTACTACTTTTTTTTTTTTTTTTTTAGAAGAGCAGGGATGCTTTCTGGTATATGTTCCCTCATTGCATGAGGCTCCTGGAGTACATTTAATCTCAGTGACAGCTGTCCCTACGAAATAATTCTATGCAAAAATCTATGTAGCTTTCAGATTCTTTCTCTCCCTCATGCTTTGTGATGAAAGAACTGAGGGAGTTCCAAGAATCTTTGTAAGAACCATGCATTGCTTCCCATATATTTCAAACTGTGTAAAGTTAAAAATCCCCAGAATAACAGAAACACACAGATATTCTAATAGCTCTCCATACAGCTTTATTCCCCTTGAACCACCTTATTATTAGTATGTCAATGAGCTATTCACTCCTATTACAGTTTTATTTTTAGACAGCTTATACTGAAAAATATTACTGTAAAAAACATCTGTCTACCCAATACTTGGTTTTACCAGAACCAGTAAACTGGATTTGAGGATTTCAGTATAAGTAGTATACAAACTTAAGAAAGAGTTTGATAAATCTAAATAATCCTACATGCATCAGTTTCTCAGTTCTGTCATGAGAAGGTAGAGATTTTTCATCCCTCTCATTCTCTTTCAAAAGGATATCTTGACTTTCTTTTCTTCTTAAACTCCTTGAGACAGAAGAGGAAAAATCCAAAAGTTTACATACTAATGCACTAATGTTCTGTATTATGTATGATGTCAAACTATCTATTCTCCAAGGACAGCTTCACTTTTTCCTTTGAAGTATCTTCGTTTTCCCTCCCTTTAGAGAATAAAAGAAGGTAATATATCCTTTTATAGAGAGGATTATTTCCAAACGATCTGTCCTCATCTGAAAAAATGGTAGATATTAAGGCTACTCCAAATCATCTGTTTCTGCTTTTCCAACCTTCTTGATTCAGAAATAGTTTCTGTTCATTTTTTAAGAGCTTGTTAAAAAAGTACAGAAGTTGGGATTGCTGCTTTCTCATGTTTCTTTCCAGTAGAAAGCATTTGCAAGACTCCTGGTGAGTGGATGCACGTCATTGTAGTCTCTGAGCAAGAGAAGTCATCTGGGATGAGGATATGACCTTCCTGGATAAGCTGATAAACTGTCATGAAATGGATAGGTTGGTGCTCCTACTGTGAGAAAATGTTTGTGGCAAATAATTTTTAACTGTGTTATGATGTTTATTTTCTAGCACAACTGTAAAAAAGGCAAATATAAGACTTTTAAAGAAGATGGTTTCTAGAAATATATTCGAAATTTCAATCCTTAAAAAGTAGGTTTTTTTCTTCTCATTGCTCTCAACAGCTCAACTTTCTTTTTCTAGAAAAAAAAATAAGGTTTTCCCATTTTGGAGTTTCACAGCAAAATGCACTATTTTAATGCGTACTGCTTACCACTCATTCTGATACACTGCTGCAGAGATTTCAAACAGCTTTTAATGTTTCTTAGCATGCAAAATCGCAAATAGAAGAGAGATCAACCATGAGAAAAGAAATAAAATAAATAAAATGAAGTAATTTGGAATAGACTAATCATGAATGAGAGTCAGGAAGACACCTGTCTCATGTTCAGTAAGATAACTGAATTGTGCTTTCTTCTAATTTGATAAGTCCTAAATAGAATGGATGAGAAGGAAGGAGCCAGGATGCACAACCAACATTGTGTCCTATCCTATTCCTACATTAAATCAGATAGATGAAGTAGCGGAATATGCAATAGCTAGAAATTCACACAGTATTTTTAGGAGTGAAATGACATGCTCGGAAAAATGGAAAGATTCTGAAAAGATGAAAAAGATGAAAACTGTATCAACAGATATTGTGCTACCAAAGCCAACCAGTGCATTTTTTCCACAAAAGGTGAAACATAAAATTCAGAATTTGTTAATCCATGGCACAGTTTCTTAATTTAGGAGACTAATATACCTAATACCTGATAAAAGTAAACATGTTTTTGTTTGACTTCCTTTGAAGCCTTACCAATATTCTGAACTTGTGGTCATGCAACTTCATGTCAGAATGTAATACCTAATTCCACATTGATTCAAATTTCTGGTGGAAATCCTATACTGACCATATGCCTCACTCAGTATTTATATAATCACAGTGTTCTAATCTTTTCTTTCTCCCAAACATTAAGCAGTAAATACTGTATGAGTCAGAAGAATTTCTGCATGTTAAAACTCCTGACTATGCATCATTCACCTGAGAAAGTATTTCCTTTATCCTCTACCCTTGTTCAAGAACCACTACTTCATAGCTGCAGCTAATGGAGTAATAGCTGAATTATATTTTAGAAAAAATCTGTCTGAACTTTCAGTTTTACCATAACAATTATTAATCTTTAGGCAAATACATTTCTCACAGGATACTGCTTTCCTCTTCTCTTGGCTCAACTGGACCTTCTGTCACTGGACTGCCAGCAAACCTAGCACTGAATCTCTGTCTTATTTGTCTCCTATTATAAAAGGTATTTCCATAGTCAAGTAAATCTTATTTAGTAAGATATTGCTTACTATAACCTTTTTTTTTTCAATCCACTTGTTTTTCAGCTTTTATACTCTGCCTCCAGGTTCTATTTCTAGCTTCTGCCTCCAGAGATTTCACTAAAACGCTGATGTCATCTGAGTATACAACTTCCAACTAAATCTCTGTAACAGTCATTTGGTGTAATGTAATGTTATTACACCAAATATCATTAAAAATCTCTATTGGTTGGGTTTAGATCTATGGTTAAAAAAATAATCAATAATGATAATCTAATTCTTTGTGCAGAACTTCACTTTATGACCAATAAAATACTGCTAGGATTTATACGTTTGCTGGCCTCAAATTTATGGTAATTTTTTCCTAATAATGATAATCTGATTTCATACAGAGAATGAATTTTATGTCATTTTATGACATAAAATACTGCATGGGTGAGACTGTATGTTGGTGTGAGAACAGAGACAAAAGCTTTGAAATGTAGACGAATATTTGCACTATTTCCTGGACTGGCTATTGCTGTTTCCTCTTCATACATTTCCTAAAGGAGTTTTAACTCACCCAAAATCTTGCAGCTTGAATTATCATTACTCATGATCTTATCCAGCACATCATTTCAGCCTTTATTCTCTCAGTGGCTTGCAGTACAATACCACATCAAATTACTTACAACTAACTCCTTTCAATCAGATTTTCAGTTTACATTTTAGAAATTTTTGTTTCATAACCTAAAGGCACTTTACCAGATTAACAACACATGCCTATGAATATTCTAAAAATACAGATATAAGGAGTGATGTCTATACATTTTATTTGTTTATACAGCTCTTGCATTTTGGGTTACGAAAAGAGATTATTAGGGGGATGCTATACAGTTGCAGAATTCATTACAAGCAAAAGACGATATTTTGGAAATCATCTGTGGGTCAAGTCAAAACGCCTTTTCTTCCTTTACAGTTTTACGATTATTTAGTCCAATGAAAACAGACATTTTCATGAGCATACAGCGGCACCAACAAGATGATCAGGAAAACTAGGAAAGACGAGATTTCTGTTTAAATTACTGGAGTTCCCAGAACCTCATAGGAATTACATAAGATAGATAATATAAGACATTTAGTTGGATTAATGATTATGAGAAAAGCTGTAATGCAACCATGGTAAGAACTATGCCATCAGATCATGAAAAAAAAAAAAAAAACACTTGTTTTCTGGAAAGAGAAAGCAAGCAGATTGCTCTAGATTTCCCTGGATCCTATACTATCACCTCTTCCTTGATCACAGAGATACCACTGTCATTGAATTGCCACAAATTCTCTATACAGACCACTTTTAATTGTGGCTCTCCTTTCAGCTAGAAAACGTCAACTAATATCCCACTTAGGCCTTGCTCCAATTGAAGTTCTACTCCGAGATCTCAGAAAAAGAAAAGGTTATTGCCTTCCTCCGAGAAGCAACCTGCTACGCACTTGAAGACTGGTGCCATGTCTTTCCGTTGTTTTCCCCTTTTCACACTAACCAACTTGACCCCCTTTTTAAATGTTTCCTCACAATTACATTTTCTTCTTCTTTTGGTCTGACACTCCAGGATAACTTTGTGGCTTTGGAAAGCTCTCTTGGTGTTCTTACATACAAAACTTCTCTTACATATCTATGGTGCTATAAGAACAGCATTATATGGCTGTCTTATTTGTACTTGTCTTTTGTGCCATATTAGTTTCCACAGAAATCCTGTCAACACTATTCAAAAACCTCATGAAAAATTATGTTGGTCCTAAACTACTTGCTTTTGTCTGCTTTCAGTTGCTTATCAACAGCTTATTTAATTTTCTCAACATTTTTTCAGCCAGTGAAATTACAGTGATTTATCGATAATTTGCAGGCTCTTCAAATTCCCCCATCCCTATTGCTGAACTATGAAGGGTAACAATGAACAATTATAAGATGGTCTCAATTCTTGAACCGGTTCAGGGTGAATTTTCATGAGGCCTAGACTCTTGAAAAAAGTCAAACATATCTGATATGGTTCTAGCTTATTTCCCCACTTTCTAGAGTTCTTTTTCTGCTCTACCATGAATTCTATATTACAGTCAATTATTAAAGTCTTGGGTCTTCCCTCTTCTTACTGCTAATTTTTTTAGCCATCTAAATTGTTATACTGCCAGGTGAAGCCAAAAAGGAATTAAACACTTTGGCATTCTGATGTCAAATTGCAGTAGCTTCAGTTTTGACAATGGTTATGAACTTTGAAATTTCATTCAAAGCCATATTATTACTTTGCACAAACACTGTGAACACATTTAAGAAAGTCAGCCAATTACTATGTTTCAGCAAAGATGACAAATTACTGTATCTCCTAAAATATATTTTGTTGGTATTTTCTCACTTTCAAATTTCTAGGAATACACTAGCATTTTTTTTGTGAATTTGCATCGGAAGTTATTAAGATAATGCCTTTATTCACCCTCCAAATTTACAAAATATTCTTCTTATAAAAATAATTCACTAGCACTTTCTCTGATACTTACTGTGAAAACAAAATAATTCATATATGACTTATCAAGGATTATCCAAAATCACATGCTGAACAAAATTAGCAGAATGTTAGTTAACAGAAGCCTCCCAGTGCTGCAGGACTCTTCAGATTTCACAGCTAAGGAGTATCTCATACTCTTTTTCCCCCTCCATCGCTAGCAAAGACTGAATACTTGGTTAGTGGAGTCACTGCCCCAGCACGCACGGAAGAATCAGAGGTTTGTTTTATCTTCCCTATTACTAAGAATCAGAAAGGCACCTTCTCAAAGGCCTAACAGATGCCTTTTTACTCCAGTAGTCTGGTATCCTCTGCAAACTGATGGAAACAGCTCTAATCACACAAAGAACTTTCTATTCATATGAGTTGATGAAGATATTTCAAAATGTGCCAGAAAGAAGGTTTGTAGCCCAAATGCACTTGAGAGACTAGACAAATATAGTAAAAAGGAAAAAAAAAAAAAACAGAAACAAAACAATTTAGGTTAGAATCTGTAGAAATTAAGAGCTAGCTATACCTCACAATTATATCTTTAAAAAGTTTATGTACCATTGGCACACAACTATTTATTAGTCTAGTAATGTATTTCATATATTTCATATTTCATCTTGAAGTACTTTACCTGCAATCCTGTGAACTAATATATGAGTTATACACTGAGTTTTGTATAGTTGTATGATATATTTAATGCACTATAATAGTTTGATATGTTAAAGATTCTGCTCAAAGTCTCATGCAAACTCAGTACTACAACAGGAATACTTAAACCATTTAGGCATCTAGTAGAACTTGCATCTCTTTATCAGTATTAACAGGCAGCTAGTTGGAAAGTGACTTCCTAAACATCACATATTCAAGGTCATTTAAAATTTATTACTGAAGGAGTGCCATAAAACTCCCCTCCCCTCATCTCTCAGGATCACTTTCAAGCTACTCAGAAAAAAAGAAACACTGATCATCTTACATTTCAGTGGCACTGAAGTATGTTCTTTCAAGTAAACTGAGATTACTAAGTTACAGGGCAATATAAAAGTCAGGTAATTTGCACACCTGTAAGCACCACGGTGTGTCCTCCACCACAAGCAACTTTATTAACTTTTTCCATAATTCCTGGTACCGGCTGTGGGACTCTGCTGTTCTTCAGCTGTTCAGGCAACAATCCCAGTTTCCCATTTTCAGGTTCTCCGAAAGTATAGAGTTCACCATCTCCTGTCAAAATACAGAACAGAGCAGGATTCCCAGGACGCACTCAGAAGAAAGTCTGAGGCGTGAAGGCTTCTGCAAACACAAATCGGTGCAACAGAAAACTATGAATATTATAGGATAATTTTACCTACTAGATTTAGTAGCACACCGTATACTTATATTCTACTACTAAAGCTCAGACTGAGGTTGCATGTATGTTCTCAAAAGCAAAAGAGATTAGTCAAATTATTAAACCAACTAAAAAATTAAAGGACATGATTTAAAAGTGAATCTTATCAAAAGTGAAGCTTATCAAAACTCAGGCAAAAGAAGCACTCAAGGAGGGAACCTTCTCATTCTCAGAATTAAAATCTCAAAAGATAAAGTCAAAAATGGTTTAAGAAATACGTAATTTCATTGAATCTTCCCTCAATATAAAGCTTGAAATCCAACGTCATCCTTATGTTTTAATGATTCCTGACATTTTCTCTTTCATGCTTACAAAAAATATTTTGAACAAAACCTCTGAAATTACCCTAGTTCATGTATATGTACGCATCTGTGCAGAAATAGCTTACAATGCATTCTTCTATACTTTTTTTTTCCCCAAGAGATGTTCCTTAGTCATTTCAACTTGTGTTTTTAAGAAGCAGCAGAAAACCCCAGCTGCAGAAAAAATTATTTCATTTTAGTTCTAAACTAAATTAGTTGGACTGTGTTTAGGCTTCTCTGTTCAGTCTGGTTTTCTGCTTTATTTCTTGCATACACGAGTGCTCTGAATATGCTTAGGCAACTGATACTTCACAGTTTTTTGCTGTCTCACTTTTTATTGTAGCCCAATTAACGAAAAAAATAGCTGTAGAATGACAGTTTCTGTAATGAAACCATTCCACTGACAACAAAAGGAGTTCACACTCCGATTTTGATATCTTTTTAGGGATTCTCTCACTTTTGTTGAGTGAAAGAAGAAAAAACACGTCTGAAATTTTTGTAAGGCAAATATCAGTGTTTTAATATTATTCCATCTGCCATGTAAAAAAGTTCATAAGCCCCCGAAAGACACTTGGGAGTTAACTAGTCATGCAATTCCTTTTGAAGGGGCCACAGCATTTCTTTCTAAACACTACTGTACAGCAAGCATTAATCCAATCACCATCTAATTAATAGGATTAAAGATTCCAATGGTCAAGCATTCATTGACTCCCCCCAAAAATCAAATTTATTACATTTTTTGACTTAATAATCCAGCTAACAAAGATAAATCCATTCACTAAAACAATTTCTTAATACATTGTACATCCCTCTTGGGCAAAAGTAGTCTAAAATCATGAAAAAATAGCTATCAAGCATAAAAAGGATGCAGCCAAACAGAGATAATTTTTGAGTATAATTATAAGTGTGCAGCACACCTGCATTTTAAGAACATTCAGGTCACAATATTCCCACCAGACTTGGGTCATTGCTTTCCTCTCTCATGCGAATCTTCTCACAATCTCAGAGTTTAAGCTGCCCCTAATGTGGAACATACTGTGTCACTAACCTTAGGTCACAGGAGGTCACAGGGATGGACAAGCAAATGGAAAACTACCTTTGGCTGTCAAGGACAAGCACAAACACTGCAGAAGAGGGAGGATATGAAAAGTGGCTAGTGGCAGATAAGTGAAGTAGGCAAAAGAATTTAATCACTCCAGGAGTCCTTGTATAAATCAAGAAAAAAAAATGAAGTATTTATTCAAGGGCAAGTTTGTTGAAACCACCTCAAACACAGGAATTCTGTGTATGGATGCGAAACGTATATGGAAGCAGAATGGATGAGCTTTTCAACTGCCACTTAAAAATAGTCACAAAGAAAATAAACAGAAGGAATTCAGGGTACCCATGATGCTCTCTCTGAAGACTTTTTCACAGTAAGAATTTTGCCTAACCTTGCTTATATAAGTAACAGTTCTCGCAGGGGAAAACACCCGAAGAGATCCACTGTATCCAGCTCTTTTCTGGCACGGAGAAAGGTGCCAGTAGACAAATGAGCTATGTATGAGGAAGAACTTCTTTCCTGTGACAGTAGCAGAGCCCTGGAACAGGCTGCCCAGAGAGGCTGTGGAGTCTCCTTCTCTGGAGAACTTCAAACTTGCCTGGATGCCGCCCTGTGCCACGTGCTCTAGGTGTCCCTGCTGGAGCAGGGGGGTTGGACTAGACGATCTCTAGAGGCCCCTTCCAACTAACCTCAACCACTCTGTGATTCTCTGATTCTGTGTGTGTGCTTGCCAGCCTTAGCACTCTCCCTTTGGATGAGTGTGACCAAAGATTAGTCAAACAAAGATCTGTATGTGGCCTCCAACAGTGTTGCTACATACTCTCAGCTCTTTCATTTATTTTTCTGTCATTTTGTGCAAGACATGCTTCAAATCTAACAGTCTAATATCCTAAATGGCAATGGAAGAACTAGGAAAGTGATATTGCAAAAAAAAAAAAATGTCCTAAAGGACTGAAAAGGAAACTAGAAGTTTCTTGACAACTAGAAGTTTCATTGACAAGTGATTTCCTTGCTAGATACTACTGGATTTATTTGGTGAAACTGTAGCACAAATTAAGATGACCAAATGCCGTAATTTTTTTATAGATGTGCTCTTTTGTTACTAAAAAGTTCGTGTTTGCTCTTATTAATGAACATCCTGCCCTGGAGAGGGCACTCTGTGACCAGACTATGTACTCACTAACCACCTTTTATATTTTAACCTAGATGTGCTTGTGCTCCTAACAGTTTGCTTCGTCAGTATACTGCTGATGTCAAATGTAAACACATTACAAAAGGAAACCATATGGTGCCATGCTCATCAGCTGAGCCCTGCAACATATATCATCCCAATTTTCTCATTCAGCTGCTACCCTAATCCCTCCTTCTCATCTCCCTCCACTAAAAGGTTCCCCTTCATTAGAGCATTCGGCACACGCTGTTCCCTCCATGCATTTAGGTGCCTGCCCTCACCTCCTTATCAGAAAGAGAACTTTTGTCACACCCCAGCGTAGCCTTGTCACAACTTCAGCTGTTGTCTGTGAGGTGAAATACACACCTTCTCACTGCATCCTAGAAGTGAGGATATCCTTCCTTTCAAGTTCAGAGAGTTGTACATTTCCTAATGGATATTCAGATCCTGACCTGTCATTTGGCATTTCATTCATTTACTCTAATAAAATATATATGATAAAAGGGGCATACAACTTTTTCTGGCGTAACATCTAATTAATACTTCACCCAATTAATACTTCTGTTAATGGCATATTCTTGGATTGGTATACAGACACTGTATGTGAAAAAGTACCATTTATCAAGTAAACTGAGAAAATTATTTAAAGGGTTAGTTCCTGGGTACCCATTAAAATCTTGTCAATTGAAGCTATTAATTCTTTGAAATCTTTAATTATTCCAATGGGACTAAACCATAAAGCTTGATCATTTAAATCTATACACCTTGGAGGAATTCATTCCCATTTATGTTTAATACTATCATTATTGATTGATAAATTGAACCACATTGGTATTATTAAAAAAGAAGAGAGAGGCATCATCATTTTGGAAAACAAGAGGTTTGGTTTGGAAATCAGAGGCCAGCTCATGGCAACATTCACTTCTCCTCAAAAATTTCAGATTTTTATATATTACCTATTTAATTTACTTCAAAACTTAAAATTTAACATATAACATTAAACCTTGACAATCATGTTGCAGTGCTGGCAAATGAAATGAATTTTTCCTCAATCTATTCAATAGTCTATTCAATATTTGCATTTCTAGGGAAGAGGAAGATTAATTGATCACCAGACAAACAACAAATATATCAAAAGTTGGATTATTGAAAAAATAGTATTAATCTACATTTGTCATAGCTTTCACGAAAACAAAATTAGAGTGGTAAGACATTCTTTCTAACAACTTTTTGTAAAACATAGTGCCAATGCAAAACATTCTTAGCATTTTTTTCTCGTATTACTCATTACTAATCACCATATTACTAATTCAATCATAAATATACAATTATATAACAGATTACATCAGAGTTTCCCAAGTAAATTAGGGATTACATTTCAGAGAAGCTGTCTCTGGTAACATTTCCCAGGGTCATAGACAGCTAGGTAGGTAATTTTCTCTTCCACGAGAGCATTTATAACAAGTAACATACCTATTTTTGGAAGTAATTAATGTCTCATGAGCTACTTTTGCCAAGACAACAACGAGAACCACCAACTTAAGTGTAGTAACTACTGTTCTCATTTTCTTACCTGTTATCAAGGCAGAGTGATAATATCCACAGGATACTGAGGAAACAGGTTTTCCAACAACCACTTGACAAGGGACACAGACACTGGCTTCATTAGCCAAGCCAATCTGACCTTCCGAATTGTCACCCCACATAAAAAGCTGTCCATCCTCTAAAATAAAGATAGAGAAAGTGAATGGCCTTAAAACCAAAAGTACGCTAATAAAAAGTTAATCTAACCATTTAAAAGACTTCCATAAAATGTAAGTATGACTGCTAAATGTCATCATCAGAGAGACATGAAGTGATACTTAGTACAATGCTACAGAACTGTCTGAAGTAAAAGGATATCTTCTTTTCAAAAGCGACAGAGCAAACATAGTGATAACTACTGTTGGACCATAATGGCAACAGTTAAAATACTATGTAAATACATTTCTTCTGAAAGAAGTAATACGGACAGTGTAACATATCCAACTAATTCTTTCCTCGTCTTTCTCTTCACAAGTGATTACCCTACCCAGCTGTGCTCTCCTTTCCTCAAGCTATCACAATAGGTGTTCCCACTTTACTAAGACCACCTTCTGTTGACAAAGGTATCAATAGCAGCAACAAGAAGCAAAAAACAAAGTAGAAAAAGGTAAAAATGAGCATCAAAAAAGGATAAAAAATCTCTAGAAAACGTGGTTTTCTCTCTATGTATTTATTGGTGAAAAATAAGCTGAAATGAGCAAAACCCAGCACCCACAGGGTTAATGAGATCTTAGGCAATGTTACAAAAAAACAACAAACCAAAGGACAGCCTGGCATCTCCCTTGTACTTTCTCATGCTCTGTTACATTCTGAAATTACAGCTTGAATAATTTATCCTAAGCACGTACAGAAACAGCTGCCCTATAGCCAGGCTTGAGAAATATAAAAATTAGATTACAGGGGAATAAAAGAGCACCCAAGCAGTGGTTGAAAGTAATATAGCCGCTTGGATTTCATCAAGTCTCCATTGTACAGTTTTGCCACTGGAGAAAGCCGGCCTAGGTTAGGTCTCCCTGAGAATCAGCAATTACGCAGTTGTAGAGCCTGCAGCTGTAGAGCAAAACAGTTGTAATAGAAAGTGGAATTAAAGAAACCGAGTTTTCTTGTGATTCATGTTTTGTAGCTGCCTTTTGTGGTAACTAACTGAAGCTCTTCCCACTTTGGGGCATTTATTACTATCTCTTATTTGTGTAAATTCTTGGTACTTACACGCTTGGATCCCACTATATATGGCTGCCAGCACAAAATATTCTCTCTTGATCTGAAAGTATTTTCACAAATATTGTGGGAAATTATGGAGACTGCCACCCTTGTCAGATTTTGTTGAAATAGGAATTGGCTAAAAACAATTTCTGGGGTGACTAGGAAAGGGGACAGGGAGACAGAAAACACACACACATGCAGACAATGCTAATAAACAAGTTCCCCTGGAACACCAAGCTGAAAACACATTCACAGATTTTATTAGCTGTTTCTCTTACCAGTTATTGCTGCTGAGGTGTATGATCCAGCTGCTAGCTGTTTGATCTTGTGCTGGTTGGTAAAAAAGCTAATTAAATGAAATGTGGTCCTTTCCTCTGTGTCACCTAATCCCAGCTGACCTTCACTGTTACCTCCAGCAGCATATACATTTCCTTTTTCTGCACACAGAAAAGCACATGTAATACACAGAATGAGCACATTCTCGTCAGTGACAGCAAGACAGCAGAAATACTGAGGCAAGTCATTTAATTTTTCTATGGAAAAAAAATATAACAGAAAAGTTGGTGTCTACTGCCCTGAGATATTCTAAAGGTGAAGGCAGATTTTGTGTTGTAACTAGCAAGGAGGCAGTCCTGCTTACACTTCATTGGGAACATGCTAAAGCTTTTCCATGTACTTAGACCAAGGGAGCCTCTCCACCATCTTGGACATGGATCTAAAAAGTAAACATAATCTGAAGTGCTTCAAGAGTTCTAACAAAGTGACTTCCAGGGGCCCCGGCAGCCAGAAGAATCTGCTTTCCCAAAGACTGCACAATTTAATTTAAGATAAAACAGTAGGAAAATGGAGAATGATATCACAGGCAAGAAAATTAAAGTCATGTTAGTACATAAGAGATGCATAATTTCATAGTTTTGAACCCTGCGAATGAAACATACTTTTGCATAGGTTATTATAATTATTTTACTCATTTCAACATTTAAATCATTTTCTATTTATCTAAGTAGCTCTTTATCTTGTTTTACAATCTTAATATTGAAGTTATAGCTGATGATTGTTATCTTTACCTTAAAAGGAGATTTATATATTTAATTTTAGTATGTTTCACATTTTAAGTGCTCATCTATGAAAAAGATAAGGCCCACTAATAACACAAACCCGGACACAAATGTGATAAGCAACTGTCATAGAATTGATAAATGGTCCTTGCTGTATAAATAGCCACAAATTATTTAGGTAAAGCATACACTAAAAGTGACTAATACTTACCCTGTGCAGTCTGGCATACTCAACTGTTATTAAAATGTGCTGTTTTATTTTAATAATCTTACTTACAGAGCTCAAGGTATCTACGTGTATAAATCCTCTAATAAATAACACTCCTTACCACATCACTGTAAACATAAGGATTGCAAACACAAAGTGGGCTATTCTTTTCCATAAATTTTAGAAGCCTGACAAACATCTGCATCAAATCTCTGTATACTGTCTCTCTAAAACAAATATTTTTTAGTTTAAATTTATGATTTTTTTATTTAAAACTAAATAAGTCACATTGTTAAAGAGACAGCAAAATGCCTTGTCTTAACTAAAATGCAATAAACTTTGGAAGGCTTCAAAACAGTATCCTCTATGTATCTTTATCTAAATATACAATTGCACACTGCTGAAGATACATTACTTGTCAAACATAAATTTGAGTACAGATACATAAAAACACTAGTATACTTTTACAGTCCTTTAAAGGAAAATTGGTAATTGTTAATTGCACTTCAAATGTAGGCAACAAATTTTTTCTTCCTTCCATTGCTAGCAATTTCCTATATAATACTAATTAATACATTTCTTGGTGTGGAATAATACAAGCATTCAAAGAACTGTATAGAAAATGCATCTTAATAGCCTCCTTTTGAGGTTTTTTTTTTTTCTTTCCTAAACACTTCTGGATTTCCTGATGAAGTTTTGCACGAAACTAAAGGAAGAAATCTACCTTCAATACATATACAATATAGATTACATACCTGTGTAAACTAAAGTGTGGTTTCTTCCACAAGCAGCAAGTTTCGTTTTTTCTGGTTTTAAAGCTATAAATTGAAGAGGAAAATTTACCAACAGGTTGATAGATAGATGGTTCAACAACAAAATGTTGCAATGCTCTACAGTGGGTTGTTTTTTTTTTCATATTTTTACCCATGGAATGTAAAGCTACAACTTTAGTTGGCTATCTGAGCTTAGCACATCACTTTCATTCCGTGTAAGAAAGGGAAACACATCGGTCTAAAAATCTTGTAGCTGCCACGACACTGTCTTTATCTCAAACACCACCCACCCAGGCAGGTACTTCTCAGCAGCTTGGTCACGGTGAAAGACTGGTAATGTGTGTAAGAGGAGTTATACAGAGTTATTTCAGTGAGAAACACTGATTACAGGGGTGCCTTTTCTCCCAGGCTAAGCGCAGCCCATTTCAGAAGCAGAGGAGAACCAAATTTACTGGCCTTTCCCTCCTCTCTCCAATTACTGATCTTTGCCTTAACTTCTATCTTTCCTCTACCGTGTTTATTTACCCTATACAATAATTTTGATGCTTTTAAAACAGAATTACTTTTACATAATATGATTTTGAAGTCACTTTCCCACTACACTGGTCTATGACAAAGCTGGCAGCCATCATTTCTTTCACAAAGTCTTACTCAATCCTTCCAACCCAACCTTTATCAGCTTTGTAGCACTGAGATTATGCTCCCTTTTACTTTCTACCAAATCACTAAGTGTGAATTGTCTCTGGTGTGTCCTGCAGGCACAAACATAAATCCTCCAAACTCTGAGCCCTGCCTATTCTACCTGACACCTACCACAGACTGGAAACTATGGCATTTTCAATGTTGGCCTCTTCTTACATTCTTAATTCGTTGCTTTTTATCCCTGTGCTCTGCCTCCTGCCTCAGAGATGATCTTAATGACTCCTCCATTGGTCTGTGCTCCCTATTCTTCCTCCTACTTACACTAACAAATTGTAACAGATATGCAATATTTACAACATTTTGGGTATTTTTTTGTCCAAAAAAAAAAAAATATATATATATCATTAGCTTCTAGTCAAATGTAAGACTTGTTTTTTAGAAAACACGTGGCCACAAAAATTCGGTCCAAGCAGAAGTTGAAAAGCGTGTCTTTGCAATCCCATTGCCAAAGCCAAGCAATGCCTGAAAGCTCATGAAAAAAAACTCCAGGGCCTTCTCCAGGCATCTACTGCCAAGAGAAGACAAACGCCCCTGCCTTGTCACATTTTTCAATGAAAGCCAGGCTGGTTTTGAATTCCTGACATATTCTCTTTGACTTTTATTGTCCTTTGCGATTTGATAGTTCAAACAAAGATAGATACTCCATTCATTTAAGCCAAGGTAAGAATCAGCCTTTCACATGTTTGACAAAAGACGTGAACCTGGGAGCGGCTATTCTCCCTCTAAAGTAAAATGCAGAGAGAGGAGCAGATAAAGACAGCAAAATACACTAAAACAGGAAGGAGTTAGTTTGAGCAAACTCATTAATTTGGTTTTAATGAAAAACTAACAGACTGACCTGCTGACAGAAAGGATGAGAGTAAATAGATTTAATGGTGTAGAGGAACACGTTAATGGCACGGATCTGATCTGACATAAGTAAGAGGACAGGAGAAAATACTGACTTGTTAGTTTTGTTTGACCACACAATATGCCTGGGAAAGATTAAACAGATAAGTAAATGGGACGGAAACGTATTGCACAAAATATAACAACATATGGGCATTTATTTTACTGCTTTTTTCAGACTTCATACAAATATATTAACATTTATGTCCCCCTCGGGCACTTATTACCCTTGCTAAAATATAGTAACGCTTGTAGAAAAACTCCATTTCTAGTTTATAGATTTTTTTAGTTTATAAAGGAACAAAGATAAATATGATACAAACATTACATACAGTGCTATTGCAACCCTTAATCTCTAACAATGCACAATATGGCAGAGATCAAGCACTGGATCAATTTCTCTGCAATCTGGGATTTCCCTGCAATGTGAAGACATGCAGAAAAGAAAAATATTACACAAAATGAGAACCCTCAAAAAGATAAGATTGTAACTATCTGAAAAGGTAGGATTGTAACTGTTTGAAGAAAACTTCATGCTGTACTTAGAATCTGACAATGACAAAAAATCCACCAGGGATCCTTTTAAACTATCTCTGTGTGCTTGTACAATAATATGCTGAGTATGTGATGAGTAAAGAAAGCAGAATCAGTTATTTTGGAACTGCATATTACAAAGCACTTTTTAATGCAGGTCACTTTTCAAAAAGACAAAAAAAAATCAAACAAACCTTTAACACATGTTGGTTTGCTGACAGTATTCTTTGATCCTAGTCCTAATTGGCCCCAGTTGTTACTGCCAAACATGTAGAGTTTACCATTTCCTGAAAAAAAGGGCACAAGAACCCATAGGAGAGTTTGATTATTCAAAAGCTTTATAAATGTGGGCAACAAAAAGATGGTCAAAAGATGGTCAATCACACATAACACTATTTACTACTTCCTTTTTAATGCAACTTTTAAAATTATTCAAATCCATACTGTAATATAAATAGTAACTACTGTCCTTGTGCTTTTACAGGAGAAAAGCAATAATTACATTACATATATCAAGAACTGTGTTTTTTTCAGTACTTTAATGCAGTACTTTTGTTCTGCATTTGGCTCCCTTTGTTAGTGACATTGACCAAGTTAAAAAAAAAAAAGATTTGTTTAATGGATGGTATAACTAGTAGCTTTGTCATGATCAAAAGATCCTTGGACTTTAGGGGGATGCACACAATCAGGACAAAAAAAAAGAAAAACACACTGAAATGATCTCAGTAGATAGCATGAATCTATTACTCTCAAACAAATTTTACATAAACCTACTTAGTGGGAAATTCTCAGTCAGAAGAATCCACAAAATGGCAGACCCACTTCCTGAGGTTCAGGAATCAAAGTATCAACAGAACCACTAATAAAACAGCAGTTCATTTAACTGAGGATCCACATCTATTACTCCAGAATTCATAATATTCACCTTACTTTATTGTTGAAAGCAGGAAAGTCTATTTTATTACCGTCAAATATCTTCTTCTTGATCTTGAAAGGATTTACAAATACGTGCTTCTACAGAACATGCTTTATGATAAATTTTCAAATGTGTTTGCAAGTTATGTGTGTTCTTCTTTGGATACATATGTCCACAGACATATAAGCCTTTTTGGTTCTCTGTATCTTTCACCACGGAGTATTTTGGTATTCTCATATAAGAATAGAATGTATAACAATCAGACAGTCAGGCAGTTTTGAACACCTAAATGCAAACGTTATGTCACAAAACTATGCAGAAATAGTCATGGAATCATGTCAGAAATTGATATGACACAGCTTTCGATTTACAAGTTTGACCATTCCAAATGCCTCTTTTAACTCAGAAAAATCAAAGTTTTTTAGAGGATGATACGTGAATGGATTGATGAGCTTGAGACATGCAGATCAGATACTGAACTGTGACTCCTGATAACACCTTCAAGAATTTTTTTACATTATTTTTAAATATTACCATTTGTAAAGCTGTAAAGCCCACACACAAAGACAGAATCCATGTTCCAGCAGAAGTCCTTCCAAAGCATCAGATGTTTCCAAAATCAAGGTGTTAAATAAATCTTTTAGAACAACTACAAAGTCACTGTTTACTTTTGCTGGAACTTTGCAGCCCTTTGCGAGTTAGGGATTCCAACACAGAGCTCTCACATAAATGAACTTTCAGTCACCCAGCTACCAATAACTATCACATGAGCACAACACGTAACTGCAATTCCACACAGTCGTACCAAAATATTATGGCTGTTCTGTAGTTAAGTAGCCTGGGTTGCTGGAGGAGGTTTCTGAATGCAATTTACAGAGTTTGATGTTATACTTCTTTTGTTTTTTTAAATGCCTACTCTGTTATATAAAAAAAAATCCATTTTCCCCTCTAAAATATAACCATATAGTTAAAAAGAAAAAACAAAGCAACGCCCCTCCCCCCAAAAAACAAACAGAAACCCAACAATAAGTTGGGTTCTCTAAAGACAAAACCAAATTCTTGGATTGAATGACTTTTGAAATAATAGCAATCTGTCAGTAGTAGCTCTTACCAATGAAGCAGGGAGAAATCTGAGGTGAAATTACATTAACAATTTAATTAATAGTATTTATACCATCATTCAAGCTGTTGATTATGCAGTCAGGTTAAAATGCATACACAATTGCCTGAGAGCAAAGCACACCTTTGAAATGTAGCATCCTACGCTGCTGTAGGTATCTCTACACCCTCTTCTACACCTAATAAAGGCCTTTTTGAGAGAGCAGCACTCACGTGGAAGCAAGATACCTGGCTGCCATCATTCGATTTGATCACACTGTAGTTCATCCATTCAGAATTCCAGTACCGGCTGGGGGCCGCCAGCTGGAGAGCAGCTCTGCAGAGAACGTGCCTGGGAGTTTTGGTGGCCACCATGCTGACCATGGGCCAGCAACACATCCTTGTGGCAAAGGTGGCCAGCTGCCCCCCGGCCAGCAGGCCCAGAGAGGTGATCCTTCCACCCAGCACTAGCAAAGCCACACTTGGCATGATGGGCCCACTTCTTAAGCATAAGAAACCTCCTTTTTTAACTTTACTTGAACAGGAAGGTAGGACCAGATGATCTCCTGGTCCCTTCTTAATTCAACTATTCTGTGATTCTTTTCATCCTATAATCTGCTACTTCATGTAGCAGTCTGTTAATTCAGATGTTGCTTCTGAAGTCAAGAAGTTTAAGAGATGAGAGGATTTTTTATATGTAACAACTGGGTGACAGCCTTTTATAATTTCAGGCTTCCAGCACTTATCAGCATAACAGAAAACTGCAAAGTAGATAATTCAGACAGTGAATTCAGACCAACAGGCACTGCAGAGCAACCAAATCAAATGCCTGTAAAGAAAGAACACATCTGGGTTCTGGAACAGAGACACGATGCAATCTGAGCTGGCCAGGAAATGTGACAAAATTTTGCATGCAAAAAGCCCTACTTCTGTAATTGCATCCTGAGCTATCTCTAGTCATCACCACAGTTGCATTGAAGTGAAAATTACTTCAACAGCAGATGAATAGGCAAGGATCAGAGTTCAAAACCTTGCAAACTTGAATTGCTTGTCGCTTCCTTTTTGGTGCTGATAAATGCAGAGCGTGGCTGGCTGCCATCTGGAATGGCTGGCAGAAGACAAGTCCAGCAGAGCAAGATTAATTACTCCGGGTAACAGAAGGGAAATGAGAATATCAAGAAACACACCACCGGGATTGTTTTGGTGACAGAAATGCATACTCCCAACTCTAGGCTTCAGGTTCCTCCTGAGGCAAGACTGGGGAACTTCTCCAAAGTATCTATATATTGGCACAACACTAGCGGATGTCCCACCACTATTTGGAACTATTAGGGAAGTCACGGGATGCTTAGATCTTAAGGGACAGAGAACTTTGTGAGAGACAAAGAAGAGGTGCTTCCTGACCAGCACCTTTCCCATATGGGTGGCTGCCCTCAGAAACGTGATTCCTGGCAAATCCACCCATCATGAGCACCTCTGGTTCATGAAGCTAGAACAAAGGCATTCATACAGCAGCAGGGAATATCAGCTGAGCAAAAGTTGCCTCATGGTAAGATGCCCTGATAAGAAAATAGCCAGTAGACAAGAATTCCTATGACTGATGTTTAAAGATACGTTTTACATTATTTTCTCTGTTGAGTTTTAAATGATACTGGTAGGGGGAGACATAATATAGGCAGACTATGTACAGATTTTGAGTATTTATATATATTGCTGATTGTAAGATTCTTTCAGGAAGCTACGCCTGCGCAAAACTTCAGGACAGAGAATAAAATGCCAGGCACCACAGTTCCTTTGTATTTATTTGTGCTATTTTGTGAATAAACCACTTTAACAGTCCATTTAAAAGCCGTATTCAAATCAAATGCATCTCAGGAGAACGACATGACAAATCTCATGACAAGTTATGATATTCCCCAAATACAAGCTTTATGGCGCAATAAAAACAGCAGTATTTAGGACACAACACCATACAAACGAAAAGAGCTCAGCATGTTGCTTACTTCATACTTTTGCTGATCTTTGGTACGTGTCGGAGCCATCTTCCTTATTTTTCCCTTGAAGGTGATTGCAAAAGATACTATGACATGTTCTGATGGCCTGTTGCTAGGCAGAAAGAAGGGATTTGTGTCCAAAGACCTGGAGAGACTGCGGTGTCTCTGGTGTAAACTGTTGAATGTTTAACGCCTTACAATACTTGAAGTTACATGCATAATATCACGTTGTGCTTCCCCATATGCCTCTTCTCACTTCTATTTTTTCACTCGAGACTTCTTTCTTCGTTCTACTCCCTCGCACTGGGGACTTCATTCCCTCCAGAGCTCTGAATCTAAAAAATGAATCTTCTGTCATCACCATCTTCCCCTTCACAAAGGGCCAGTCTCTCTGATCAAGTGTGGGCAAGCTGCCTAGGACACCCTAATCAAGGCCAATAAAGAATAAGATGGATAACCATTAATTTTAGCAAATGTGCAGAAAAGAAAATATATTAAGAGTAAGGAATTGAAAATAAATTCTTAAAAACATACTCAAGAACACTTACTTCAGAACAGCTCCCAACTGGAGGAATATACATGGTTGCTTTCTGAAGCCTGCAGCTGTAAAAAGATGTAGTGAGCGGACAGTCAGTATTCTTGGGCCAAAATGTAAGAGTAAGGTAATAAATGTTGTTAAACATATCACAAGTGATGCTGGAAGACAGATTGCTCATGATAGTGTTAAAGGTCTAAGGAACTAGCTTGTAAAATACTTCCTTGAACATTTTAATCAAGACCATGCCAGAGGAAGAGAAATGTGAATAAAGAAGTAAAAAAAATAACCCAAAACTCCAAAAGCAGAGGAGAAAAATGTTCCCCTGACTAGGCAAGCAAGACAACTCAAAGTCAGAAAGAAACCGTCACTGCTTCCATCTATTTGAACACACAACCACAGTATGTAGATAAAATTTATTTTGGACTGTAACTCCTAAGAAGTCAAAGAACAGACAGCTTTATATTTACTTTATGCTTTTCATCCTAAAAGTGATATAGAAATATTGATGTTGGATTAGACGAAAGTAGTATTTGAAATTTTCTGAATATTTTTGTTTGAAAACAGAATATTAGTTCCTGTGCATTTTCGTCACTTGCATTCAGTCAATTTTCAGTGCTACATGTAGCTGTCTCTCTTGCCCAAAACAAGTTTTTTGGAACGTGAAATCAGTTTGAGTGATTATTTTGTTAATGATTACCTTATTATAAATCTGATATATTTCGATCAGATTTAAATCTAGCAGTATTCCTACTTTTCCCTATATACAGAGGTCCTAATACCTCTCCCAGCATGAAAAAAAAAAGGATAGGGCAATTCTGTGCCAGAAAAAATGAAGCACATGTTAACACCCACCTGCTCGAGATGCTTCCCCTTCCTCACAAGTTTGTTGAGCTCTTCCAGGCCAGGCCAGGCTCAGCTGTTTCTCAGGGAGCTCCTGGTTCCCCACGAGACCTGCGCTCCTCTCGCACACTTCTGGGTTCCTCTACTCCAGGTGTTGCCAACGTTAAATGGCATCCGCTGAGGGCTGCAATTCCAGTGCATCATCCCACTCTGCCAGCAGCGTGTGGTGCATGGTGCACATGTACATGCACAGGTGCCAAAGACAGATGAGGGACAGACATTTTCTGTAGGCCTTTGTCTTTTTGTATCACAGCTGCAGGTTCTCTCCCGTTGATCCATGAGGATCAGTACTTTGCTCTTGTTTTTGTTTCTACTTTAAAATGCCCTAAAAAAACCTCTTGGTATAAAATCAATTTTGTACCCTCACTTCTACCCTTCTCTTCCAAAGTTTTGAGAAAAATAAGATATTTTTATTTAGAAGTTCCCTTGGTGACACGTTTTCACACTGCAACAGCAAATGCCAGCTACAGATACGTTTTGGAAACACAGAGGGCCAATAGACAAAGATAGAAGATAAAGGATACTGAATGCAACTGTGATCTCTTAGGTAAGCTTAAAAAGCTGAGCAGATTGTTGCTGGTTAGGTAACAGTGTTGGCACAGGCACACACCAGGGGAATTCGAAGAGGAAATTTAAATTAACCAGTCTAAACTTAGAATAATTCTAGTGCTTTTCCAATTTGGGTACTACCATTTGGAAAGATGTATTAAAATGAAAAAAATCAAAAGAAAATTTCCGCAGTACTCAGGGTTATATTCTGACAAATTTTATGCAACAGACAATCTAATAAAATACATTAAATCCAAGATGCATAACGTTTTGTACAAAACATAATCTATTCATGGTTAAATCACCTTCTATGAAATGAGGCTTGAACAATTGGTTGTATAATTTTATCTGAAGATATTCTGGAGTCCATGCAATCTATATTCCTCTTTTATCATGCTTGAAACTGTCCTTTCTAAAAAAACATCAGCATCCTCAACTTTTCTGGGGGACATGGCAGGAAACCATCAACAAGAATTATTTAATTACCAATGCCCCAAATAAACCATAGGACATTGCTAGTGAATTAAGATATTTCTGTAAGAAAATTCTGAAAACACACTTAAGATTTTCTTACTACAAAGTTTCTATTATCTGTCAGAAGCCAGTTTTCAATATAACTGACACATGTTCAACAAATTGGTCTCTCTCGTGTGATTTTAAATAGAACAAATTCTTCAATGAGCATTGCTTCAAAGAAATGAGAGGGAACATTAATAAAGACAGTACATTGCCTCAGAGCTTCTTGGAATGTTTTTGTAATTTGTGATTTTAGTAGGATTTTTGAAGGTTTTTATCCGCTCCTTCAATGGTTACTTTCAGTTCACATTCAATCAGTATTTCAAAATTTATTTCCTGAGAATTCTATATACTGTTTCAAGCAGGTTCCCAGTGAACTTTTTAACTGTTGTCAGCAAATCCCATTTACTCCCATGACACAAATCTCTCTGTTTAAGACTGTTAGCTGGACAACATCAGTTTTGCATAAAGTATTCAAACTGAGCAACATCATGATTAGTTTAGAACTTACATAATACATACCAGTCCTTAATACAATTCACTCGTGCATTCCTGAGCATATCTTGGGAAATCCTTAGGTCACCTTTCAGTAACTTCAGTCATCTGACATTTAAAAAGGAGTTCCCTCTCCTCTAAACTCATTTTTATATTATTTCTACCTAAAAATTCACATGATTTCATATGAAGTCATAACTTCCAAGCTGTCCAAACATACAACCTCTTATCATATACTTCATTTCCAATACTGACCTGTAACAATAGCAGTGTGCTCATCTCCACATGATATGTGTACAGGTTTGTCATTTTTGAACCAGAACTTGCTAGGAATGTTTTCTGCAAAACTGCTTTTTCCGAATGTGAAAACAGCACCTGACTCTAAAACATAAAAAGACAAGGTCAATTTTAGTGCAAGGAAATCATGCCTCATACATGTAATACAGTAACTTCTTATCTGATTACATATTTTAGTTACTTTTTTTCCCTATTTAAAAATGATTGAAGAGTTTTCTCCCATTTCACCAAGACGCCTTCATTTTCAGCCTCATATTTTGGTCCTCCAGTTTCTTCCTAGTGTCCAAGAATCTCCTATGAGACTAGGTATTGTTTCAAGGTACTGTTTTCCAAGGATACAATAATTTACTTGAAAGCACAATAATGTACTTTATCAGTGCCATCTAAGAAAAACTAGTAGATACAAGAGACAGAAAAAAACTCTGAGAAACTGTCCCCATACAGCAAATAAAAGACTGATCCTGAAAGCAGGTTGAGACCAAGAGTTCTCACTTACGTTTATGCTTGAATTCAAACAGATTTTCCAAACTGCATTAGAGAGATACACACATACACACTGTAAAGAGGTGACAGGCTCCAAACTGACCACTCTTCCTCACTCATCTGCAAAGATACGCGTGCTCAAAAATGGCCCCTAGAATCAAAACTCTTAGCCTCCAAAACCACGAGTTGCCACAACTGCCTTCGATCACATGACTGTGAACTAAAACAATGGCACAAAACCACCCCAGAACATAACCCAGATAGATTATAAGGGTGGAAGTGCTATCTGGTTTTCTCACTTCTTCACACTTTCAAAAGCAAGTGTCAGTACTGCTGTTTTAAATGATCTAAATTAACTATTTGCTCAGCTTGTAAAGGAACTTGAGTGTTTTGAGAATACTTTTCATCAAAACACTTCAAAATACTTCCTCAAAATTTAAAGATTGAACCAGGACTGTAACCATTTGAATCATTTGTCTTAGAAAATATTCCTTCTACAGGAAAGTAATAGAACGACATTGTGCCAAAGCAAAATTGGCGCCTATTTTAAAATTTCAAATCTTGTGCTTTAACTACCACGTCATTCTTCAGCAAATGAAAAAAAAAATAGAATTTACAATGTTTTGAAGAATAACTAATATGCTATAGTAAATGAATATACAGAATAACAGCTGCTTCTGTTACAAAAGTAACATTGTTTACGCAGAAAATACACCGAAATGTTGAATTACATTCAATGATCTGCACCCCACATTCAATACCCAAAGTTCTCTCTTACCTGTAAATTTGATATTCATTTGTATAGTTCTTTAACATAACAGTTTTTCCATATTTACAAATGACTCATTATTTTATATACTCCTTTCAAGCAAGTTTGTATTTGCTGCCTATGGGTGCCTTTGATTTTGTTTTATAAAAAACAAGACTTTGTGTAGAAGAATTCAAACTTTATAAGTATATAAGCTTGCAATCGTGGGTATACAGGCAGGATTTATCTAAAAACATTATTTTCATTTTGGTTTTTAATCCCAGCCTGGAAAGACACCCACACTGAATATCATTTGAACCTTCTTACAGAGATCTTTCTGGCACTAGTGCTACAGGACAGATCAGAAACATGAGACAGAAACATTAACAAGCAGAAGAACCATATAATTTTTAGTTTAGGGCACACACACAAAAACAAAACAAACAAATAAACAAAAAAGTAGTAGTTCATACTGCCTCAGCTAAGTGTCCTTTACAGCTCATGAATCGCACACCCGAAATCCAAGTTGCCGACCGGGAAACCAAACCCAAGTAACTTTTAAAAGTGAGGTCCGCCAAGCACCAAGGAGTCGCTTGAAGTCTCAGAATGAAGCGGCTGCTCCCAGTCTGTCCCGGGTCAAAGCACAGAGCAAATCCCACCTTTCCCTGGGATTCCTCCCTAACGGCAGGACGGCCCCGGCGGGCAGCCCCACGCCGAGCGATGTCTCCCCGGACGCCC
>NW_010587529.1:20592-107409 GCF_000705375.1 Tinamus guttatus | reverse complement strand
GTTCTATCTAGACAGAAATTTGCCTGAGGCAACTTGGGCCAGTTGCCTCTTGGCCTGTCACCAAGTCTACTTGTGAAGAGCGTATGTCCATCTTCCCTATAACTACCTTTTAGATCATGCAACAGTGTGATAAGATCCCTCTGAGACTTCTCTCTGTGGTCTGAACAAGCCTAATTCATTGGGCTCCCACTCCCACAGATTCCCACTCCATCTTGTCACAATATTACTTTCTATACCACTAGCCAAGATGCAATCTGGAACAGCAAGAATTGTCTGTAGGCCCCATTAGGCAAAGTAATGCAAGTGAAGGCATACTATTTTAGGACCTGATTTCAATTGCTTTTAAACCAGATGTCTACCTGTAGAAAATGGTTGTAAATCATGAGTGATCACACCCACAAGATTATTTACAAAAGGTAGTTTTCCCTATTAGATATCAGTCGCCCTGCCAGCCTCGTCAAGAGTTCATTACTGCAGCATCAGTTCTTTGTGGAACGGTATTTTTATTCAATGAAAATCACATACAATGTTTCTTATCTGAAGTAAAATCTAGTAACTTACTTAACTTATTCCTGAATATGTTTCTTTATTTTTTTTTCCACTTCAGATAATTTTGTTACATTAGTGTGTAAAATGAACCTTTTGGAAAGTACTGTAAACTCAGTTAAACATTATTTTTTTCTGATTAAATAGCCTTTTTCATTATACAATACATTCAATATTGGAAATGCAGTAGTGGAAATGAAACCAAATAGATTTCATAAAGAATAAAAGATTCTGTTGAAACAATTGTTATACCTTCTTGAATTTAAATTAACTGATGTCAAGCTGAAGTCCTATATTTCAAGAGAGTTTACTCCAAATCTTAAGATTTATGGAGTACTACATTAATAATTAAAGATCCTTGTATGTTGGGAGTTGCAGTGTTAAATAACAGTAAGTTCTTAAGGAAACGCTGAAGTAATTTAGTATTCAGCTTTTTCAGCAAAGTTACTAATACTTTTAATAGTTCCAAAAGACCTGCTTATCTTATCTAATAATATATGATGTAATGCATTTGTGTTGCAACTTGTTTAAATCAGAGCTGCTACTACTCTGCACATTAATTTATTACAGATTATTTTTCTAATGGTTAAGTAGCATTTTTCAGAGTTTATCTGCTGTCGATTTTATTATTGATGTGATGGTAGGCAAACATATTTTGTCAATATATCATCTGTAAAAAACATAAAATATCCAAACAAATTTCTAAAAAATATATATATTTAATTTCCCAAATGCATATTTAAAATAATGTAATTGCTGCTCTATAATGTATAGATGTAAGTATATAATTTTTAAAGATAGAAAATATTTTTAAAATATTTTAAGAGAGAAACAAGTTCTATGTTCAGTGTTTGTGGCTTCATTTCATTATACGGTCTCATGTAATTTGCTTTCAACATGCTTCTTTCAGAAACACATAGTTCTTTTTAGTACCATAATAAGCATCAGTTGACAGCTGAGTATATGAATACCTGTCATCAGTTCTAAGTAGTTGGACTTAGCATCCAATGCATCAGCAATCACCAACAGGGAAAGCTTGTTACTGTTGCTGCTGATGCTGTCATTTCATCAGGGACTTGTGGCCTGTCCTTAGCCTTATCAATAACATGATTGTATGAACAGTTATCTTCATTCAGCTGGAAAACGTGGTTTGGCTACTGCCCTGAGGGATTATGAAAAGCAGAAAATGGATACAACAGTTTGTCCATCCTCTAGCTGTAATACATTCTTGCAAAATGTTTGTCCGGCCTGTTATAAAATGATAAAGGTTTCGCAGTCTTTCTGGTCAGTGGATTCCAGAGTTTCACTGTCACTGTTAGCAAGATTTCTCTTATGTGCCTCACCCCAATAGTATCATTCGATGTTGCAAATTAAGTGTTTTTGTCCTAGCTACAGTGATCATAATGAATAGATTAAACTTGTTGTGTTTGTAGTGACCTTTTAAATATTGGAAGATATTATTAAAGTCATTGATCACTGACAATATGTCCCTTTCCAGTGACATTTATAAGCACTGTAAAGCATCTAAAAAGAAGATGTTGTTTATAGGCATAGGTTTACATTGCCACAACCAAAAGAAGCTACATACAACAGCTCATGCAGCTGCATCTCAACCTGCGACAAGTATCACTCAGCATCTACACATAACCACTTACATCTCTAACAGCAGTCACAGATTCATAGGAAACACATAGGTTTCTTTAGGAATATACAATTAGGTCCTCGTAGCACAATTATATTCCCTACGATGCAGATGAAACTAAGCAGTCAATCAACTCGTATATGTTACAAGTCCCTGTCAGTTTAATGGTAATCTTCTCACGTAATTCCTCAGAGGATGCATTGATCAGCTTATATAAATTACATGGTATTAAGGTTTTGTATTAGGGAATCAAATTCCAGTCATCCTATACCTCAGTGCTAAGAAAATCTAAATCAATGTTATATTGTTTTATTAAACTAGGAGCAGAGTCACAGAGGTCCCCTGCAGAATGCGTCTTTTATCCCCATGACCTCATTGCCATTCTGCTTTTTTTATACTTCTCCCAGTGTCTGCATCCCGACAGGAGGTCAAGACGATGAGTTCCTCAGTCACTCACAGCCTGGTTCTCTTGCATTTCCTCAGCTCTTTTAAAATAAATGGGAGCTGCCTGTGGTCAGAACCTTTGAAAATCTTTTTCTAATTATCATCTCCCAGATTGGCTCTGTTTTTCTGTGAACCTGACAGGGCAGATGAAGTTGTATGTCTTGGCTGCCTGTAGGTAAGCACCATTTACTAAGCTACCTCCATGAATTTTCCTTTGTGCAGGCTCTGGAATAGGCAAGCAAAGATTTAAGTGTCCCTGAATTGCAGCATTGCAGTGCTGCTTCCTTTCCTTCCTGAATAGAAGCATTCTTCTTGGTTGTAATGAATTTTACCATTGCTCTTGATGAACGTGTTGTACTCAATATTGAATAATTCTGCTTGTACAAGGGACGAATTCATGCATTTTGTGCCTTTGCTCACTTGAAGATATCTTAGTGCTTATTGTTCATCAAAAATGGAATTTGTAACAAATAACAGTGCCCAGTACTGGAAAAGTCTTAACACAGTTTTCTCTAATGAAGTAGAGCATGTAATGCTTGTGGTTTTATCATAATACAGGTCATTTGATGGCTTAGTAATGTTTGTATGGAAACAAAAATATTTCTGTTATGTATCCCAAGAAAAAATAATGAATTTGAAAATGGCAAAGTTGCTTTTGTATGTACAAAAAATATTACAAGAACAGATGTGCATGATAGAATTAAACTTATGCTTTATTTCCATTATCTATTTTAAACCATCCACCCTGAAATGTATCGACTCTTGAATTGTTTTAAAATAGGGATGGAGTTTTATTTTATCTAACCTAAGTCATCTTATCTTGTCTTTTCTGGTCTTAACTAGACATCTACACTTATCCCATAATTTAGCCTATCTATATCAAGAAATAAACCTGTCTAGGCTAGGATCTTTTCTGTGTCCCAAAAGCAGGCTTACTGGCATGGTATACTAGTATATGTACAGCTAGACATATAACTAAGCTCTTCCCTTTCCAAAACTACCTACTACCAAAGTAGGAAGTGTCCAAACTACCTATTGGGAGTGTCCCCAGCCATGGTAACCCCAAACCGTGCTCAGGCATCATTAGGGAGAGCACTAGCTGTCCCAGGGCAGAACTGTGCTAGCAATTTTACTAACAATTTAACAATGTGGAGACTTCCAATTCTTAGGCCCATACTCCAACATTCTAACATTACTGGTACAGATGTAATCTTAGGCTCTTTCTACGCTCAGTGAAGGGACTTTTCCATCCTGCTTGTCTTACTTGTACAATGGGATGGGGTAAGCTGATACCTGAAGATACTGCTTTCTATAAGAAGTGCCTGGATGATTCAGTTAAACCACACATTTGATATTTGGACACCTAAAATTAAGTGGGATGAGTGTTATCACAACTGATATGGCCTGCATTTATCCTGCCTAACACTGATCATCACATACCTAACTTAGGAATATCCTGGATATAAACTATATACTCAATGGAAAAAAAAAAAAAAAAAAAAAGTCCGAAAGCTGTAGTCAGCCTAAGATCTATTTGCAGAGACCTCTAGAAATGCTTGTGCCAGTCTTAGCTGTGAAGAAATATGAAGACAACTGTAACTTACAACAGCTCAGGTAGGTGTCTGAGCCTGAAGCCAAGATGTTGGAATCCAGTCTAGCAAATGCATTCCTTGGATACTGATTGCAGATGGGCCTACACAAAATACCAAATTTTATCTTTTGAAAATAGTGTAGCATATCACTGTAAGAGGGGAAATAAGCTTGAAAATACAGCTGAAGTATAATCAAGTTTGCCTGGGTCTGTAGGCAGTATGAAGTAATGAGCCTGACAAATATATCTGATTTATCTCAGTTAATCAAAGAGAAAATCTTTGACACTTTGGATTCCCGTTCTTTATTAAATAAATGGGCTAAATCTTAGCAAGATTTTGCAAGAGAAATTTTGCAGCATTTGAATTGCAATCACATCATGTCAGCAGCATTTCTTCCCGAGGGACTGATAGGAGCTACAATTACTGAAAGGAAACTATTAAGAAAGCCTATTTGTGAAACCTTACTCAATGACTTATTAATTTGGAAGAATTCATGCAAAATTGAGGAATAAATAATTTAAATGAACAATTGGAAGATGGCAATCACAGCACCAAATCATACTACTTGCAACATACAAGCCTTGTGACGCAAAAAGCATTGTTTATTAAAAAAATACCTTGTGTGTATGAGAAATGCATAAGTAATCTTGTTCCTTCCTCTTTTTGCAGTTTGTTTTACCCTTGCACTATCAACAGTACAATCTCTACTGTGAAGACAGCAACACTGTAGTCATATTTTTTGGCACATTTCACTGAAGATTTCCCAAGGTAGCACATAATATGTTTAAAATCAGTGTAGGTTCTGTTTTATGGTCCCTACAAGGGTTTTTTTTTTTTTTCTTGTCTGCATTGTGCCCATTTATTCATGTGAGCCCTAAGGGCAAAATTCATGACGGTAGGCTAGACTAGATCTAGATTGTTAACTAAAAGGAAAAAGAGAGGAAGCCCAAGTGTTAAACTCTTACTGCATATTGCTTAACCCAGCTCACAGCATTGAGGTGGTGCTGTGCTGGATGTCCGGCTACTTTCTCCCAGAGGATACTGTGCTGTGGTTCAGGGAATATTTTACCGAAGGGATCACTTCTGAAAGAAGCATTGACAAGACCTCACCAGCTTTGATTCCTCTGACCAGCACAGTCCTCCGATGCTGTCCCAGCAAGTCTCACATCTTCCTGCCGGTTCACAAGCTCTTTTATCTCTCGAAGCAGGAAAGGCACAGCCCAGATTTCAGGCTTCAGAAGTGATTCTCAGGTGAACTGCACAAAAAGCTTCCATGTCATTTCAGATGACTTGAAAAAAAAAACATAGAAAAAAAATTACTGTAATTATGTTGCGGGGCCACCCCAGAGAGCATAGAGGGAACCTAGACCTGGCCAGTGTGAAGGATGGTTGAAATCTTCTGACCTTGTTAGTCTTTTATTTAGCACTACAGGCACACAAGTAAGATTTGCACATCATAAAGTGTACTATTCCAAGTATTACATTTATTCAGATGTAACAAATTCAACCTACTGGATTTTGTCAATATTTTTGGCCTTACCTTTCAGATTGTTTTTACCTTTTGTTTGTCAGGGTGCAGTTTGCTTTACAAATAAAGTTGTGTATTTATTTATTTATTTACTTGACTGTTAATGGAAGAGCAGTTGTAACTGAATGGCTGATTTGCTTCAACTCTAACCCAAGCACAGGAACAAAAATGTTCATACAAACTGTGGCCAAAGCTGACTGTGGCCTGTAGAAGCTTGCCCATGCACATACCTTTTAGTGAAGCTCATTTGTATCCTAAAAGATTACCAGATCTACATGGCTTAAGTAATAACAGAAAGGAAAATAAGTGGTTCATTTAATCTGCCTTCCTGATTTTTAATTGTTAGATTTACAAGTCATTTATCGCTAATCACTTGCATTTCCTTCTAAGCTGTTTTTGGCAAGCTGAGGTGAGAATAAATCCAAGAGTTCAGATAAACAAAAGGTTTTAGAGAATTGTTGAAGAGGTGCTGGTCTCAGTTTGTAATGTCCTTCATCCTTTTCTTTATTTGCATTAGCTCAGAATGTTTTGTCTGGTAGCACACAGTACATTCTCCTAAGAGCATAGCATAAATACTGTAATGTCACTTAATTCTTCAAAAAGAGCTCTTAAAGGAGATTTCCACTGAAAAAAATGTAATTATATAAGAATGCACCATAATGTATTAAATAATATTAATTTAAAACTATCCTGCAGTGAGACCCCCTGAACTTTCTCAAAAGGTTTAAACTTTTCACACTCACCATGAAATTATTGTGGGCAACTGGCCAGTTCCTAAATAAACTCTGTATATCAGTAGTGAAGCTTTTAATTTTGAACATGATTGATCCCCAGCCATTACGAGAACTGTCAGCTAAAATGAAGGAGTTAATTGCAGTTAATTTTTCATAATCGTATTATTTCATTGAAATATTTACACAATTTTTAAGTGAATTTCACTTAAACTTGACTCAGACCACATGAAAAGTGTATCTTACCTTCCCTTTATTTTCCATGGAATAGCTGTTCTTTCGTGATCAAAATTATGTGGGCAGAAAACAAAGCAAAACAAAAACTTAGGAAGCTTAGGTCTTATGCCTTCTGACATAGTTAAAACTATTTATCCTTTGCCATATTCTCACCATAGTGTCAACATCCTGGAAACTTAGTAACTGCATTAAATTTCAGCTTTCAGGTTGTTTGCTTTGCCAAGAACATTAATGCACGTTCCTGTCTGTAAATGCAAATCGATGATGTGCACAGATACTCACATTCGTTAGCTCTGTGAACTGCTCTCGCTGTCAATACGTCTGTGTTCGTATTAGGTGGCTGGAGCACTTCCACCCGGCAAGCTGCTGGCTGCAGTCTGTAATGAGACTTTGGCATGTGCAGACACTTCTGCCACGTCTCTGCTTCTGCAGAAAGGAGCGTGGGCCGGATGGCCGGTGTGAAACCATCCTGCGTTTACCTGGAGCTCTGGAGTGCACTGCAGTCCTCTCCTGTGGTAGAAATGGAGATGCACTGTGGGAACGCAGGCCTTGTAGTCTCCAAAGCTTTAACATGCCCTCAGTGACTCCAGGCTATCAAAGAAGTTGCATACATGCCTTACAAGAATGTGCTACTTTCACCTAGACCAGAGTGCAGTCATAAAGGTTAATATTTATGTGGCTGGAATATCATAGTGTTTCAGGACGAAAAGGTTAAGAATCACCGTTTCTTGACTTTGCTTTGGGGTTCTACCTAACATTGCATATATATCTTTGTGGCTGAAGTGTTGGGATATACCATATTTTTATAAGCATTCTATGCAATATACCGTATATTTAAAAAAAAAAGTGTAAGTGACAAAACTTTTCCTTTTATTTCTGAAACATGGATAAGAGGCCTTTCACAGCTGGCAGAGGTGGGAGTTCATGAAGAGCCTTGTGCTGTCCTGTCTTGATCTGGACAGACCCTCATAGTTATGTGGGAGATGTCAACTTTTCCCAACAAGATTAACTCCAGTAATTGCTTTTTTGCCCATTTCAACACAGTTGTCTGACCACTGCTCATCTGTGTTAGAGAGCTAGCCCTACTGCTTGTTCTTCCTAGCCATCTCACTCTTCCAACAGTCATGCCTTTCTCTATATTTAGGACACCCACTTAGAGATGCTTTCTGCTTTCAAGGGGCCATATTAATTACACTAATTCCTCTTTTAGTGAATCTCTATTTTAGTAAATCTAAATCTAAAACTCTCTATTTTAGTAAACCTTGGAGTGCATTGGAGTGAAGTGAAAGTGGAGCCTGCGGTTTTGTCTCCTCCAAAAGGAATCTACTTTTCTCACCAAAATTTTTCACAAACTAACCTAGCACATAACAGGTGGGAGTGATTGGGGGATTCACTTCAAATTGCTCCAAATCAAATGTACACATGGCCATAATTTCTCAGAAAAATCTAAATATGCTGATGTATTCACCAGGAAGTCTGTCTTTCTCACAGCTGTCTTGTGTGCTCATCTGAGACTGTTATCTGAATCAGATCTGGGTTTCTTGATGCCAGGACCCTTGTATGAATGTGTCATTCAAGCTACCGTGAACCAGTGGGAGCCCAGACTAAGATTTCCTCTCCCTCCCTCTGCACCATTTGTATATTATTTTGATCTAGGTTCTTCTGATCTAGGTTCAAGGCAGACAGCTGTACTGGCTTGTGTCCTTAACTATGCTCGTGTAAACTGAAGCCTGGTGGAAGTAGACATCAGTTCCTTTGCAGGAAACCTTCTGTGCCAGGCTGAGAAAAATTTGGTGAACACCTCGCAGTAGGCTTTTGGAGCTGGAGACAAGAAATATGTAGAGCAAATCAGGCCAGTGTACATTTTTTTTCAGTAATTTCAATATTAATTTTATTATCCATAATATTAATTTTAAATATCTGGAGAAAATGGCCTGATGTTTTATTTTGGATTGAGCAATTGCCAAAAATGGTCTGCATTCATTACAACATTTCAGCCTAATACTGTACTTTTAAAAATATATGTGCTTGTTATGTGCTGAAGAAAGCTGAAATGTGAAACATTTAAACAGCAGTACAAAGCAGGATGTATGTCGTGTGGAGCAACAATTACAACCTAAATGTGTAGAGAAGAGCTCAGTGAAGCTAAACGCCTCGAGCTCCGCAATATGTAATATTTTCACAGCATGAGTAATTGGAGATATTCTGTAGAATTGCTTTGAGTTCAGATTATTTTAAAGCCTGTCTTGAATCATTCGGCGTTTTAGACAGGGGCTATTGCTGTCCCCTTGCTTAGCACTTGGCTCTGGTTTCCAGCCTCCGAGCTCTCACTGATGTGTGTGCCGCACAGACTTCCAACAGCGCTGCTGTCCGTCCTGTGTCCTCTGCTCTGTGCACACTGACTCTTGTGAACAGGAGTCTGAGCCCGTAACAGACATTTCATGTCAACGTAAAAATCTGCGTGTGTGTGCAATGTTCTCATGTTAAAATACCTAACAAGAATCTGGCATTCTTTTTGCTCTAGAAATTACCCATGAGGGGAAGGAGTGACTCCCGCAAAAAGGCTTTTCAACAATATAACAGTCCAGAAAGTCTGTATAATAACATGCAGTTCATTTCTTTGTCAATGAAAGATTTCTCTTCTGCGGTACTCTGATGTTTCAAGCATTGTCTAATCAGAATTTTAAATGATGAGGCGCTTCCCACTAGAGATCTCTCTGAAGAACTCATAGATTTCAATTTAAGGTTATTAATCATTATTCTCACCCTAAAAATGCCCCTTCTTAATTTGATCCTCTTATTCCTATATATAGGATAGATTTCTGATAGATTCTTGGAGTAATTTGTATTGAAATATTCATTCATAATTTTACATCTTCCTCCATACGTTGTTATTAGTTATGGTAGCTGAAGAAAAAATATTGAGCCCCTTCAGTCTCACTCTCCCTTTTTTTGTCCTCTTCCACAGTCAGTTTCTGTAAACCTCTTTATTTATGGTTCACTTCTGAACTATTTTGCCTCGTCGATGTGAAGCTGGTGAAATGCTATTTGGAACTAAATACATACCCAAGTACGGACACTTCAGAGCAAGATAGTGAGGAGCTGTTGACTTCTGTGCCCATTTCTAAAATTATATATTATCTAATCAACAGAGAGTGGTTGTGAGAATAGCCACTGGCTGCTTATATAATTGGTGCCCAAACTGACCTTTTGATGCTGTGCTGAATTACAAGCTCTTGTTTATTTTCTACTCTTATTCTTGCTCTGCATTTTTTTTCAGTCTTTATTATTTCCCAATCCTGTTTCTAAATATGTCCTTTTCCTTGTTCTCGATGGTATTTGCAACTCTTCACTTTTTTATATCAAGTAAATTTTATTAATGTCATAATTTCTTCCTTTTAAGGACCATTAATGAAGCGGTTAAACAGGAATGGACATAACACAGATTTTGGCAATATTGCCCTTCTCTTCTGACTCAGGGTTTTACCACTAACACTGCGGTTTTTTTGCAACCCCTCACACACTTCTTAGTCCACATGGCAGTTTGTATCCAACCAAGTATGAATTGATTTTCAATTTAAGCTGTGCTAAGGCTGGAAGTGATGCTGGTGCTGATAGGACCACAGAGCAACCGCGAGGTTTTCCATGGCATGCTGTGGGAGTGGGCGTTACACTAGGCAGCATGAAGGAGCATTAAAGCTCCATTTGACGTCCTGGCCAGTTCACCCTGGTAAAAATCTATAGCTGATGTCTGTGAGCAGCATTCCCGGCAGGTGCTGCTCGTGAAAATCTGGTTTAAAATGTAAGCTCCTCAGCCTGCTTCACAAGGAAGTATGAGAAAGAGAACATAACTTTACATCTAAGCGGGCTCAATTGTATGTATGCTTATTAAAATGGTATGTGATATTTGGACATATAGAAATCAGTATATACTTAATGTTCAACTTGCCATTTAAAATAAACATAGATCCCTACTAAACTTTTGCATCATTAATGACTCTTTTTGACTTAATAATTTGTTTTAATGACTTGACTGAGTGGCTGCTTAATGTAAGCAGATATCACATCTCTGGTATACAAGATTTCTTTCGTTGCATTCAGCATTTCTCTGTATAGGTAGGGTACTTTGTTGTGTGGCACTTAAGGACCCCTATGAGTGCCAAATGCCTTATGTGATTTGTTGCCCCTCAGTATCTGAGTATACTGATGTGGATGGACACTTTTGAGTCCTTTCTTACTTCTTAGGATATTCATCAAAATGTGGTTTTCCTGATAATCCATGTTCTGAGGGCTGGATGCCTTTAAAATTTTAAATGCCTTCTCTCCTTTTAAATGCTGTGCTCTGTTTGAAAATCGAAGAGCTGTCAACATGTGCAGAAAGATGTGCCTAATAAGACAAAAACATTGGTGTTTATTTCCCTGATAAACTGTGAAGGATATGTAGAAACCAGCATATTAAAAAAAGAAACTAATATGCTTCATAATTTAAAATTAAAATTATTTAGCAATCTTCACACTTTATGACTTTCAAATAAAGGTATATGAAATTGTTTGTTATTTATCAATTTCTAGCACAAGGTAGCCCATAAACTCTTGAATATCAGATCTACCCTCTGTAGTTCTTTGCTGCCATCTTCTGTTTCTTACTGTTGTTGTTCTTAGCTTCTGAAAAGCAAGGCTGCCATCCGAAAGAGCAAAAATTTCTACTCTTTCCTTCTTTCTTTCTTTCTTTCTTTCTTTTTTTTTTTAGCTAAAGCAAAGTGAAGCAAATGCAGATACAAAGGAGAAGCTTCCATTGCGTCTGCGCATCTTTGAAAAATTTCCTAACAGGCCACAAATGGTGAAAATCTCCAAGCTTCCTTCAGATTTCACAGTTCCAAAAATAAGGTATTGAAATGCTTCCTTTACTAATATCCTATAAATCTGTTTGATATCACAGAGCACTAAAAATATGTAATTGTTTTGCTTGTGGATTGAACAGATAATTCAGAAAATCCAAGTTGAAACAGAACTGGATTGAAGTCTGATGCATTTTATTTTCAAAATAAAAAATTGTAGTGCTCTTTATGTCACACACAACTACACTGACTGAACGAGGCATAATTGATACAAGTAGAACATGATTAGAAAGTGTGTTTTGTTCCTTCGCTCCCATCTGGGTTTTATATTCTTGGCTGAGGTAACTAGCTCGCAGTCTAATCAGTTCTCATCTGATTTAAGATGTGACCAAGTACAGATCATTAGAATGTGTTGCCTAGGTTGTTTCATAGCAGTTATGCTGAAATGACCTGGACTCCTCTTTGGAACTGAATAGGTAACAGTTTTCTGTAAAACACAACTTAGAAAAGGAGCAGACCCTTGTCTGGCCCCTAGATGGTCAGTTGTAGTGCAGTTATTCTTGACACGGTCCCAAGAGCAGATTAGAGCCATCCAAAGGCTCCTCCAGCGCACAGGCTGCTCAAACTGAGAATGCAGCCCAGGGCGGCCACACAGGCTTTGGCTCTTGCAGTATTCCCAGCCAGCCCACACCGCGAGGGGTAAAAGACAGCTCTCGGTGTTCTGTATCTCTTCAGATTACCTTTATTTTGGTTATACTCATAAGAAACTCGTAAGAAAGCTAGTACAACTGGTTTGATTGGGTAGTACAATCTTAGCTGCATGAAAAGAGTATTGTGGATGGAAAGGTCGGAAAGAAAAACCTTCCCCTTCTAAGGTGCAGGCATAGCTGCTATATCTTTAGTTCCACAATACTATTTAGCTGTACAGCAGGGGTATTTTTCTCCTACTCTTTGTCTTTTTTGGTATCCCTTTCTAGTGTTGTTTTCCCCAACATACTCTAGCTTAATGTGTGATCTTGCTAGCTACTGAAAAACTTTAAACAAGCTCTAGGAAATCAGAACTTTATACCTAAAGCACCTGTACTTTGTAGAAAACTCTCTCCAGATAGAGATTAGTTATAGTCAGTTTACAGTGGGAATAGCTCATCTCTAAACCTAAAACACAGCAGGATAAACATGTGTTTCTTGTAAACAGAAATACTTCAAGGATTTAAATATGGTATATGTGATGCGCGGAATTGCTAAGCTGCTTAATATTGGCATTCAGAGCAGTTTTTGAACAGATGTTGTTTGAAATTTTGAAAATCTTGAAAATAATTTCTTGCAGAAAGTATGTTTCTTTTGGATTATATCAGCATCTGATTAGCATTGAAGTAACAGCTCGTGTAAAGAACACAAGAAGAGCTGCAAGCTGCAAAGGCACTTTAAATAAATATTTAACACTTTAATTGGTAAAGAAATAAATAAAAGAATTATTTTAAAAGAAAACAAAACTTTTTTCCTTGAAGCTACATGCAAGACATCCACCTCACAATTCAGTTATGTATTTCTTTGATAGCTGAATTTAAGTTTAATCAGGTATTTTTTCTGCAGTCTGCCCAACTGTACCCCTATATATCTTTTTCTTGTGCACCCACAGGTTGCAGGACATGAAAAATATATATATATTAACTCTAATTAATTTTTAATCCATCGTTATCTTCTATTTGTTCACAAGGGAGAGTTTTATGAAGCAGTTTATTGATCGTCAGCAGCAAGATACCAGCTGTTTGCTGCGAAGACTTCCTTCAGCTTCTTCTTCCTCATGTGACCACTCTAAAAGATCTGCAATTGAAGAAAATAAATACATTGATCAAAAGGTAAATGTGGCATTCAGGGCAGCAAGTGTTTTTGCTTAAGTACTGTGAGGGAAGAGCTCCAATTCTAGTTTGTCAAATTACTAAAGCTCTAAACACAACGTACAACAACAGAAGACAGCATAATTTGGACAGTTAAACAGATGTCTCAGCAGATTCCTATTTGGTTTAAATTTTCCTATTTCCTTTGGCTTCAAAATTCAGGATTTGATGCATTTTTTTAATGCATCCATCTTATGAACCTAATTCCTTAAAATGTTCTTGTTGTGAATCAGTTAGAGGTTAGTGGAAAATCAAAGTCCACATGGAATTTCTGAGTGAGTCACTTGCTACCATTGGTACAATGTTGAAGACGCACTTTACTGACGTGAGGTTCTTTGTAATCACTGGAGGTAAATAGGCAAAAAATTAATCATTCTAATTATTTAGACCACGTTAACCTCTCTGTAGGTCTGGGAATCACTGGAAAACAGAGCTGTTGTGTTGAATCCAGTCTCCCAGTTGGACTGTCATGGATAATTGGATTTGAAAAATATATCAGGATGGAAAATATATCAGTTTGGAATGATCATGACGATGATGCAACATAGGATGAAACGGTGTGACTTCTAGCACCTTGCAAAACAAAAGGGTCTGAAAAAAATAATTGTTGTGCTTCATGGAAGATACTGATTTCCCACATTTCGCTTGGTATTTGTACTGATATCACTTCTTTATGATTCCCAATATTGTGTAACTCATTAGGGACTTTCTGATCGGACAAAAGAACAGTCCTCCAGCCCATGACTAACATCTTGGGGTTTGTAAATACATTTGAAGTCACAGAATCGTGGACAAGAAAGAGAGAGGTCACATGTTGTAGTTAGGCAGTATAACTCTGTAACCTAAAACAGCATTAGTAAAAGCAGAAGGCAGGACTAGGGAAAACAATACTTTTCTGGTAATGAATGAGAGGCAAATTGCAAAATACTGTTCATTTTCATCTCTATTTCAATGCAATCACTCATTTCTGTGGCCGGTGTGTTCTATAATACCAGATAACAAAAGCTGCACTGGAAGCCCTGAGAGGGAGCTCTGCAATATATATATATATATTTAATCAAACATAGGAAAGAATAAAGCCTGTATGGGCATTATCTGCTCCAAGAAGCACAGCAGAAATGTTGGATAAAGCATTAACTGGCAAACATAGGGGTTGGCAAAACTACACTGAGTTTTGCCAATGATGGCTCGCCCACGCTGTGCCAGGGGAAGCAGAGTGAAGCTCTACCATGTAATCAGGGATAAACGGAGACCTTAGACTTGTCCCAGTCACACAGAAAAGTCCACGGTGTGGAAAGCAGAGTGCATATTGAATGCACACTTTCAATAGATCTGTTTACATGAAGATTTTTTAAGTATATAAAGTTGCAGTTTTAACTCCTGCTCTCTGCTGTTCATAGAAGTGAACCCTGATTGATTACATTTGAAGATAAATTCACAATACTTTGCTGAATGAGCTCTTGCAATGTGAAAATGGAATGCAGCATTCTTTTCAATTTTTCTCTTCTCCCCAAGAGCAAATGTATGTGATCTGACTTTCATTTTGAATTATGTGTTTGAAAATTGCATTTGCACTATTGAACTTGCTTTAAGCATGCACATTTGTATTTCCATGCCTCAGAGGTAGAATCAGTGATGAGTAACATTTCTGATAAATGCAGCTTAAAACAAGGTATTTACACATTCTTGTTATGAAGAAGAGAATGTTAGGTAGGATTTTGTCAAAGTAATTACTCCAGCTTTCTATAGTTAAAATTACCATGGCAATCTCATTTTTGTATGAACAAATCTTCTTAAAAATGTGTTATCCTTAAAACGAGCTTAGAATGAATGGTTGCTTTTAAGCATGAACCTTGCTTAAAAGGTTTGTCAAAGAGAAACTTGAGCAAATATTTGCTAGCAGGATGGCTAGTGGCTAGCAGGATGCATTCCCTCTACTCTTGATGACAGTGTGGTGACTTCAGAAGCTTTTCCAATCTTTTATTGCATTTAGTTGGGGGAAGTGTAGGAATCCTGCTGGTAGGATCTGATTTCTTTTTTTCCTTTGTGGTGTCTATAATATGGCCAGCTTCCTCATTTCCTCCTGGATTTATATCAACACTTCAGTGTTCCACACCTGCTGAAGTGGTAGACAGCACTGAATACTTATAGCCCTTTCCTTTCACTTCAGCAGTGTTCTTTTCTCTCTCTCTACAAAGCTGAGCTGTAAATGTTCTATTGCTTCTTTATTCAAAACCAATCTGACAGGTAATTCAAGATGATTGATAAAGCAAAATTTTCTTCATTGTCTTGTATAACAGATATAGTAAGTTTTTAAAATATTTTAATTGCCTACTTCCTTGAAAAGATATTTTTAATTGTAAAAGAGAAGTTTATTTTAATTGCTTTTTTTCATTTGTGGAGGTTATTTAATCTTCTCAAAATAAATGAAAAGTCTATTTATTTGCATGCATTTCCTTATATATATTACTATGACCATAGTGGCCAGATTTAAATTATTTTTATTCTCAATATATGCCAAATCAAAAGAACAGCTCCCTAAAACAGATATCTTTACTATAGTCATTTTTTTCTAGTAAAGTCTGTGACCTCCAAAAGTTTTTCCAGTTCTTCCAAAAGGCTAAACATTGCTCAAAGTAATGAACTAACCAAACTAACCAAAAACTATTATCAAGAATCACTTTTAAATACCTGAATGCTCTTAATCTTTTATGAGGCTTCTCAGAGTTTGCTCACCATGTGTGAAGGAAAACTTTCTTCCTAATTTCTTGCCAGCCAAGCCTGGGCCATCTCTGTTGTCGCTGCTTGATAGGAAGCTTAGCTTGCTGCTTTGACTGAACCATCTATGACTCTCTCTACCTAAACATGTAACACTGGGGTCTCCTGGGGTCCTCTGAACTCAGCACTACAGGAAACTCCATGACATCATGATCAGGGAAATTTTACTGTGGAAAACTATAGAGGTCACCCCTAGTCAGCTGGCTGGGTGACTCAGCTGGAATTGAGGCGGTTGGTCTTTGCTCTCTCCTTGAGGGTCCACGGAGCAAATATTCTCATACCCATTAATCTCTTCACTGACCTTCCTCACTGCATCCTGAGATAGGCTATCCCACTGTGGCCTGCAGGATCCTTGCATTTTGTTAGGGGAAACGGGACTGGCTATTTGTTTGAGGCTGCCTGTAGCAGGAAAGGCTGTGGTAGTAAAAAGAGCCTAGAGATACTTTCTGGTGGAAGAAGGAAAAGTGCCATGAGTAAACAGTGCCATTGTAAAATTCATGGAAAAAAGTAGATATGTGAGGGGTTAAAAAAAAAAAAGTGGGGATTGCAGTCATGGCATTAAATGAATACTCTGGATGTGGGAGAAAAGGAGTTTGCAGAGACAGAAAGGGAGGTTCCTTCATACTTCACAGCTGTATGAAAATTATTCACAATATGCTGGGAAATTTCCTAGCTAACCAATATTTCAGCAAATTCTTGGACAGGAGAACTGCATAAAATGTATGTACACAGATGAGTTTTGTGTAAGTGGGTAGATGATAAGAAAGGAAGTTGGCAGAAGATGGAAGACATCTCCTGTGGTGACTCTTGTAAGAGCTTGAGGAATGGTGACTCCAAGATTCAGGGGAAAAAGTAAATGAATTGTAATGTTTACAACACGTCTCGTGTCCCTTGGAATTACAGGAACATAAAAACATGTCAGAATGCTGTCATAAGAGACACAGAACTTTCAGTAGGCCTTGCTAAAAATCATTTGAGGAGGACCTTAATAAATGGATTACTTAGCTTGGACACAGCACATTACTGTTACATTATATTTCAAAACAGACAGATTCCTGAGATGAACTTTGAAAGTGCCTATAGCTCAATATGTACAGATGCTCATGTGCGTGTTTACATCAATGACACGGCAGGAGTGAATAATAATAAATGAAATAGTAAATAATAAATAATAATAATAATAAATAAAATAAATAAAAAAGTTCCTAAATAAAAGTTTCTAATATGTTCATGCATTTTATAGTGCATAGACTTTGAAAATCTCCCATGTATTTGAAATAATATATACAGACCAGCCTGCTCATTTCTTCGTTTGTAACATTAATTGCATAGTACCAAACACATTTTCTCTTTTCTATCCTCTTTATCTTTCCGTTTCCTCTCCCCTGTATGAATTTTGTTTTTCACTGTGCAAGCAGTGAAGTCAGTGGCCTTTCTGGTCTCCCATTGGAACAAGATCCATAATTAAGGCCTAGCTCATGTGAAAGCTCCCACACTATGCGAGTTTCCTGTTGTTAAACAGAATGAAGATGTATCATGAAAGGTCATGGACAGAAAGGTAGAGTTTCTCTCTAAGGTATCCAGGTCTGTGGCCGTGGAGGACTACGAATATTAAGCAGCAGACGTTGCACTTGGTTCTGCATTCTTTGGGGACTCAGTGCACAGAAAAGAGCATCGAGGTGGTTTGTTCATGATGACCTGTGTTGCCTAGCAGACAGGCTGCTGAGCCTCGTAACAGATTTTTTAGGCTATTTGGCTCCATTCCCAGATATGATCCTGCTGATATCTATTAAAGTTAGATGGGATGGAACACAAACATCAACCCAATTATAAGCTTCATCCTAGAAGGGTTTGAGTACTTCGTTGGAGGTCAGCTCCCTTTGATTTATGTAGAAATCAGTGCTCCTCAGCATCTCAGGGAAAGTTTATGATTGTATCTGTTTACAATTTGACACACAAATTCAACACACAAGATTGACCACAACTTTTAATGCATGTCTGGTTAACATCATAGATACTCCATTTGTGAGCTGCTGAGACATGTCACCTACTCTTGATAAGATGTTGTTGCTTAATCTAGCCATTTGTTCCAGCCTGTCTTTTTCTGATCTGTGCTCAGCTTCTTTCATTAACTCTTCTGTTTCTTGCAAAAAGAACCACATATATTCTGAGAGTATTTTGAAAGTACTTTTCCGTGCAGAAAGTGTTTGCAATTGTCAGAACTGAAATAGCCTTTTAGCTTTTCAGCATTGTAGACAAGGCATCCCAAGATATCTTTCAGAAAGTCATTGGGAGGGAAGCCTCACTCATAACCTATATTTGTATTTGCTCATAAACTTGATTTGTATTTATTCATTTTTTAACAATAGTAGAATATTTTGCATAAATTGTCATTCTCAGAAGTGATACTGTACTCTTGTAAACTTAACTTTGGGCATTCTATTTCGCAAAGCAGGATTTTGGCACAGAAAGCACAAAAGAAATCTATTGTACTTCCGATTATTGTTTTCTCCAAGTAATTTGAAAGAATAATCTTATCACATTAATTTTGAATATAGCCAAAACTATTGAAGTGAATAACAATATGGTAAGCATATATTCCAAACAGAAAAGGGTGTTTGTTTTTAAAGGTAGTAAATACTGTATTCTTTCTGAAGTAATGTTTGGGGAACTTTAAGAATATATATCAAAAATTTATTCAAACTTTATCTTAATCTCCCTTTACTGAGTATCTGAGTAGACCTCTGTCCTCCAGTTTTGGTTACCTTACAAAGCATGTAAATTAAACAGAGCCAAGTGCCTCAGTCTTACTTATTTATGTCAATCACAAGATACTGTCAAAATCTAACTAATGATAACATTCAAAGAAGCCATTAAAACAATCTACTTGCTATAATGAAAATGGCTTATAAGTCACTTTTCTTGCTAATTACAGTCTTTATTTTCAAAATCATTGTTTTTCTCCCCTGGCCCTTCTCCTCCAGATCGTTCTAATGAAGTTAATGAATGAAAATCATTTTATTTATTTATTTATTTATTTTCACATAAAATACGTGTAACAATGTGCCTCCGTGTCTAAGCAGGCAATTTAAAAACAAAACAGAAACAGAGAAAGACAAACTTGTGAAGTACATTCTATCATTAAAATGTCTTATCACGCACACATTTCTGCTGGTAATATTTTCCTTTTGTGACCATGCTTGCCTTCAGCAGAGAAAATAGAACTGCAGTAATAACAAAATGCTATTGTGGTTCTGGTCTTCCTCTGGCTACTGGTGATTTTAAATTGCCTTGTCACTCCTGCCTCTACATAGTGTGTTCGAATTCTGCCTGAAAAAGACCAATATGCGATTACATTCGAAGAGAAAGGAAATGGGGTACTCTGCTGTTCTCGAGTGCTGTAATTCAACACTTCTTTCCGGAATTAGCTTGCTACTGCATCACTTTTGCACTTAAAGATTTCTAAGGTTTGGTACAAAGGCTAGGAAGAGGCATTAAAACACAAGGGGATGATCATACCCCTACTGTTTTTTCAATCAAACAGAATTTGGACACAGCAAATTTTTAAGGGCTGCTATATTTTAGTGGAAAAGAGCAAGCGTTTGTATGAAGTGAAGGGAGAGACAAAATGTGTTATGGAAAAAAAGCCTGCTAGTTGACCCTTGTGCTCCCCCTTTCTCCTCAGGAAAACTCATACTTAGGATCCAGGACTCCCTGAGGTCCTTCAGTCTCTCTCATTGAAACACATTCCCAAAAACTGATAATTGCCATTAACCTTTTGTTCTAGTGGAGGGAATTATATGCTTGTACCAACATAAGTAATGATCTTCCCCACTCCTTGAGCCCAAAATACCTCAGGGTCAGCTTGGCCATCCATCAGTTCTTACTTCCACCCAGCTCTTGGCTCATAGGAGTGACCTACCTAGTGCTTTTAACTATCTTTTTGCCACAGATGCCTCTGCCTCCTGTTTCAAGTAAAGACAGAAAAGAAAGCAAACACATACAAACCTGCCCCATGTTGCACTTTCCAAAAATCTACCTGTTAGACTGCTAAAAGAAAAAAAACTCAGAAACCCAACCATAGTATGAGAAGGCATAGAAGAGAGAGATTCAGCTCCCTCCCTGGAACTGCTCCCACATGTGACTGAAATGATGCACTTTTGTCATTCCCTAGAAGTCTTCTGAGTTTCCATTTTGAGGTTCCACTAACATTAACCTTATTCATATTCTCAGACTTACTTAAAAACAGTTCTTGGTTATGCCTCTCCAGGAGGATCAGTCACAAGAGCATGGCTTTCCTGAAGAGGCAGGTAGCAACTGAGGGCTGGAAAATGAATTAAGGCTATTTCAGGAAAATGACTCCAGAGAGTTAAACAGATTGTGCCTAATTATCATTCTACATGTCTGATCCAAAGGGACAACGCTTGGCTTCTTGTAACTCTTAGTAGACCACTATTTTGTGAGCTTGTTTCTAGGACATGGTTATTTAGGACAACCTTGTCAAAGGCCAGGTTTTCAAAGTCCAAATGAAAATAGTTAGTTTGGAATAGTTATAATAGTTAGTTTTTAACTTTGGATGAGGAAAACGGATTAGGTGATTTTTAGAAGTCCTTCATAATTGTATGTTTTATGATTCTGTAGGCATTAAGCAATGTTTTCCAAAAAAAGATTAAGAAATTTCCCATCAATTCCCTTAAGACTTAGATACTTAAATATTTTCGAAATTTTTGCTGTGTGCCTTGCAGTCTTTGTGCAGCCTGACCTTTCACAGAGTCTGATCTCATCAATCCAAAAATGCACAGACAGAATGTGGTTGAACAAATAATTATGTATGCATTTGAGGGGCTGGCTAGGAAAATACTCTAAATTTTATGAAATGATCAAACCTTGATTAGTCTCTGCGCAAATATACATTTCCTCACTTTTTTTTAATAACCCTAATATAATGCCTGATGTACTGACTTTCCATATTATTCCTCGAAGCTGTGCATATTTAAATAATGTTGTATCTAACAGCCTGTTCTTTCATGAAAGCTATATAAACCATCAGCTGACATCCAGCAAATTTCAAAAGGAAACAGAAGTGTTGGATTTTTTTTTTCTTTGCTTGGAATGTCTGGCTTAGTGCAGAAGAATATTCCCAGATGGTACCGCAGTTGCATACAAAAGACTGCTCTTAACAGTACTTAGCTACAATTCCTCATAATCTAATCATCTAACACTTAATAAATTGCCTTAGAAAAGTATATTGCATGTACATGCACCTTTTTTTTTTTTTTCCTTTTTTGCCATGGTCTCCTAAGCATTTCGGACATTGGTATCTTATTTCTGTCTCATGAATTCGTGTCACCCTATGTTGCAAAACACCCCTCAACACTTGTCTCCTCTGAGAGCTCTGCAGTGGGGTGGTATAGAAATAAAACACTCTATATCAGCACAGTTTTCACCATTTGATAGCGTGCACTTCTTTGTCAAATTCAAGCGGAAAACAATTGTTTTATGCGGTGCTTGCTGGGATCTGTGCGCTGCAAAATGTCGCTAGCAAAATATATCAAAATCTTGACAATGAACAGCACTTCTCAAAACTGAAAACCACTGAGCCATATCTTAGCTGTTAGAAATTGGCAGGGATCCCCTGAAGTCAGCACTGCTTTGCCGATACACTTAGTTCGTGGAACTGATCCACTGTTGTTAGCTGTCTTCTTGCCAGGGTGCTGTCCTGTTTTACTTTGCTTTTCGTTTATGCCAAGAATTTTCTTTTCCAGAGTGGAAAGCCTGGAATTTTGTGTATACCAGCAAATAAATACTCTTCTAAATTAAAATGCCTGCAGTACCTTTTCAAAGCGGCAGGTGACACTGCAGAGTAATAATGCTGTGTAATTTAGCTTTTTTCATGAACGTTACAGGAGTGTATTACTGGGTCTCAATCCTTTTGTGCAAAAGGAGTTTCGTGGAAATGCAGAATTCAAGTTCCCATTAACAGGATTGAGTCATTTTGTCTACCCGAAGTCTGTCACACCGACAGCATCAGTAGAGGGTCCCAGCAGGGGCCCAGCAGGAGAAGTGATAGCAGCTTTCCTGGGTCCACAGACACACCTGTATAAATAACCTCAAGGGAATGCGGGATCTGGAATGTGAGATTTACTCTCGGCTTCATAGAAGAACATGTTTTTCACCTAAAATCTTTTTGTCCAGGAAGTACTAACAGTAATTTGCTACTCTGTCACAGCTATTCCTCACCTTTTAAAGTAGCCTGCAGGAGTTCTTACAAATATGTTGTAGAGAACATATTTAATAGTAATCAGGTACTCTTAGGTGATTTTAGGGCAGTCTCTTATGCTAAGGAATAATGCTGTATGGCAGATTGCTATATGGCACTGTTACTTTTACAGTGAACCTTCTTATGGGCTGCATAAAGAAGCAAATAAATAAATAACTAATGGCTAATAATGGTACACTGAGGGTGTCCTCACAGCGCAGAACAATATATAATAATAAAAAAAAAACAGCAGGCTAAAAAGATATCCCTTAAAATAACCTCAGTAGGGTATACTGTACTTATTTAATTCCATATCGTCTGATCAAGTAATGTCTTTTCTACAGTAACACTGCTAATAATTTCCTCTGCAACATTCAAGAACTTGGCAAATTTGGAAAGTTACATAGGAAGCTTTTTGGTTTATGTAATATAAAAGGAAGGACGCATATTTTAAAACCCTTGTAACGCTTGTAGCAGTGCTTGATTTTTTTTCCGATAGATCTATTGACATAAGCCTGTTTTTATTTAACTGAGCTCCTTTAAATATGAAAAATGGATCATTTGTGCATGTCTAAAAATATTTTTCTCAGGTTGCTTCTTCTGCATATTTTAGATTTAACATCTTATTAACATCTGAAGCAAGCAGAACTCCTAAATCTTAAAGAGCATTGAGGATGACCATCTTTAAAGTCATAATCCTTAGAAGTGCCTACTTTATATCGTTTCCATTTTGGATCACTTAAGATTCATAGGCACAAAAGCACAGGGTCCTGTGCATAGTGAAGGCTTCCTAATTTCAGGAGCTAGATGCTTTGCTCCTGTTTAAATTCTATCACAAGGCAAATATGGATAGGATGATGACAAAATTGCACCTATAACTCAATCCATTAGGTGTGTTTAGGCTGCATTTAATGCACAAGGACACTCCTGTTTTCTCATCTGTCACAAGGTCTCATTACCTAGAGGAAGGATTTAACAGACCCCAATAGGTGAATATACCAGGTATAAGTAGCCTTTGACAGAGACCTGTTAGCAGCATTTCTTGAAATGTTCTTTTTGATTGCTGGCCCTACATGGCTTATCACTTGGCCTGGCTAAAGTTCTCAGTAAAAGTGCCAAGTCTCCCTTTAAAATCTTTCCAGGGAAGCAAACTCCTCACTCCTGCTTTCCAAGAGCAAATCCTCATTTGACAGCCTGGGTGTTTTGGCCACACACTTAAGTCTGAGGACTTGCAACACCTACTTTAAAAACTGAAAAGGTATTGTCTTCACAAGATAGTGAGTTCTAGAAAATTTCAGGAAAAAATATTTGCCTCTTTTTTTTTTTTTCCCTGAAACTCAGTGAGGACAAAAACTGTGAATTTGGAAGGAAATTAATGCTTTTTGCATTTGAAATCTTTCCTATTTCTAAGGCATGTTAACAAGTAAATAATCAGCATTAGAAAGAATTAGCACATCAGTAGGCAGTACATTTGTCTCTCTGATGTTTGATGTGATTTTTCAAAAGAAACTATTTATACAAGGAAAAAAAAAAACTCAGACATACAAAGATGTTTTTCTGCCTTCATAATTTCCCTAAGTTTAGCGTTTCTCACTGAGCCCTAAATACATTAATAGCTAACAACTTGCAAAAGGATAAATACTGCTGAGGTTTGGAAGTTTCTTTCCCTGGTCCCCATTGAAACAAAGAAATCAATTCTCTGAGAGTGTAGTTAGTCATCACTACCATTAGGAGAAAAAGAATGTGAAACTGTTGCCATTGCTCAGCCCATCGTCAGCTATATTTAAATCTGCAATGAGGCCTCATGCTGATCAATCCACTAAACACGTGATGCAAGTGCATTAAAAGCTATACAGATATATTTGGACATAGGATATAGGGTATACCTACATAATGCTTGAGTGGTTTATCTGATACCATGATACTCAGTTTATGATGACTTTAATGTTATCTAGATAATGGAATTATTTGTTAGTATATTCAGGTATTCAACAATTCCATTAGTCTTTTTAATGTTGCCTGAAATCCCTTGTTTGAGAATTACATTTTCAAAGGTTACATACTTTGATTTTCAAAATGCTGGGTTTTTAGGAACCCAAAGAGTGTCAAAACAGTGGTGCTTTCAAAACATTTTCACTGTTATTCAGAGAACAAATAATAAGCTTCTGAGTTGTTAGTTTCCACAAGCTCGAAACAGAAATGGTCTTGGACTTCAGAAAAAAATAAAGGAATGGCACTTTAAAAGGCAAGTTTAGGAAAGAGGCTGCTGCTTTTTGTTACAGGTAAGGCTCAAAATATATTAGCTTCTTTTTAATGACAGACAGCATAAGTCAACAAGTTCTGTATTCTTTTTTCTATTCTATTTTTCCTGCTATTGTTTTCCACATTATGACATCTTGCCATGAATCGAGTCATTCTGAGTCTTGAGAGAAGTGCTGGTAAAATTATTTGTCAGTTGACTCTGTATCTGAGTAGCCTACTTACAGAAAAAAAAAAAAGATTTTACTTACATCCTTAAGTCAGACAATTAAACAAATCTAGTATTTAGAATAAATAGTTGTAAAGAAATGTGTCTAAAGTTGCATTTTCAAGTTGACCAAACACAGAGGTAGTATGCCTAAGAGTTCCTAATTCTCTTTCAAATGCTTCAAGATAATGATCTCCAAGTAGCTGACACAGTAAGTCTTGCAAGGTGCCTGAGGCTTTTTGTTCATCACAGGTGCAATTCCTCAGCTATTTTTTTTTTCAGCTATGATATGTTTCTTGATCTGTTGTGTTTGTTACTTCTTGCTTAGGATTTAGGTGTTTGGGTTTTCTTGATTTTTTTTTCACTTCTTTCATTTAATGTCCAAGAAGTGCTGAAGAGCATTCACAAGAATATGAGTACAAGCATAAGTACACTCTTTTCCCCACACATTTTTCTCTCTACATGAGAAAAATATATGTATATATATAGGGAAAGGAAAAGAACAAGAAGGCACACCTGGTTTCAGAAGAAACAGAAGCCCTGGTTTCATCTCGCTTAACTCCAGGCACTGAATTGAGATATCTAAGCTTTTCACCTTGTTTTTTTGTATAGTTAAGGGAAGGAGAAAGAGACATCTTCAGAGTATGAGCCAGCCCAATAAAACCAAAGAAGTGGAGGAGCAGAGGAGGCAAGGACTATGGCATAGATGTGAACTGGCCAAACACAGAAGAAAACAAATCTGTAATGAAGGAGATAGTCATAGTGCTAATCAACAAAACTGTCTGTTTTTTTTTTTTTCACCCAGAACTAGCTAAAGAATGTGGTAGGGAAGCCAACAGCTGCAGGATAAGGGACATTCCCAGAGTAATTTGCTGTACATAGGACCATTTCGGTCTTTTTCTATGACCCTTCTGTAAAACAACATCAGCACTCCAAACTGGAAAGATTTTATCATTAAATTGGAGAACATAATCTATTTACTGTCCTATCAGTATTCATCCGTCTTTCATACACTTGCACCATTTTTCATTGTTCTGTCAATACGCGTACTGTTTTTTATGTCAATTAAAAATTGCTCTGTCTTTCCTTTTATAGCTTCGTAAATCTGTTTTCAGCATCAGAGCAAGAAATCTTCTGGAAAAAGAGACAGCAATCAATAAAATTCTCAGGTAAGAACCCCCACTGATTTAATAGGGTTTTGAATGACAGCTGATTTCTCAATACTCGTTATGGTTTTCATGATTGTTACTGTTGGAAATTAATTTACTATATATATAGTATTTATGATAGTATATCCGTATGTAGTAAGTCAAAAGTAAATGCTCTTCTTTGGGTATATTATATGCTTGAGCAGTAACAAGCATATTTATGCTCTTATTTGTATGTTTCAGTTCTTTGTCATGTTGAAATGTCATGTTTCAGCCCTTTTCACTTTTTCCTTCAAAATTAACCAAAAGATGTCTCTTCATAAGCAATATTATTTTGCCTAAGGAATTTCAGCTGAGTTCTTGAACATACGTGCATGTAAACTTTGATAGGGGTTGTACAGTGGAAAGCATAGACTACAGATTACAAACCATATTCTAAGCAGGAAATGTGCAAGGAAGACTTCAAAACTATGACCTCTGTAGAAGGGATTCCTGAATATTTTACTAATCATCACTCATTTGAGTACTCCAGATAAAGTAAGTACTCAGCACCATAAGTAGATAAGGCACTCCTGAGTCTCCAAGACTCATGTTTAAATCTGGGAAATGCCATGCAGCTTTTCAGGCCAGTGTTGGTGTTATGCTATTTACATTAGAGTTATTATCATTCAACTAAGGTCCGTTAACAATGTTAATGATTTGTGGATCATTGTTTTCATGGTCATATATTTAGCATATAGCATATATTTTCATGGTCATCAAAGCCGATGCATCTCCAGTATGTTGTAAATGATTTGTCCCAAGGAAAGCTAGATGCAAACAAGAACAATTTATGTGAAACAGAGATAGTGAGATTAAAACAAGTAGGCAGTGTTTTATGAGGGGCAGTGCAGCAAGAATTCAGTATGATTTTTGAATTGTGAAGTTTTGTGAAAATTGCCTACTAATTGCATGCCATTTAAGAGATATTACAGTAGCTAGCTCTTTAGTTTTTTTTAATCCTCTGTAAGAGTACAATACGGTAAGAGGTGTAGAAATTAATATGATTTTATGTTTTCAAACCTGTGACAATAAAAATGTGAACAACTACTAATTCGACTGTATGACCTGTGTCATGATATTGCTGACAAACAATGTAACTGCAAGGCCACAAGTTTGCTTTTTAACAAACTTGTATCTAGGGGGATTTCTCATTAACTGACCTCTGAATTCTTTTGAAGAAAAGTTTCAGAGGCAAAAGAAGAAAGTTTTAATCTGTGCTCTTCTGACATTTATTATACTTTCTCACTTACTTCCTTGGTCATCATGCTGAACTTTGGAGAAAAATAGAGAAAAAGAGGGAGCTTTTGTCAAGCAGTCAAAATACAGGATTATATATGTCCTGTCATACTTCATAGGGCTGCATCTTAGTAATTTTTAAAGAGGCAGGCTTTAACTGCCTCTTGAACAAATGGATCAAGTAATGTTTTTGCCTCAAAGTTTTCGAGTGTGCTCTAAACACATCTTCAGTGCATCTGCTCCAGCATAAGAAAATTGTGTTCACAGTATAAATGGCAGAGAGATAGTCCTGAACATTGGCATTTTTCTATCACAATGATGTAGGGAAGCTTTACAAACAGAAAAGGAAGACTTAAGGGAAGATAAATTTTACAGCTTAACCTTTGGATTCAGTTCAATGTGCACAGCAAAATTCAAACTCACAGGAGCACCCAAGATTATTTTGCTTAAATCATAAATACTATATTTTCTCTGTTAAAGGTAGCTGAGTCTTAGCTATTCCAAGTATCTTACAAAAAGGATAAATGATGTTTATGTTAGGAACTTTCAGAGATGATTCAAAGATGTCCCTTCTGAAAATATTCCTAGTAAATTTTTGTCTACCTGATATAAGGAGCATTCATCTAAAGCAATCCTTCTACAAGGTAAAGCTGCCCAAGACCAAAATCAGCTTGGTCAAATTGCTGCACTAAAAGGATAATTTTAAGTCTGCTCTAGCTTTAACCCCACATCTCATATTTAAAACCTTATGAAATTATATTTTAATCAAATTCTAAATGTTTCAATGTAACCAACTAAATAGAAGGAATATGTACTACCTTAATGAATTTGTAGGACAAAAGCTATTGTTACATATTTCTTGGGCATATTCCTCTGTCCAAACCTTGTTTTTCCTCTTTACAAGAAATATTCAACTGCTTGACATCTTATCCCCCAAAGAATACCCCTGAACCATGAAGACATACAGCTCATACAGCGAATCATAAGGATCTCTCCAGCTCACTGAATGCTGCATTGTGTGGCATAATGGATTGTAAGTGCCTCCAAGTAGAGGCCATCTCAGGTCCTTTAATTTTCCTCTAACTTTCCTACTGCACTCCAGAGAAACCATATATTTATGGAAGATCCTTACTTGCAACCCAGCCTTCACCCAACCTCCTGCAGTTTGTCATGGAGTTGCTTCTTGGAATGGAGTCAGGAGTATAACAACTACCGACCTAGTTACTGCGACTCTGACCCATGATTTGCATCACCCCTGCCAGTATCAAAGCATGCAGAAGCCTAACTCTTCACATAAATCCATTCTAAGGTGGAGACTTTACCCTCCTGAGGAAAATGAAGTAGCATAAAAGTGATTTGTAGCCATGAAGAGTCATTTTTCCTAAACTAGTAGCACCTCTGAGTTACAAATAGCTTTTTTTCTGAAAATAATAATGCATTTCTCTTGGTAGCAAAAAGTACTGTTTCTAGAAGATTTTATTCCTCCTGTGTTTCTGCAGAGGTTCCCACTTTCACTCGCTCTCTCTTGCTGTCTTCACTGCTTTTCGTCTTAAAAGCAAGTCATGCACAATGGTTCTTCTGACCCTCTGTTCAGTTCATGACGTGAGCATCAAGTGCTTAGTGGTGTCACGGAACGAGTGGGGTTGGGGATGAGTGACACAATGCACTTCACTCGTGGGAAAGAAACAGGAATAGGTTTTATTGGTAATGACAATGGTTTCATGAGATTCTATGGCAAGGTCACTTATTAGTTACTGCATGGAGGTTCAAGATACACACTGAATTATCAAGGACACCCTCCTGTTGGGTCACGAGGTTCAGACTGGACCCCCTTGCTTTCCAAACTCCTTCTGAGAGGAGTCTGGGTGCAGCTGGATCCAGTCCTAGTCCCAGACCTGGTCAACGGTTTATGTCTAAGGGATTTGTGCACAGTTACAAAGTAAAGTTTACAAATTCAGAAAGAGAAAGGCGTGCTATAGTCACTTACCACGAATCTGTAGTGGGAAGGATCTCTTAACCCTGAGGAGTATCCTTGAGAGGCGTCCCTGCTCAAGGGGAGATCCTGGCATGCAGCCCGCTGCCGTGCAAGGAGAGCTCAATGGGCTCTTGGGCTGTCTCTGTGTTTATAGGATAATATGATTGACTGATAGTCATTCTTTCCATTCAGAAATGACTGTTGGCTGGTGTACTCACAGTTAGCCTTATCTCCCCATCAGGATAGGGCCATCAGGACTGTTATTGATAGTTAATGTCTGGATGGGGGAAGAAATCAGGGAGGCAACTACCAGGATCAGATAATGTGATAGTTAACACCTGAACAGGGCTACGTGTGAGAAGTCAGATGAGCTGGGGAAGGAGTGTATCCGTCACAAATGGGTCCAACTGGCTTTCTCAAGTGGAGAGGGTAGAGGAGGCCCCATCAAAATACTGTGCACAAACCTGTTCCACTCCCTACAGTGTTGAAGATAAATTGTAAACATCAGAATGGTGGAAAAATTAAGCAATTCATTTTAAATACCCTCAAATAGTCCACAATATAACCAAAGTATGACTAGAATGGAACATGGTTCTGATTAAACCCACACTTGGCTGAGTTGTGCTTCTGCCTATATTTACTAAAACATGGGACTAACTTGGTCTGTTGGCCTCCGGTCTGTTGATAAAGAAAATCTCAATAGTCAAAGTACAGTTCATTATAAAATAATGCGTTGTGACAGTTTGGGAAATTAGAATTTTTAATATGAGTAGCTTTTTATTTGCTTTTCATTAAAACTGATGCTGTAGCCAAGCTGTAAACTGGTGCTAGGGTTATGCAAAAGAATTCTCACTGTTCCAGAAGAAGGATGTCTGACACATTTACTGGGCCTGAGGGAAAAACATATCTCATGCCTAAGTGAAACTTTTAGTTTTATAAACAGCTAATCGAGTGAAGCACATTTATCTTATGTCTGAAACTAAAACTGCCTTGAGTGTGCCTTGTGGAAAAAAAATGATTACTTAAATTAAATATCCAGTTCTACTAATTTGCTAGAAGGCTAGCAGATAATTTAGCTGTGTTCAAGTAAGTATTTCTTCAAAATACAGTGATTTTTTTCTATGAATATCAGAATGAGCAAGAAACAAGATTCTCTGTACATCACAATGATAAATGGCATTGTGAAACAGAGTTAGTGGGTTGTGAAGTCTTCGACATGGCCAATATTGAAAAGCAAGTTAGATGAACATCTGCCCAGAAGAGTATAGGTATCATTGATCCCATCTTGAAGAAGATGATAGACTAAATGACCTTGAGGTTCTTTCTGCTTCATTGACTCTATCAATTCTTCCCTGATCCAAGGGAAATCCAAGGGGTAGAGGAAATGCTGAAACAGCAAGACAAGATGAGGATGGTAGTCTGAGGTGGTAGTCTGCTGTCTAAAGATTGCCGTATTGCATGATATTTATAAAATGAGAGATAGAAACACTGGAAACCATCGGGTAGGTGAATTTACCATGAATCATAGGTTATCCAGCTTAACCATGATGTAAGTTGGATGAAAGTATGATTTTGGCGTGTGTACAACGGACAATTATATTAACAGATACTACAGAACAGTTTAACATTCACTTATCTAAATAATAATAATAAAAAAAATGCATCAAATCCATGCTATGTAAGAAGAAGCAACAAACACTCATTGCTGGAAGGATGTCTCCTGAAAAAGTCCAAGAATGACCCGTATGCATATCCTGTGCAAGAGACCTCAAAGACTTCATTAATGAAAGGTACAGTATTTTGAAGTATTGATCAAAACAATAAAAAAAAAGCATTAGCTCAAAATATGTTACTTGATCACTGTGTTTGTTACTTATTTTTCAGGGATTCCAAAGCATGAAATAAATACAGCCTGAAGTGGGCTGCGTAATTATTTACAGGTATCATGCTCTATATAGTATCCCAATATTACATGATCCTGCAGGGTCTTGCCCTGCAATCTGGCTTTTCAATAACCTGCCAAATGAAATTTTCTCTTTCAGATTGTTTTATTCCATTTGTGCTTTTCACAGCAAATGTGGATCATATGGTTTGCAGCTGCCTGGACTGTGTTCAGAGTACTGCAAAGTAAGTACAAAGTGGGAAGACTTGGCATGTTTCCTATTGTCTTGTCTCCTGTTTCCTAACTTGCTCATTCTTCCACAAGCAGACATGAAGCTATCTATGGTACAGGTGTTATGCAAAGGTCAGAACAGCTGAAGAACCGCTTTAGCAAAAAAAAAAAAAAAAAGGTTATTTTTGCCAGGATTCCAGCATTTCCAAACAAATGTCAAACGCTTCTGATAGCTACAAATGCATAAAGATGTAGCAAAACATTTTTTTTTCCTAAACTCCAATTAGCAAACCACATATTACTAGATTTTTAACACTGTGGGACAATGATGGTCCCAGATGTGGGATTCAGCTCAAGACTACCACACCTGCCTGGGAGCTAAGTATCAAATCTGTCACTGTAGTCAGCAGAGATCTAGTTAATGCAAGCGCTGGAGCCCAATGAGATAGTTACCTGACTGCTTTATTTTTAGATGTCTTCTTTATGATGTAACTTGAATAGCTTCCAAACACCATTAATTGAATTGATGAAGTGTTCAATTAAGTTGCCCACATAAAGGCATCTGGTAACATATGATATATCTGGGGATATCCAAAACATCCTTTGGGGGCTGGCAAATATGACAGAAATCTATGAGGAACCCATAGACTTCTTGAGCAGCAGCTGGAGACAAGGCGAAATACCACCTGGTATGGCAGCTGGCAATGGCCTCCTCTCTAGGAGCAACTCAGTTAAGGCCTACATCTCCAGTGAGTATGAGGGAAGCAAAGGCAGCTGACTCACACACCGGTGCTGAGAATAAGCCCATAAGTGTAGGTATCTACATTAAGAAGATAAATCCTATTGTAGATGTTAAGGTAGACACCTCTGGAATTTTGAAATGTCTTGGCACACACTGACCTTTCCAAAAGTCCTAAAAGGTCTGCACCTCCAGATGCCTGAATTGCTGAAAAATATCTTGTTCCTGACATGAAAGGAAAGCAGAATGTGCCTTTTAATAAGAAGATTAAGTCACTAATTCCCATAGAGTAGAGAATGCTAGGAGACAGGAACTCTCAAAAGTAACCCTGCTCTTTCACAGTGTCATCTTTGTGAAAATACAGAAGTTTCTTGCTAACAACTTCTAATCACTTCATTGTAAAATTGGCATTGGAGTTCTTTAAAATTAGGTAGTGTGTGTGAGTGGTAAATACGGATTGAGACATCTAAATTAAGGTAGACATCATAGAAAATCCTAACAGCCTTTCCACAGGACTTTCCCTTTATGCACATGTATTCTTTATTATAGTGTATGATTAAGTTGCTTTATAATAATCAAATAAGCCATATTTTTCATCAAGTCAAGTAAAGAATTTATGGCCTGGGCAGGTAATGTTCTTTTATAATGCACACTAAGATTTTATGTTCTCTACTCATAAAGCAGCTTGGTGTTCAAGCAAAGTGTGTACAAGCTCGAGAAAGTTTTGTGGAAGTCACTTGCTGATGTAAGGAAAATCATTAATAGCACAATATTATTGTTGATGTAAGAAAAGCTAACTTTTAAAACAGCAGAATAATTCATATCTACAGGAGGAAAAAAAATCTTCATCACAGCAAGAAACCTTTGTAAGAAAGAAGTCAGACAACAGAACTCTCCATTGTCCAGTGGTAAACTGGACCATCACTTTAATGGAGTTAGGTAGCATCTACTTTTATCAAATAAAATATATCCTTTTTTATATGTAAATTTCATAGATATTCAAATGATACTATTACTATGTTCTGACAGTATTACACCACATCATCCTATGGAACATAATTTTTAAAATCCATTGGTTTTAAAATGTTCATGATTTGGCTAAGATAAGTTGTATTTTAGTGCAAGACACAGAGTGATTTTCTTAAATAGGAAGATACTTCCATGTCCATCTAATGTAATTTAATGCCTCTGTAATGAGTGTAGCGCAATGTATTTTTTTACTTGCTAGTATTATTGTCAGTGGTGACATCGAAAAACATCCTAAGCTTCTCATTTTCATTCCAGATCTCGCTTTGGATTCACACTCCTGTCATTTGCATGTTTAAATCCAAAAGATGAAGAAATTGCAGATAAGAAGAAAAAAGACCTCATCATCACGTTAAACAATACTAAGGAAAGAATACGCCTGAGGACCCATACTGTCAAGGATAGCATTTATCCAAACTTCACAGAGAACTGTCAATAGAGCGGTCTCTCCAATAGCATGTATATTTTTGCATACTTTCCAAAAAAATGGAGATTCAATTCATTAAAAAGTATGAAATATTACCAGCTGGGCCTTGTGAGAGTTTTTCTGAATAATTGCACCAGACAAAAAGAGCAGTGAGCCATGTATTGTGTGGACTTAAATTTGTAGCATTCCTAGTAAGCCAAAATATTTTTTCCAAATTTGAAATTCCATTCGTCTACCATCAGAATAGTTATGCCAGCTCTATTTTAATGGAAATCTATCTTTGTCTTAAACAAATCTATTTTGCTGTTGCCAGCAAAAGGAAAATATGCATGCTCCATTTAGTTGGAGCACACTTACTGGCTATCTAAATGAAGTCAGTTCTGGCAAAATATTGTGCAGTATGTTTTTGCCAAACTCCAGCAGAAGCAAACTGAAACAAATAAACAAAGAACTGCAAAATCCCCACACAACAAAATGCTGCAGTAAATGCATTCCGTAGAGCAGACATTTCATATTGCAGAGTAACAACAGTGAGCAGCATTTCATTTCAAACATTACCCGAGCCTGGTTATATAGAAGAAAACTGCAAGATGTGTTGTTAACGTCAAATGTGTTCATAAATAAGTAGAGCATAAGTAGAGCTCAGGAAGAGGACTGCCCTACAATGATATTCTGCCTCGCTTCTTTATTCCTGAGAAGCTTTTCCTACTGGTAATTGGTGCTTTCCATGGCCTTCTTCACAATTAGTGAATGAAGTCATGCAGGAACAGAGATTCTACAGCAAACTGAAAAACACTTCACAGATGGGCTGCCTTGCTAAAGCATAGAGAAGGATCATCAGATCAGAGAGGGAGACATTGCCCTAGAAATATGATGTTTTACAAAGAAAAAAAAAAGTGTTGCTGTTTCATTTTTTCTGTGTTACTGTGCACTTATATTCCAAGAAAGTCAAGACAACTTGTTTGAGTTCCCTAGCTCAAAAACTATCATTTATCCTGACAACTGTTTTTTATCAGCATCGTATTTCTTTGTAGGGCCTGCACTAGACAACGCATGTTGAGTGGGTCCTTTGAGGGGCAGCCTGCAAAAGAAAGGTCAATACTTAGTGTCCAGCATCATATACGGCAAGAACGCAGGTAAACGCAGACAGGAAGGACTGGTTAAAAATATCTTTAAAATAAAAGTCATAAAAAGAACTAAATGTGCACAATACCTAAGTTGCGTAAAACTGAAACGACTTCTACAAAGAGGCAAATTGTACATTCTTCATTGTAATTGTAATGAAATTCATTGTAGTTTATAAATGGGGAAAAAAAAGCCTTTTCATTTCAAATGTCATTTCCTTCACTGACTATAAAGCTATCAATTTAAAGATCAGAAGGAAAGAAATTGGCTTATGTTATACTATATTGAAAACAATTGAAGAATACATAAGCTTCTGAAGTAAGGGAGAGAGAAATGATAAGAATTTGCAATATTGTATGTCTAGAAAGTAGCGCTTTATAGTGGCTATTCTATAAAGGTCAAAATTTTATCATAAAATGTATCGTTAAATTGATTATGATTGTTCCAGGTCACTGAGACATGGTTCCAACAGCCAGCGCATCAGTAGAGGAAAATCTCTTGAAACATTGACTCAAGATGTAAGTCCTCATAGATATCATGTTTTCAATTTGGGGATGCAAGAAATAGGAGTATGTACTACATAATCACTGCTTGTGTAAGATCAATGCCTATCTGTGATCATGCTTACAATTTGTCATTTGAAATCTTGTAAGGAAATCAGAAAACAAATGGGGTAATTGTATTAGAACTATCCTCAAAATAACTGCCATGGTTATTTCACTGATAGACTCACTGGTTTTGAAATACTTGCGGAAATAGATTCACTGAAACTGTAGACACTGCATTAGGAACACTGAATTGCTACCCAGGATATCTTAAAAAGCCTCAGTCTAGAATTACACAAATAACTCAGGCTGGCAAAACAGTACTTCAGAATTCCCAGTGAAAGTTTAACAATATTTATCAAACACTAGAACTGTCAAACAAAAGGACAAAGACTAAAAAAGAAGAAGAATAAGCACAAATTTCCCTGCGCTGTAGTTTCATACAGTGTAGTACATTTCCACTTTTGCAAATTCATACTGATATTTTATGGATTGCTATGGCTACATCAAGGAAAATTCCAGAGCAGTTTTTGGTCTCTTAACTTCCAAACCACCAGAGTGTATGTGATTCATACTTAAAAAGAACTATATAAGAATTCATGAATTGCATTCCATGATGATAGAAAGAAACTATAGATAACTGTAGTAACTGACATTTCAAAGCAGATTGTGGCTTTGCTAATGTCTCTCTATAGCAAGGGGGCCCATAACCTTACCTCTCCAGGAATGAGCCAAAGAAGCTGTGAAATCTCAGTAGAAAAAAATTACTGTACCCTCCACTGGCTGAGCACAGAAACTTGTGTTTGCTCACTTTTCATCTTTCCTGTGTCTATATAGTCCCTACATGTATATTCAGCACAGCTTACTACCTTCCTGTGTTTAGTGTAGCAGTGCAAGTAGCAAGGCCAAGGAACTCAGTGTGTCCAAAGCTTTTTCTTTCCCGATTACTGCCTTCAGTCATTTTGATGGAGTTCTTTCCAGTTTGCAGATCTCAGATGAGTTTACAGGACCTACTTTGCAGTTAGAGTAAATAGTTGCATTGGATGGCACTTCATATGTAAAATTAAAACTGAAATTAGCCTTGCTGAAAATAAGCAGCCTTGTGCTTTAGATAGAAAATACTGTGCAGTATGCTTGACACAATTGATGCCTAGGGCATTTGGAAAATAAGATTTTTCATTGACTATTTCTCTGTAAAATGCCATATCTTGCATATTAAAAAAGTCAAAGATCTCATTTTAAAGGAATCATTTTGCTTCTAGCACTCGAATACAGTGAGATACAGAAATGCACAGAGAGAAGACAGTGAGATAAAGATGATCCAAGAAAAAAAAGAACAAGCCGAAATGAAAAGGTATTGAAAAATCACTAGTTTGAACATACACTTTTCTGTATTAAATAATCTTTGTATGAAGGAAAAATAATTGAGAAGTGTGATTTAAAAATGTAGGGGATATTTTTGGAAGGGACAATGCATATCAGTTAATAATTTACATCCTTTCTTTTACAAGGAAAGTCCAAGAGGAGGAGTTGCGAGAGAATCATCCATATTTTGATAAACCGCTTTTCATAGTTGGCCGGGAGCACAGATTCAGGAATTTTTGTCGAGTGGTTGTGCGAGCTCGCTTCAACGCGTAAGTTTGTTGCATATGAACCCTTGGTTCAGCCAAGCGTTATCCTTCGTGTTCTCAGAAATCTTTCTTTTGGAAGGGAAACTGTGCATGATGTGGTCACGAAACCAGCTGGCAGCCAGTTGCCTATGGTATAACCTTACTGCTGGAGGAAAAGCAACAAATAAGGCCGTAGTCGTTTGAGCACTCTGGGATGCTGAGATGGGTCAAGACTGTGGGGAACAGAAGACACCAGTTAAGAAGAAAACAGCAATGTTTTCTGTCGCTATTTTTAGAGCTTGGGGAGTCAGCTTGCAATTCATTCCTCAGGGAGTCTTTATAGGCCAGCCATGACTCAGACAAAAAATAGGGAAAAGTGAAGAGAAATGAATCCCACTTCTGCCCATCTGAAGCCTCCTTAGCCCGTAATTGGAAGCCCAGAGTGGAACCAGGAAGGATTCAGCTGTGGGAGATAAAAGCAGTTCAGCAGAGACCAGCTGAAAAGCAGAAAGACTCAGCAGCTAAACTGCAGCTGTGCCCACATGTGGAATGTACAGACCTGCCTACAGGCTGCCTGATACAAAATGACCTAATCACTCTTCTTCTAATCCTCTGTCTATAGCTGGTACCCCAATTTTGAAGCTTAATGCCTGTCATCTTGCAAACATATGACATAAATTGAGGATAGCTCAAGGGTATGCACTTGGAAGACCTGCTTTCAGCACCTGCTTTACTATTGTTTTCCTCTAGGCCCTTTAACAAATTATTTCTACGTAGAGCAGCAGGCAGGTTAGATATTCAGTTTTACAATACCTGTAATTAGGTGTTGCTCCAGCACAGCCATGAGTTCCATGCCAAGGTTTTCTATGAGGCTGTTACTTGATTGGCGTCCACTGGTCCATGAAGAAGGTGCAAATTTAAAAAGCAAAACAAAGTATGTAAATATGCATTCAAATCCACTTTATAGATATATTTCAGAGCCTGCTGTGAGAAGGGTTAGAGGATATTTTTATTAATAATATTTTAATAAAAGCAAAGCTGTGATTTTGTTAAACAATCATTTGGTGTTTATTTGAATACAAGTTACTTGATTCATTGCCCCCCACCCAGCTTGTTAAGCAAAGTGTTAGGACATGACTTTTTTTTTTCTGGTAAAAACAGTTAAGGAATGGTGCTATATACAGTGCGGGAAAGAGCTTAAGAACGCACAGAAGGCAGCAGGTTTATAACTATTGTACATGCAGAAGAGGATAACTGGCCAACCTTGGGCCGAAGAAAGATGCCTGCACCTTGCATGCACCTTGCATGCACCTTGAATTCTTGTAATTCATAAATATGAAGTATCTTCTGGTGACTGTGCCTCAGTCAGGTCAGTTTTCCCCATTAAACATGCTGATTACAATCTCACATTCCAACAACTAGAACCATCACATGGGCTAAAGGAGACTTCAGCACAGATCCTTCTCCTGCATGATTTAATGCAAGGATGTGAAAAATAAATAAAAAGTGCCCCTAACCACAGGGGCAGGAAAGGGTTATCAGGTGGTGTTCTTGTAGCCTCTCTTGCTGAAACCATTCTTCTTGGTATAGAAAACCTAAATAATTACTAGAGAGGAATTTTACTAGGGTTGCCTACATATATTCTTATTACTTACAGAGTGATTCTCACCTTCTCTGGCCTAATAGATGTTTGGATGTTGTAGGTGAAGCAAGGTAGCTTTATAAGAGACCCAAGTGGGTACAATCTAGGAATATTAATCAACAAATGATTGAACAAACTATAAAGAAATAGAGCCTGTGGAAGGACTTTGCGTCAGTTAAGAGTAAGTTTTGAGACAGAAGGAGCTCTTGGGGAAGCACTTTAGAATATAAAATTCAGTTGCGAGGTTATCTTACCCCTCCTCCGGCTCTGGCCAAAAGCAAAACAGAAAATTAAATCCTTGCATTAAATTCTCCTCACAAAACCATGAGTCAAAAAGCTAACCATTTAAAGAATCTTTAGAGGAATCACTGGTATGCCATAATCAAGGTGGTACTAACTACTGATAATATGTCTAACATTGTATAAATGAAATGAAACTCATACGTACATTTAAAATTAAGCCAAGATAATTTTTTCCTTGATTTTGGATGTTAGTTACTTTAAGGTAATGCTTACACATTATAATTATAACAGTATCTAAAATAGAATTTAAATGACAATCTTTTTTTTTTCTTTTCATAGTTCTAAAACAGATCCTGTTACTGGAGCTGTGAAGAATACTAAATACCATCAGCTTTAGTAAGCACTGCAAAAGTAACTTCATTTGGTCATATAAACCTACAGTTTAAGTGTGTGAGCGCACACATGCATATTGGTGTATATATGTGTATAAATATGTGTATTTCTTTTATCCTAAAAAAAAGTCTTTTTTTTCTTTGTGAAGTTGTATGGGAATGGGGATGAATAGGGAAAGGCTTTTTTATCCGACTTTTCTTCTTTATTTGCTTGTAACTTCCCTAGTTCTGGCACACTTTTCTGACATAGAGAAATCTTTGACCTCCCTCAGCTTAATATATTTTTCATAGGAAAGTACTTAACTGTGGTGTAGACACAGTAGATATGTCATAGTACTCTGGACATTTCTGTAATGGTTACATTTGTGTATTTTTTGCAGTGATTTGCTGGGGTTGGTTACTTACCTGGACTGGGTCATGATCATTGTAACCATATGCTCCTGCATTTCCATGATGTTTGAATCCCCGTTTAGAAGAGTTATGCATGCTCCAACACTCCAGGTACTGCTAGTAAATCATATCACATTTAGCAAAGCACAGCCACCTTGTTTTTCTGCACTGCCTGTTACTAAATGGTGATTGTTCTCTGCTTTGATTTTCAGATTGCTGAATATGTTTTTGTAATATTCATGAGCATTGAGCTTAATCTGAAGATTATGGCAGATGGCTTGTTTTTTACACCAACAGCTGTCATTAGGGACTTCGGAGGAGTCATGGACATATTTATATATCTTGTAAGCTTTTATATTTATGGGAGTTTTCTGTAGCATTCTTAGTCTTGATCCTTTTGTTGTTTGGGAATGTTAAAAAAAATCTGGCCCAGAACCTTGGTTCAAACTCAATAATGTAATTTGTGTACAAACACCACTGTTTTCATGTGCAGCCTTTTAGCTACAGACATCTACAAATATGCTGGCATTTGTTATCTGCCTGGCAACTTAGTATAGGCTTTTCATTGTATGCTCCCTTTTAAGTATTTGTGTGTTGATATGTTTAATGCATCAGACCTTATTTAATTCCAACACAAGATCCAGATCTTTGCCCTTGCTTCAGCAGTTTTATAGGATAATCTTTATCTATTTCTGTCATCTGTCATTCATTGCTTCCTCCCCTCTGAACAGTTATGCTTTACGGAAAATGTTTCAAAAGGCACTGTCCTTTAACAGAAAGGGGAATGGAAAGCACATCCTTGGTTTTGCCTGTGTTGCTATAGCACAAATAATGTAAAGCAACAGCATCTTTTTATATTCTATGTTTCTATTTTCTCTCGCTAGAAGTATTTCTCAGGAAAAAATGTGCCACTGTCCAGTATTCATTTCTTGCATTTCATTCATATATGAGAAGGGCTTCTCCTTTCTCTTTAACGTATCACAATGTGCTATAAACAGTGCTCAATATAATATAGTATGAAATATTTCGTAGCTGAAGAAATTACTAAGTAAAATTCCTTTGATGGATTTAGATTAAATCTTTCAGAGATTAATCCACCAGACAGATATGTTGCATAAAATTTGTCATGATCAATTTGTATCAAAGATTCTACTGTTACCATAAATAAATATATGCATACCTATATAGAAAAAAAATCCAACTGTGGTATGCATAGTAAGGAAGTGCATTAGTTTATTGAAATGCCTCTGAATCTGCTATGTTGCTGGTTGTGTTCTGTATTTCTTTGCAGGAAAATGGAGATGGTACACCTTGGTACTAAGTGTGCCCAGGGTCTAAAAGAGAAGGAAGCTCTACTATCTCCTTTTCATTTGCTTTGTTGGAGTTGCTGTTATTTATTTTTATTATTTTTTTAAAATCACATTATATTTTTAATCATAATAGTGATATCACCTTGATCATCCATATTTGGACATCTCTGTGTAACACTCTCATTTCTGCCTTTAGGAGATTCAGAAACAATTAACAGGCTTTATAACAAGTAACCAGCTTGCATAGATTGTTACAGACTACAAGACATGGCTAATGCTTTGAAATGCTGAATACTCATGCAGCAAAACTACTTATGCCTGTAAAAAAATGCAAAGAAGAACTGCTATGGACTCTGTTAAAAAACTTTTTCAGTGACGGTGTTTCAGCTTCAGGATAGCATATTTGACAGGGAGAGAAAGAATAAAAAGCCTGATCTAAGGTCTTAATCTAGGAACTCATTTACTGAGTTTGTGTGGTGTTTGTAGGCCAAGTAAAACACTGTAATCCTGATGTTTCTTTACCTTTTTTTACTATATTTCTTCAAGGTAAGTTTAATATTCTTGTGCTGGATGCCTCAGAACGTCCCTGCTAAATCAGGCGCTCAGCTCCTAATGGTTCTTCGCTGTCTCCGACCTCTTCGAATTTTTAAACTGGTCCCTCAAATGAGGAAAGTTGTACGAGAGCTCTTCAGTGGCTTTAAGGAAATCTTTTTGGTATGTATCAGTTATTTTATTCCTGTTGTTACAAAAAGATGTAGAGGAGCAATAAGTTATCGTTTTTCTATAATGCTTATGTTTTCTAATCTCTGCTATCCCATATTAACTTCTCTTTGAAGAAATGTATTGAAGCTACCACTGCAGAGGAACACAGAACAGTTTAAAAATTCAGAATGTAAATTATTTATTTTCATTTACACTCAATAAAGCTGTTGTAATATGTATTTTGTAAATGGTATTATTTGTTCAGTATATATTTGGTCATTATTACCTAGAAGAACTAATGAAAGAAAATATACCCCTTATTCATACTTCTAGCTAGAGAAGGAAGATGAGAGGCAAAATATGGCAACTCTGCAAGAAGGAAAGTAAATTTGGCTTCAGAACTGCAGCTCTCAACCTCCTCCAGGGTTTTTGAAGGGCGGTCAGAGATAAAACAGTTGCCCATTGCAGATATGGATCTTCTTATCTCATTACATGCTGATGATTGTGCAGTAATAGTGATAGTAATAGTTACAACAACAATCCAGTCTGTTGTTGCTAATCTATTGTCAAATCTATTGTCACAGGACCCCAAGTTTTCCTAGGCAATACATGTCAGCCTAAATAACAGACCTTCTCATCTTGTGTTAGCTTAGGTTGTTATAGAAAAGTCAAGCTACAAAATATATGTAGACAGTTAGTAGAAGAGCAAGAACGAACAGTGTAAAGCCAGTTAGCATTTCACAGATACTGCGTCGGATTAAAGGATTGTTCCCTTCTACTCAGCACTGCTGAGGCCACATCTGGAGTGTCGTGTCCAGATATGGACTCTGCAGTACCAGAGAGACATGGAGGTACTGCAGGAATCCAGAGAAGGGCCATGAAGATGATAAAGGGCTGGAGCATTTGACATATGAGGAGACACTAAAGCAAGATGGGGCTGCACAGCATGGAGAGTGGAATACTTAAGACGGATCTTATCAGTGTGTATAAATACCCTTTGGGGGGTGTAAAGAGAACAGGGCCAGAGTCTTCTCAGTGGTGGCCAATGGAAAGACAAGAGGCAATAGGCACAAATTGGAGCCCATGAAGTCTGCTGTGAACACAGGAAGCCTTTTTTCATTGTCGGGGTGTTTGAACACTGGAGCAGGTTGCCCAGAGATGTGTGGAGGTTCCAACCTAGAAGATATTCAAAATGCAACAGGATGTGATCCTGGCAACTTGCTGTAGGTGACCCGGCTTTGAGCAGGAGGGTTGGACTAGATGATGTCCAGAGATCTCTTCTGACCTCAGTGATTCTCTGATTTAGTGATTCTGTGTTTTACAGCATAATTTGTTATGCATGCATTTACTGAAACTGTTCTGATATTAAACATCTAGCAATGGCTTACTCAGATTAATCAGTAAGCCCAGATGCTACAAAACAAAAGAATCACATATTTCAGTACTTGGAATAGTCTCAGTAAAGTAAACGGAGACTCTTGTGTTGACAAAGTTTATCAATACTGTGCACTAAGTGCAAGGAAGGCTTTTATCTCTATCTATAGTTCTTATATGCTATATTAATAATAATATTTATAGTAGTGCTAGGGTGTCTTGTTACTTTATCAGAACTTAAAATAAGGCATCTATATGAAAGCTCTCTCTGTAGGTTAATGCAGGATCTGAACCCTTTTCTCAAGTCTTCAGGAGAAAGATTTGACAAGTCTGACTTCATCTTTACAGGTTTCTATTCTTTTGCTGACGTTAATGCTTGTTTTTGCAAGCTTTGGAGTGCAGCTATTTGCTGGGAAACTGGCTAAATGCAATGATCCACACATCATCTCAAGGGTAAGAACTGCTTTCTTACTTCAAAATAATAGTATGCTGTTCCATTTCTGCCTGCTGGAGTAAGCAAGTGGGGGCAGTAAGTACTAGCATGAGAGATGGCCACCTTGGGCACTTTCTGTTTAGAACTAGGATGACAGAGGGAAAGTTGATTCAGGAGTGAAAGTATGAGGCTAAGGCTGGGTTTGCATGTAACGAAGACAGACAAGGCCAGATATTGGAGACTATCTGAAAAAAAAGCTGTCAAACTAATTCCATACTATCTGGAAAGAAATGGACATGGAATTAGTGGAAATGAATCATGAAATTAATCATGGAAAATGACACATGTATCCTTAAATCAATGGAAAAGCAGGTTAGTCTGCTAGAGATCAGAAACACTAGAAATGTTAAGTAGGTGAAGAGCCATGTTGCTTTACTTCCGTTTGGAGAATCTTCTGAAGAGCACAGTAGTCTTTAGGAAAGAGGTCAAAGAATGAATAAGGGGCCCTCTTGGTCCTGGGAGGAGCAGGGTTTTTTGAATTCTTTGAATTGATGAAAAGATGCACTTTTCTACTGTGAGTAAGGGTCCTTTGATAATCCTAATCTGTAAATAACTGTTTATTTCTGTTTACGTTGCTTCTGATTGCCTGTACTTGCATCCTGACCTCTCTAGCAGGCCATTATTTAATCTGACCTTGTGGTTTATTTTACTGTAGGAAGATTGTCATGGCATCTTCAGAATAAATGTAAGTGTTTCCAAAAACCTAAATTTAAAGCTAAGACCTGGAGAGAAAAAGCCTGGATTTTGGGTGCCACGAGTCTGGTGAGTTATTACATGTAGGTTCATTCTTCTTTAGAAACTCAGCTTTTAAGTTGGGATATGGCTCAAATATCATGACATTATACAGCTGGGATGAAGGAAACAAGACTAATAAGAAATGAGTTCATTTAACTTTAATGTAAATTTTATATTTGTTTGAGTTTTTTTGTGTCAAATGGTGCAAAAGATAAAACGCATCCAGTCTATTTAGTATGTAAAGATAGCTATATGAAGCTTTTCAAGTCTTAACTTGTTGTGCTGTTCATAATGCAGAAAGGAAAAAAGAATACCAATAGTTACTGTATGTGGAAATTTGACATAAGGTTATTATTACAGCAGGAGTTATTGGCATGAGCTGAGATTTCTACTGCATTGTCCTAAGTATTATTATAGAGACATACTGATAGCACAGAACCAACATTTCTCTTCTGTGTCCATGCTCTCAACTAAACTAACCATCTCCAGCAAGTTTATTAACTGCTTGCTATTTCACGTGTAGAGGATCTCTGTGGTCTATATGGTGGAATAATGCAGTAAAATTATTTAAGAGTCAACATTATGTCAAAAATTAGTATTCTGATAAAGTCTCTTTGATATATCTGAAGACCTGAACAAGCAAATAAATCTCTGTTTAATTGCTTATATTTTAAAGTAGGTTGGTTTGCATTTTGCAAAATCAGCTAAACAGCCACAATTATTTTAATTGACTCTGTGTGTGGGTAAAGAATGCACCAGCAGTGGTGGATTCCCAACCATCTTACACTAATGAAATAATGTGCTGTGATTTGATCAGTCAGTGAAAGTGCGACAGCTGCAGAACTCTCTGTTTCTGTGCGCTTCAGACCAAATCTTCCTACGAGTAAGCAAATTCAATCCACTTCAGCTTGATCCAGAAATAAGCAAAAACTCCAAGTCAGCAAAACTGTAAACTTTGAGGAATGTTTTGTTTTTGCAGAAAAATGTACTATCACAAGGACATTCATACCACATGTTGGCCATGCTGGCCAGATTTTCAAGATTATAAGGGCCACATTTTAAAACAGCTGAGAGCTCTCTTTTTCACTGAACTGATGGATTTTCAGAAACATCCAAATATTCAACTTCTCTTCTGAAATCCAACTATTTACATTTCTAGTTCCTAAACAGTAACTGGGTTGCTTGGAGTATCTGTTTCAGGCTGTAGAGGAAGGACAATGCGCTAACCTAGTGCAAAGAGGGTGCTTTTAATGTTCAGCTGGAAAGATCCTTTTTGAATTTCAGTGGATACAAAAGCTCAGAGTATATGACTTAAGAAAGCCAAGAAGATGTCAATTTTCTCTCAAAATTTTGCTTTGGGCCATCAGTCGTGGTGAGAAAGAAATAAGGAATTTTCTGAACCATTTTACTGACTTAGGAATCTAGATCACGTGTGTGATCTGGATCCAAACCACTTATGTGGTTTTGAGATCTCTCCCATTCAGGTACATTTATTCCAGAATCTGACCAAATGCCATCAAATCCATTTTTTTATTAATGCTGTATTTAACTAATTTTATCAGCAAAGCACTCTAAGATACAGCAATGTGTTATAAGCTTCATTACAGTGATTCAGGCTATGAGTAACATAAAACATACACGGCAACCAAGAAAACTTATGCTGTACATGGTCATTGCTATTGCTTAATTATTTGTTGAAACAGAGCTTTAAGTGGTATATTTCAGAGGCACCAACATTGCAAGACAACTATTTACACCTCAGTTAGGCTGTGAAGAATAAAGGTAACAAATAGAGCAGCCTCCTTCCTGGATTTACTGTGATGTAGTTGTATTTTAGAGCTGTATAGTTTGACATTGAAGGAGTTGCATTAGTATTTACCTAAGATGTAAATACTAAAAAAAGTATGTTTACACCTATTTGTGTATTGCATTTCAGGGCAAATCCTCGGAATTTCAATTTTGACAATGTGGGGAATGCTATGCTGGCGCTCTTCGAAGTTCTTTCATTGAAAGGCTGGGTGGAAGTCAGAGATGTTATTATTCATCGTGTTGGGCCGGTAAAAAAGCTCGTTAGACTCTTTGAATTCCGTAACAACTATTTTGGTTTAAATTAATGATTAACCGTATTTTTCATCTCTTCAGATCCATGGAATCTATATTCATGTTTTTGTATTCCTGGGCTGCATGATTGGACTGACCCTTTTCGTTGGTGTCGTCATCGCTAATTTCAATGAAAACAAGGTACAGAATGTGTGTAGAACTGGCTTGGTAATAAACCTCAACTTTGATATTACACTATCTACACCACATCTTAAGACTAACTTAACTTTTTTCTGCCATATTGCAAGCCATATTTGCTGCAAAGTGCAAACCTGGATTACAACAATCCATCACATAGTCTGTCAGAACTGTCTGAGTTAATTTATGATGCAGCCACGTTGACAGATGCAGCCTGAACATGAGGCACAATGTATTTACAGATGTGTCAGAGTATGCAGTTATGGTTTGATGTAGGCATGCATGCAATGACAGGAAAAAAGATGTGTTACTGCTTGTATGTGTTACAACTTGGAAGTCTCATTAGAGCCCTGCAGTTATGGTATTTCAGATCCAAAGTAAAGCATGGTAGATAGCAGAGTACCCTGCAAATTGGATTCTCTATCATTCTAACAAAAATGGGACTAGTGTTTTAGGAAGGACTTGCACAGGCTTTGTGGGTTATCTTAAAAGGAAGAAAACCCTAGACCTGAAGTGTCTTTTTACGGAACAACTTGTGTCAACACTGCTTAGAAATAACATCCACAGTGCACAGCACTTAGTTTGATTTTTTTTCTTTAAAGTTCCTCATGGTGCCTCTGTGACCCCAAAACATGCTGTTAATTTTTATGATCTTTCTTTTCAAAATGCACCAAAATATGAGATATCTGTTCTACAGCTAGCTAGATTGGTATTTCTATCACTCATCACACTGGAGGGAAAGGGTGGTTGTGTGCTCTGGGGTTTGGGGTGCAAGACATCCTGGTAGGCCAATGCTGGAGCCAAACTGCATGCCCTACCATGGCCCTACCATGCACAACTTACCTCTGCAGCAGACACTGTCAAGTGTGTCTTTCAAGCAAGTCACTTGGCTCATTCAGGAATGGAGCTGGGCAACAAATTAGCATGTGTCCAGGGTGGGCAAGGAAGGCATCATGCATTAGAGTCAAGAAAGAAATGAGTCAAATAAAGACTAATCAATGAATTAGATAAAGACTGCAGCCTACAGACTGTACTATTGAGAAAGCGTTGTTATGTTTGCATGATTCCAGTTTCTCTTTTTTATAAGTGCAGTTAAAATGCATAGAATGTATACCTTTTTCAGCAAGACTCCAAAAAAAGCCATTTTATTTAAATTATAGTTATTTAAAATTATAGTTCATTAAAACATTAAAGGAAAGTCTTCCTTTTATTGTATCTGTATGATATATTTAGTTATATATGTTTCTGTTAGGTACATAACACCCTCTTGAGATAAACTGAGTGCTTCTGTCTTATAAAGGACGTTTTCATGGCCTGTTAACACTTTTTACATGAGTAAATCTCTTCAGAAACGCCTTCCTGGACATGAGTGTCTATGTTAGAAGAAATGTCACACTGCAGAATTCTCTCTTGAATACCTTTTGATCAAACTTCTATCTTTTACCTTGGTGAGATGTGGTGCATGTGGTGTTGAGTGCAAGAATGTGGTATATTTTCCCCTTAGGGTTGTCTGTGGCCTGGCATGTATCTGTCATGGATTCTAGCCCAGGTCTATGGGAAATTGAGAGTTATCAGGAACCACTTGCTCCTTAGGATCGCCTCAGTACACAGACAGGCATCTACCTGTGGACATTGCTGCAGAAAAAAACAAGACAAAGAAAAGAAAAAAATAGAAAAGTGGTGGAGAAGCTAGATGCTTTACAGGATCGCTTTTATTGTTTTTTTTTATAGTACTGCTGTCAATCTCCTACCCTGTGTTATTGCTCTCTCCTCCCTCTCTTTCCATAGGAGTCACTCTCAAGGTTAAGTTCAGCCTGCCTTCTGCAAAAACATGCTGTGAGATTTCTTTCAGACATGACTGAAATATCTTTAATTCCTAACACTCTATTCATCCTTTTTCAATGGTAGGCTGGACTGAGATGCTCTGAGCCAGCCCCCAGGTTACTTCTGAAATAGTTTATTCAAAAACTCAATGTAAGTAAGTCTTTCACCCGTGTTTTAATTTTAGGATTAGAAATATGAAGATTAACTCGGGGGAAAAGCCTATAATTATATGCGAATGTATATCAGACTCATATTTCATTCTGCCTTCCTGGATTTTCATCTTTAAAGACACAGGAGAGCTCAAACTCATGTGGAAAGTAAAAGTTTATTTATGTTCACTACAGTTCAAAATGAGAGGGAGCAGGAAGCTGGGAACACTGAGCTTACAAGTAGTGTGAGCTCAGGAGATAATTAAGCAATTTATCTTAGCACAAATTGCTCCTGCATGAATTGCCAGTATCAATGTGGAAGTCTGAGGTCTAGGGCCTGAATTAGAGTTCCCATTATTTTCAGAAAATTATCTTATTTCTGTATTTATCATTTTGAGATGATTGTCTCTGCTTGTATTTTTTCCCCGACTGTGACCACAGTTTCAGATATGAATGCTCTATTCCCTCAATTCTTTACTGAATACAGAGCAAACTTTAGACTGCACATCAGAAAAAATGCTCACTAATAACAGTTCCTGCACTGAACGGGTACATCCTGCAATATTTCTATATAATTTACACGTACTATCAATACACTCAGGATAAATCATTCATGAAAAATATCATCTATTTTCTCTTCTGCAGTTGCTTCTTACTAACCTCATGCTGTTGCATGTAATTTTTTTTCTCTCTATTTCTTGAATTTCTGTTAATTTTATATATTTATCTACTATTGGGGAAAGAAAACATCTAGGAATAAATTGAAAGCATTAAGTGGATAGCTAATTATACAGAAGAAAAAAAAGTGAATGTGACCAACATCCAAATAGAGTGAAGTAATATTCAGGAACTGCCAAAAATGTGAAATAAGATATGGAGAGGGTTAGCAATTAGTCAAAAAAAATGTATCAAAACAGTTTCATGTCTGAGGTTAAGAGGAATCCTCTTAAAACTAATTACCTGGCCAAGCTATTGAGCCCTTAAGGAGATGCTGGCTTTAGAAAGTTCCTGGCTGATGCATAGTTGAATAGTTCTAGGAAGTGAGGGAGGAAGGAGTTGCACATGGCAGCCAACAGTTGTCTAAAAACTAAAATTTTGGTTTTGAGGAATGCCACAATGTTAGAAGAGTTTATAAATCCTATCCTGTTTATAAATCCTATGAAGTTCTACTTTTTTTTTGCTACCTTTTCTCTTTAAGAAATCGATGATGTCCATCATGGTAGGGGCATTACTGACCTTATCAGTAGCATTTTTTCCTACACAAACCAATGCAAAGGCAAGTGCTGGAGAGGAGCCCACCCCTCACCCAGCTTTGTGCCCCCCTCGCCCATTGGAGAAGCATGCAGTGCCTGGAGACAAACTGATGGCGTTTCCCTTGAAAAGGTCTCCCTTGTTTTTAGAACTCCAGGCTCTTTCCAGGAGGTTTTACAGTTCTCTGAGGTGATGAGGACATTACTGTGCTTTGAAGATCATTCTAAATAATGTTGAATGTGTAAATAATGTTAAACTTTTTGTTTTGCTTGGTTTTCCCTATGCTAGAGGCATATCCCCACTTCTCCTTGGTGAAAACCTGTGGTAGATGCGTAGCATATGGTTATATTTCTTCACGTGTACACCACACACGAGAGGTGTGGCGAGCTGCAGCAGCCTCCTGCAGGGCTTCTTCCCAGAGGAACGGCGGCAGCGCTCACAAGCCACAGGACATTCTGCAGCCAAGTCCAGATAAAATCAGCCGCTCTTTAAAGCAGTGCTTCCTGGCAAACGATGTTCAGCGGCATGGAAGCCCTCCTGCAGTGCTTCCCTGCCCACACGGGGCTGCTGCTGCAAGAGCAGCAAGCGCGCCCGCTGCGCTGAGGCCCCGGCACTCACAGCTAATGCGGACGGAAATCCTTCCCAGGCTCATACTTTGACTTCTTTCCCCAAACAGAGTGATATTTAAGGAGAGTTGCCTATGAAACAGCAAAGAGGAGGTTGTTTTCATGTTTACAGCGTTTAAATTTTTTAGCTTTTATATGACAAAAGCTTTCTACGCTTCTCTTTGTTTATTAAGGGGACAGCTTTGCTGACTGTAGATCAGAGGCGATGGGAAGATCTGAAAAGCAGACTGAAGATAGCACAACCTCTTCATCTCCCACCTCGCCCGGGTATCAAAGATATTTTGATTTTATTCATGTTGAGCCCTAGTGATCATAATTCCCCAGGAGTCTAAGATTCAAATTAAAATTGTAATCGTGAGGCCACTAGGAGGTTGTGCATAAGTTAATGTGGAAACAGGCTCCAACTACAGATCTCTGCATAAGGCTATTAAAATCAACCCAAAAAAAGGTTGTGCTTCGATGGTTTTAGGATAAGCCTTAATGAAAAAATGAATTTTTAAATGAAATATATTTGCAGTTGGCTCTTAATGATATGAATGGAATGCATTAACCTGACAGCAGTTGAATGATGCACTTGCCCTACAAGTACCAAAAGCTTTCATGCAACACTGATGTTCAGTATTTGAAATTACATGTTCAGAAGCCCTATTTGATATGGGAAATTGTAGCAGAAAATTAGAAATGTATTTCGAAACTGGTCAAGGATTATGTTGCCATTAATGAACATGGAAAATATGTCAAGAAACAGAGAAAATACCACTGTATATTTTAACTCTTCTCCTTTAACTCTTTCAGATAATGATGGCTTTAGAGCCAAGATGTATGATATAACTCAGCATCCATTTTTTAAGAGAACTATTGCTGTACTTGTCCTGGCCCAATCTGTATTACTGTCAGTTAAGGTAATGGTGTTTCTTTTAAGCATTTTATTATAGCAGTAGTACATGTGTTGCATATTTTCTAAAACCGATAAAATTTCAATTGAGCCATTACGATGATGAATGTAGGGAAAAGTATGATTTCCCGATACAGCTGTTGCCATTGGCACAAATCACTATAAATCAGTTGTAACATGTAGAACTGAGTCAATTTCTGCCTTTTGATAGCCTCAACCACTCCAGTTTAACACCATTTGGGAAGTACAAACCAAGATGCCATACCTACGTGAATATATTTTAAAATGAAATCTGTGCATTAATAAAGGAAATGATTAGACATTTAATTCTGTTTAACTACTGCTCTTCTGTCAGCTCATTTTGTTTGTGTTTCAGTGGGATGCTGCAGATCCCGTGACTGTTCCTTTAGCAACAATGTCTGTGGTTTTCACCTTCATTTTTGTCCTTGAGGTAAGGTAACATATTTCATAATTTCTTGAGATTAAGAATAGCTTTTATGTGATTCCTTTTGACTTTAGGAATGTAATCTTCCTCACTATAGCTTTTATTCCAGAATATATACTTTGGGGATTCTCTATGTTACCTAAATAGGTATTGAAGGAATAAATTTTCACTTGTAGTAGTGCTCTACCACCTTGAGTTTTGTGTCCTGGTCACTGCAACTTACAATTTTGTCCTAGTAGAGGGGACAAATCAGTGAAGCCTTTTTTACAGAAGGCCCAGGGTTAAATTCACTCTATATAGCACAGGGTTTGTCTGTCATAGAGGCTCCGCTTCCATATAGATTTTGCTTACTCTATTTAGAATAGAGTGCACTAGGAGCCACTGTTCTGTTACTGAGATATCAACAAAATTAAGCATTTTTTATTCTTTTTTTTTAATTATCAATCATATGATTTCATTTAATACCTTTTAATAAGGTATGTAAAATTCAATTACTTTCTGTCTTCCATTGTGCAAATCTGGATTCCGTGTGGTAACTGTTATCTGTCTATGAGAAAACATTGCCACCACAGTCAGCTGTGCAAGGTGTAATTAACCTGGTTTCATTAGGCTTAAATCTGAGGACTTAAATGCATCTTAAAATGGTTTTAAAAATTGCGTATGGCTAAGGATATCGTAGTTTAACAGAGCACACACTTATGAGGTTAAAGAAGACACTTCCTCTGTGGTTAGACTACTACATAATTCTTTTATAAGTTTGTGGTTGAGTTTTCTTTCAGTCCCCACTGAATAGTTGATACTGACCACTATCATAAACAGGGCAGTAGGCTAGATTTCCCACTGCCTTAATCCAATATGACAGTTCCTATGTTCCAGTGATAGGTTTTGCCAGCAGTGATGAATAAACAATGAAGTGAATACCCTGTAGCAGCTGTAGAAAGAATCTGTCCATGTGGTTGCTTCTTTTTTCTCTACCCAGGAGAAATCAATATCTCTTGAGAGAGGGAAGAAAGCAGAAAAGTCTGATTTGTATCATAAATAGACAGGTTTTAATTTACCTGATAAAGACCTATGTCTTTAAAAAACCCGCTTCACAAACAAATTCTCTTGCAGAATTTAAAAGGAACTGTGTCAGATCCAAGAAAAAAATGTTGACTCTCTCAATAGGCAAGTTGTGACATTTTGAGTGCACACAACTTATGGAGAAAGGAAGGAAAAGTAAATTGAATTATACAGAAAAATTCTCATGATTTTTATCTAAAACCAAGTCTCATTATAGAAGTATTTGCAGATAAAATGGTTTAGCAGTCACCTGAATTATCGTCTATGTGTTCCTAAGAACAACAGTTTTTACAGGACATAACAACTTTGGTAGACAGAGACTTTTATGGCATTTTACTCCTTTATAGAATTTACTTATGTTTTTCTGTCTGTATTTTAACCTTAATCTTGTCATCCGAGAGGGATTTGGAGACCACACCTGCTGCTCATAAGTACCTCCTACATTCACTGAAATAAATTCCTACATTCACTGAAATACATTCACTGAAATAAATTCTCTAGGACAGTTTATAGCAGAGATCTGCCAGGTGAAATCCTGCAGCTTAGCAGCTTCATATATGCAGCTTCCTGCCTAGGATATTCCCTAATTCATGTTAACCTGCAGTAGACATGGTATTTGAGAGGCCCAAACCTATCTGCAAAGCTAAAGGTGACACTGAGTCCAGTCTAAAGAATCGTAGTTCAGTCTTAAACCTCTACTGCTCACTTTAGTGTATGTGGTACAAAAGAATAATATTAGTGTAGAAGAATAGGGAGAGATCTCACATTTGTGTCACAGCATTGATGTGGAAAAATAGTGTGAGATGTAATTTTGTAATTGCGAGATATTGTATTCAGTTCAAGAATACAGACACCTAAATGTAGGTGCATAAGTCCTACATGAAATAGATGTTTAAGCTCCCGCTGATATCAAGGGTGATGTAGGGTGGGATTCAACTGCCTAACCAACTGAAGGCATCAGAGACTATTTTAGATATCCTAGTTTATCGACCCTTATGTCCAACAGCTGCTGGAGGAGAACGGTGCTTTGCCAATCTTGTGTCATCCCTGCCAGCCCTATGCAGATCTCTCAGATATTCAAGGGTTTCTCAACTGATCGGATAGAGGTGAAGCAGGATACCCTGGAGTACCTCAAAAGATAATTAGATGTGAAGAAATTATTTCTGTGTGTTTAGACAAATGGCTACTTGTGAGCACCTGAACTAAGCCCAAGGCTCTATGTGGGATGTAAGAATTCCTGACTGTATTCTTCACTTTGTAGCAAAGCTTCAGAAAATATTACAAGGCAAATTAACTGACTGAAATGTCAAACTTTTGCCTCAAACTATTTTTGTTGTTGTTGTTGTTTTGTTTTGTTTTGTTTTGTTTTTTTGCTAAATAGCAATGTTGCAAGCTGGAATGAACTAAAAAACCATAATGAAAGCCCTGCAGCTGTTGTCTTTATGTAGTAACCCTTTAACTGCTTTGATATGAACCTTGCACGAGATAGATAGATACTCTCTTTTGCATCTGTTGTACGTCCATAAGCCTACCTCAGTTTATGTGACTGTTTCTTATCAGTATCTACTCTTAAGCTTCCTGCCTACACCACCAACCAGTGGGATAGTAGTGTAGTATCCTACACCAGTGTTCTGCACTGGAAATTTCAAGCTTTTGTTTGATGTTTTTACCGAGAATATTGTGAAATATACTGCCTTTACTCTTCTTAGCTGTTCTTAAATGGCGCTGAATATCGATGGTCCTATACTTAAAGCAAGGAATATTTGCAATATGAGAATGCTTTCTAAATAATTTGAAATTCAGCTTGGGTTTAATGTGTTTATGTGATTTTAGCCTGATTAGATAAATGGATGGATAGATAGGATATTACTGCCTCTTTTAGCAACATATTGTAATCATAATCATTTTCTGACTTCATGACTTGCTCAACTCTTAAGAAATTTTACACCCACATTTACCTCAATAATCTACACATTAAGCATCTGATCTAAATCAGCTGCAGTCCTTCAATGGTTGATGGATAGAGGGACACTTCCAGAATACTGTTCATCCCTCAGTCTTGGTCCTCTGTAGTCTTGCACAAGTGCCAGTGCTCCTCCATCTAAGGGGAGCTTATTTGATCAGCTTGGTCTAGGCACTCAACTTGTCCGCATGGGAACTATTAGATGAGATGAAACCTACCCGTGACCATTTGAAACCATTTCATAAGATGAACTCAGTCAAACACTTCAGAGTATAGAAGAGGATCTCTTAGTGAGAAATAACCATTTCCTCAGTACAACTGAGACATTGTCTTTATCTATAGGTAACAATGAAGATTATTGCCATGTCACCTTCTGGCTTCTGGCAAAGCAGAAGAAATCGCTACGATCTCTTGGTGACATCTCTAGGAGTTATATGGGTGATACTTCACTTTGCCTTGCTGGTAAGATTTACAGAGCATCATTGAGCTTGATTTTATTTTTTAAGTACCAGCAGTGGGGGCACCACTACACTACATTGAGGTATACCCTTGGGAGTATTATGGAAATATGAATAAAACAAAATAATCTTGATGTTAAGAAAGAATCCTCTTTTTGCAAAGATGATATATAAAAGTTCTCTGATTGATATGAGGTAAAGTCTGTAAATGTAGAAAAATGAGGCCTTAACAAGGAATGTGAATAAGGAATAGAAGGCAGCTGAAGAGACTAGAATCTAATGAGCAGCAAGGAAACAGGAACAAGGCACAGAATCCAGACAGGAGCAAAGGGCTGGAAGAAAGGAATGGTTCAAAACTGCTGAATGATACAATCTGTCCCAACCCCAGCACTGATTCTGGGCCACTGATTTTGGTTGTAGGGCTTTGTTTAATTCAAGAAGTTGGGACTTTATTTCAGGATAGCTGATGGGGGGTCGAGGGTTTGGTTTGATGCATGGAGAGACTGAGTTAGTGTTTTTGACATGGTAGAGTTTCTTTTATTATTTTCTAATTGCTCTGTTGTTATTGAAATGCAATAGAAATATTGGTGCTACTAGTTTGTGGACTCTCTCATTTCAAATGCTGACTGCCTTCCATTATTTAAAGGCTGTTTAAGCTGTTTTTGCTATGAGGTCACTGGGGGACAATGCATTAAGTCTTTTGTACTTCCTTTCCAGAATGCATACACATACATGATGGGTGCGTGTGTAATTGTCTTCAGGTTTTTCTCAATTTGTGGGAAGCATGTAAGTACAAATTAGGAACTACAACCATTGCAGTGCTCGTATATAGATTGAGGGTGTAGTTGCTTTTCTTCTCTGCTGCACATTCTGTAAGGCTGCATTTTATATGCCAGAAAAAAAAGGGAAGGCTTAGAGTAGTTGTCTTCAATTTTCCATCCTGCCATTAAAGTATCAGAGGTTTAGGTGCATTCTATAATAATGCCACGCTACAGTTACTAGAAAAGCTGAACTTCTTGCAAAAAAAAGAAAAAAAATCACTGCAGTACCAAACAACTACAACAAAAAAGTGCTCTCTCAAACTCTGAACATATGTTGTACTGCCTTCAGTGTGATGTGATGTGAAAGTTACAAGTGGAGTGAGCGGTGGATGATGCCCTCATCGTGATATGATGCTATTGCAATGTAGAAATTTCTTCCCCCACAGTGCTGGTCTGTCTTGTGCTCTAGCAGTTTATGTCTTATCAAAGTACAGGATGTGTGTTCAGTTAAAAAAACATTGGCAAAAACATTCTTCTGCAAACACTGGGTGGGTACAAAGCAACTCATTTCTAAAATTTACATTTTTTCTGTGTTTGAATTTGCACTTGTGTTAGTAGAAATAGACTGGCAGAATAAGTATGGGCAGAGAACAAACACATTTGTATAACACGCAATTCTCTCTCTGTAGAAGTTCTTAGATTATCCAAACATTTTCTGTGAAGTCTGACATATTAAAGTAAATGTGATAAGATTGGTATAGTAGGGCACAGGGGTTAAGAACAGGTAACTCAGAGGGTTTGTTCAGTGAAGATAAAAAGTTTTTCGTCAATCAGACTACATAAGGCCTTGGAAATCAAATGAAGAATCCTTGCTTCTCCTATGCAGTCAGACCAAGTGATTGCCTTCAAAGCTTTCTGATGGATTCTGAAGTTTTTTTGAGGTTTTAACCTAGTCATTTATGCTTTCATGTTAGGAGCTGCATTTTTCTGCTGTGATGCAACGTGATGGCTAAAAGTCAGCATGAGTTGCCAGTTTTTTAAAGAAAAGTGCTACCCTCGGTCCCATTAAGGGAAATTTTCTATAGCCTCCAAAATGGTTTAGGGCATTAAATCTAGGGCAATAACTTTATCAAGAGCAAAATGCATAGTTTGCCTTTGTGCGAAAGAAATATCTATTATCCAAACCCATTTCCTATGTAATATCTAGAATTACACTGCCTTCTTAAGCTCTCTAGCCACCTGTGTGAAAAATTAACTTGTTCAATCAATCTGTGCTGATTTTAAGGAAATCCCTTTCCTTGTACTTTGACCCATTTCTTCAGGTGGGCTGCAGTTACTATGGTTTCTGCCTAACAGTTTGCATTATTTCCAGAAAAAGGAGCTTTCTGCAACAGTGTTTGTATAATGCTAATTTTGATACTTCTACAATGTGCAGATCCTAAAACATTAGAGTTATGATTATGCTGTATTATTGCTGTATTAGCCTAAACATAACCTTTGGGAAGCAACATCCTGATCTTGCAAATCAGATGAATGGGCTGATTTCATGAAAGTTCATGAAAGTTCTGAGCAAAATGTTCAGATTCAATCAGACTCAGAATGTCCTGTTTCCCTGGGTTCATCCATTAACTTAAGTGGAAAGTGTTGCCAAAATGACAAGCGCAGTAACTCTCTGTTCACTTTCATCTCTGCTCTTCTGAATGACATCATGGCTTGCTTTTTCTCTGTCCTTCCAGGTGACACTAAAAATGCTGCTCCTGACAGTAGTTGTCAGTATGTACAAGAGTTTCTTCATCATAGTGGGAATGTTCTTACTACTTCTTTGTTATGCTTTTGCTGGAGTAGTTTTATTTGGTACTGTGAAATATGGAGAAAACATTAACAGGTACAGTATGTACTAGCTCATGGAGATGTTCTTTAAAAAGCCAGAAAACTCAGATTCTGCTAGATAGAAGTTCATACTTGATCTTATTCAGAAATTATTCATCCAGTGCTGTACCTAATTTCAGTTAAAAATAGTAAGAAAGTAGAAAATAGAAATGATCTGTGGTTTTTTTTCTTGCCAACATTTTATTTCCAAGACATGAAATTCTCTCTCTCTCTTTTTTTTTGTTTAAAACAGACATGCAAATTTTTCATCAGCTGGCAAGGCTATTACTGTACTCTTCAGAATAGTTACTGGAGAAGACTGGAACAAAATTATGCATGACTGCATGGTAAATATAATACTACCACAGCTAAAGTAGGCGAGGAACAGGTGACACTTACAGTGTGTTTCCATTCTGTTAGCTTAGTACAAGGAATGTTGATTGCCTTTATCTCTTCAAGAGATAAGATGTTCACTAAACTTCGTAACCTGACACAGAAATTGTAGTCATGGAATCACATATTCTGTTATTTAAAAAGATATAGAAATAATAAAAGTAAAAATAGGTGTTCAAAATCAGAAATGCAATAACTCACCTTTCCACTGTTAACTCTACTTTGACTGCGAAAAGGTGATTTTTCAGATGACCTTTGTCTTCAATGGCTGTCCAGGGCCAAGAGAATGCTAGTTTTAATGACTTCAAAATTTGTCTTAAAATCATTTTTCCTTGCCTAGATAAATTTCTGCCCATGGTTTCAGTTGCAATGAAAATCATATTATTCCATCAAGTTTTTTGAAAACCACCACATTTCAGTGCCCTGTGTGTGGTAGTGAGAGGTATGCCTAGGCATTTCATGCCTTTCTCTGCTTTCATCTACTAAAGGATCAACAACAAACTCCCCTTAAGAACATATGAAAAAAATCTTACCTCCTTTTCTGTGAAAGGGAAATGTTCCCCTAATCTGATAGTCAGCATTATTACTAAATTTTGAAGCATTCAAAAATTACATTCATTCAAAGTTACATTTACATTTATTTATCATCTACATTGTTTGTAGTGAAATAAAGAATCTTCTTCTGTGGTTGACTGACGTTTTTATTTTGCTTTGAAGGTCCAGCCTCCATTCTGTACACCAGACAACAGCACCTACTGGAAAACGGACTGTGGAAATTATGCTGGTGCTCTTATGTACTTCTGTTCATTTTATGTCATCATTGCATACATCATGCTAAATTTGCTTGTTGGTAAGTAAAAAAAAAATATAATAATAATAAAAGTGTCCATCTTGGTGTGTAGGATATTAGATTTGTGTGATTTGACAGATAACTGTTATATTCAGGTATGAGATTACCCACTAGTTTCACTTTTACCTGATGATATTTTTCACACTTCTCTTGCATGAGATATGCTAAAACTTAGGAAGTTTGAGCACAAAAGGTTTTTCAGAAACCTTAAATTTGTAGGCTATAATTACCCCAAGGGATAATATTTTCTGGGTTTTTCTGTCCTCTGGTTGATGTTTTTCCAACAGCAGTAGAACTCTTCAAATTGATTTTAGAAGATGTTAGATTAGTCATCTCACGAGCATTTAAAGGGGTAACTTCTGAATTTCAAAATTCCTTTTTCCCCATTCAAAATTCTCATCTCAAAATTCAGCTAAAGGAGTTTAGTGGTGTGAATTTTGCACATCTGAATTCATATTCTGTTGAAATACTTTGTTGTTTACAAGGGTTCAACTCTTTGAATTTAGCTATGGACTTTCTTTACACTAAATTTTCATTTTGTGGCTTTTAGCTATCATTGTGGAGAATTTCTCGTTGTTTTATTCAACTGAAGAAGACCAACTTTTAAGTTATAATGATCTTAGACATTTTCAAATCATATGGAACATGGTTGATGACAAAAGAGAGGTAAGGTGGATGACAAAAGATAGGTAAGAGGTTGAAAATGAACACAGTTAATCCAGTAAATCTACATTTTTCCTTGAAAAAAAATAAGTCTAGGAAAACACAGAGGATGTTGACAAAACTTGAGCTATTAGTGGTTTGGGATGTTTTCTCTGTGATTTTAGACATCTGTCCAGGTTCTTAAAGTTCATTAAACATGATCTAATGTTGTTCATGATCCTTCAAATGCTAACTTGTACTGTTTACCAGGTAGCATAAAGTACACATGATAGTAAATTTGAAAACAAATATAAGTGTTTATAGAACCAGTTCCATAGCACCTTTCCTCCCACCTCCCCAAAACAGTTTCTTTATCCACCAGTCGATAGACTCATGTGCATGTGTGTATCTATCTGATCTAATCAAAAGTGCTTCACTGCGATGAGAAGAGCACCCGGGAGAGTGAGCTGCTCAGATACCCACATGAGCCAAAGCTGAATAATTCATGGTATCACTAAGTTCTCAATATGAGAGATGCTGTAGCTGTGCTGGAGCCAGAAGTCACAGTCCTTACTGGCAGAGGTGGAGAGCTCTGCATCTGCCAGTATGCCCAGGGCTGACAGCCTCTCTCTCAGAGACAGAACACATTACAGGAAAAAACAGTTCCAATGAGGCTCATTTAGCAGAACAAAATAATTAAAGAGCCTAGATACTGCTGTTTTGGAGGAAAATCACTTCTAATGTGTTAACAGCAGTTCAGAATCATTGATGTAGCAAATATGATATGTGCTAGGTTGAATCGTAGAGCAGCAGATCTTTGAGAAGTTGGTGAACTACCAGTGTGAACTACCTTTCCCATGACCCGTGTGGACAGGGGCAGTTGTGCAGCAAGCAATAGGCCTCACTCTGAAAGTTTACACTGTAGTTTCCTTTCAGCTTTTCGAAGGCAGCCATTTAGGCATGTTATCCTCCTTACAAATTAATGCAAATGAGGAAGCCACATCTCCAAAGCAATTTTGAAAATCTCTGACAAAATGAGCAGCACAAATTCTCATGTCATCCAAATAAGAGCAAAGACTTGCATGAGTGATGACTGATCTACATGTGCCAAAGAGTTAGCTGCATGTGTCTATTCTTTAGCAATGCATTCCCATTGGCTTACATAGGCTAGGGTTTGATGAAGAGAAATAATATTTAGAGAAAGAGTATTTTTCTCACTGATCTAATAGACTGCCCGAGTTGGTTGTTAGGTCACAGTAATAAGTAACCAGCCTTTATGCAATTTTATCCAGGGAGTGATCCCTACCTTCCGAGTTAAATTTCTGCTGAGGCTTCTGCGTGGCCGGCTGGAGGTGGATCTTGACAAGGACAAGCTGCTGTTCAAGCACATGTGCTATGAAATGGAGCGGCTCCATAACGGTGGCGACGTCACCTTCCATGATGTGCTGAGGTACTGTGAGATTTTCTCTGAATTTGTATAGCAGGAATAGTGCCCTGTATTTCTCCCTAGGCTAGAGGGTATTCCTAATGCTTGGGAAAAAGCAAAAATGGCAGCCACAGAGGCACTGCTATTTTAAGTATTAATATATAATAATAATAGTATTAACTTGACGGTGAATATGACTAAAAAGTAAAATAGAAGCAGGAACATCATCCAAGGTTAGACATTTAAGAAAATAAACAAAAATCATGAATAACCTACATTTTAGGAACTCACCTACACTGGGTACCTAGATGTAAGTGAGAAGATCTTTATTTGGTGTGCATACCACAGATCTCTTCGGGAATCATAGCTACATTGCACATGTCTGATTTAAATATTTTTGTGTTGAATTTTTATGTATTTATGAGCTTTGATTTTTTTACACTAGAATGTAGGGTCATCAGCATTTAAAAGAACAAAATATCAATTTTTCTTCCAGCATGCTTTCATATAGGTCTGTTGATATCAGAAAAAGTCTTCAACTGGAAGAGCTGCTGGCTAGGGAACAGCTAGAATACACCATAGAAGAGGAGGTGGCCAAACAGACCATACGCATGTGGCTGAAGAAATGTTTAAAGCGAATCAGAGCAGTAAGTCAAGCTAAATGCTTGTGGTCAATTGTATTGACCAACAAAGCTGGAATGTGCCCTCACTACACTGAATTAATTCTGGCATTTCTGTAGCATGTATATGGACATGTAGATAGCAGTTGCTGGGTCATCAGGAAGTATGACAACTCAGTTCAAAGAGATAGAAAAAATAAGCATCTTTTGAAGGCAAAGGCTGTCCTCCTGCCAAAAATTGCCCTTTTCACAATACAGCCAGAAGATGTCAGTGAAAAGGAATAAACTGAAAATGATATAATTTGCTGATACTTTTTAGGCCTAATCCTGTGTATTCACTGAATAAAATTCATAATTTCTTTATCTCCATTGGCACAAGACACCATGATTAGGCAGATCCTGTGGCTGCAGAACAAGCAGAATGCGTGAGCATGTGTTATTTCCCAGAGGCTCTTCAAATGCAACCCATATGAGGATGAATGAACCATGGGATCACATGCATTCATTGTTAACACCTTACTTGGCATAGTTTTGGCCCATATATACTCATACTCTCCCCAAACATTGCCATCCTGGCACAATTAGGGCAAGTATGAGTAGAACCTGCCCTTAGTAGGCATTTGTACTGTTTTGTTCTGTGCTAGAGGAGAGGACAGCCTTTTCATGCAAGCCTCGACCTGCCAGTTGGCTTCAGCACGGCAGGAAGTGTCCCGATCCACTCAGTTTGCTACTAAGGGCATCGGTATTGCGCTTACTCAGTGCTTCAGGTTGTCTGAAAAAAAACTGGCTTTACTTGGGATAGCTGCAATATTTGGTGGTCAAAGGTTGTCCTAGATGGAATTTATATTGAGAACATTCAGGGGGAAAAAAAGGTTCCCTGAGAGGTTTTTGATACAAAGCCAAGCAGAGAATTTGGAATGGCCTTTGCAGTTGTTTTGTTCCTCTTTCCAAAAGACAACTCTTCTCTTCCCTCGTATAACATATATATGTGTATATATATTCAGGCTGCCTTCATAGGTGACTTTGCAATTACTCTAACATTGAGTCCAGGTATTTGGATTTTTGTAAAGACCTACTTTCCATATGTGGAGATTTTCACATTGAGATCTATTCACATAGGATCTGGCTTTTTCTGTTTGTAGATTAATAAAAACATAACTCGACAACTTGAATATAATGCTCATTTTATCTGAAACATCAGCTTTCAAGGCCTATAGAGATAAACAGTTCATTTTGGTCCCATCTGTATAATAATAATGTCAGTAAATTTAATCTTAGCTCTCAATTTTGGGTTCATTCCACTCAGTTGTTCGTTTCATTATGATATTGAATTACACTATGTTAAAGTAAATATGCTGTTCATTTCATTCTAATAATATGGTCAGATCATTTCACATTCTGTGAACCCTTTACAAACTGGATATAATTATGGAAATTAATATATATTTTCAAATTCTCTTGTTAGTCACTAGAGAGAGAGCATATGAAAGCCACTCAGGAAAGTGAAACCCTTCCTGAGGACTGTTTATTTTATTTTAAAAGTAAATTACACTGTAAGATCATAATGATAGTGGGTTTGTTTTTCTATTTGTACTGTAGGTCCTTCTTATTCCTGAGGTTTCCACTAGTGTTTTATTCAGTCTCATTTATTCAGCTTGTTCACAGAGCCATGAAAACAATCAGATTTTTTTCATTGCTTTCGCATTGATTCTTAGTGAGTCTGTATCAGCCTCCTTCTTTCTGCATCCTTCTATTAACTCCTGACTCACAAATTCAGTGATTTATCTATTTTTAAACTCCAAATTGTTCAGAGGAATCTGGCTTCCACTTTATGTAATTTATAAGAATGGCACTTCAGTTCCAACATAAAGGCTTGCCATACAGTGGAGTTCATGTTATTTAAGTAGCAACCATCTCATATAAGGAGTTTTATCTGTTCACCTGGAATCCACATCTGGCACTCACTATTTGGTTAAATATTTAGAAGGCTTTAAAAGCATCTAACATTGAGAAATAAGAACAATTTTCTTATTTATTATCACATACACATTGTACCTTGACAGAAACAACAGCAGTCATGCAGCATTATCCATAGTCTACGAGAGAGTCAACAGCAAGAGCTGAGCCGATTTCTGAATCCCCCCAGCATTGAGACAACGCAGCCAAGTGAAGATGTGAATGCTGTTAATCAGGATAATAGTGCACAGCCAGAGGTAAGTCCTGCAAAAATTACTGGGGATGCTAACTGTCAGCTACTAAGCAAGTTTAAAGATTCCTATTTATTTTTGTAAATTTTCCAAGTTTTCTCTGGAGAAGTTGGAAGTAATGTTTTGTTGCATCTTTCCATCCAGATTTAAAGGCAAGCTGGTCAAATCTAATTATTCTTCAGCTTAGTTTGTTGCCTCGCCAGCATCATAGTGGGCAAACTCATCTGTATGCCTCCAGCAACACTAACTTTCAGCTCTTAATACAAGCTCTGTGCAGGCTCAGGATTTGACGTTTTGCTATTCAAGGATTTTGGAGTAGTCCGTACACTAGGAATGATAACATTGGGCATGCTGGGTCCTGGGACTGGGGACCAGAGCTCTTGCAGAGCAGGAAATGCAGGTACAGGATAAGCACTCTGCTGTAAAAGGAACAATTTTCATAAGATTGCATAATGGAAGGGAGATCAAATAACAAAATAATTTTTTTTCTGTTAGTTGTAGACTTTTGAGGTAGTAAATGACAAAACCCATGCTGCCCCAAGAAATGACAACATATTTTGCTTGTGTTTGTGTAGGAAATCTGTAAATAGAATAGAAAGGCTAGATAAGCCTTCTTAGGCAGACCATGCAATGGAGACCTATAACTGAGATTCCTTTTTCTCAACTCAGACAAGTAGCCAACAGCAGCTTCTCAGTCCCACCCTTTCTGACAGAGGTGGATACCGACAAGATGCTGGAGATGCTGGGAAACCTCAGCGGAAATTTGGACAGTGGCGTTTGCCATCGGGTAAGTGAAGAGTGGGTAGCAGTAATACCAAATCACTGCGGTGCTCAACAAGACCTTTACAAAGCTCCATGCACTAGAGACAGACACTCAGTAAGACACTCATCCGGGGAGAGGCTCCAGGGTTTATGGTGCTGCATTCTGCCTACTGCTGGCACCCACATCAGCATTTCTCTACCCTTACACGTCTTGCAATACAGCAGTCACCTGCCTCCCACCTCTGAAGGTCTGGAAGATATACTCAAGCACTGCCACGTGCTTTTTGTTTGTTTGTTTTTCATCTATCTGCTTGGGATCTTTGGATTGGGGGCTGTACCTTCGCATATGTTTGGATAGCATATGGTAAAGGTAGAATTCACTTTTGTTTCACAAAGTGCAATGGAAGTAAATTAAGCTTTTCCTCACAGCAGTAGACATTAGTGCCTTGTCTTGCTTAGGTGTACAGGTGTACAACATAAATCTACAATATAAGAATGCATTTGTACAACTTCAGTTCAACCATGAATTGGTCTAGTATATAATCAATGTCCTGTTATCCTTGTAACTACAACCCACTAGAAAACAAAGGCTAGGCTGTGTCTTATGGGTGAATGTTTGTTGGAGAGAGAGAGAAGTGCACAGGAAATTCTGAGGCCTCATTCAGGCTTTGTCTCAGGACTTTGCAACACCTTACATTTTTTCCTTTAAAGAGCACATTGGCCTCTGCTGCCTGCCATATCTCCTGACCAGTGTGTTTGGAAAGGGCCCGTGGATGTGCCCATCAACTTGCTTTCAGCTTTCATCAGTCCTAATCTTTTTGTTGGCTGCTAGATGTGAGTGTAATGTTACTGTTTTGAGGAAGGTTGCTGCCTTTAAGGACTGTCACTGTTCAGACCCTAATTGTATATAGGTGGTAGTTGAAGGTGGTTATGCTGTGAGTTAACTTTAAACCTACTTTTATGACCAGAGTACTTGTCCAAGCAATGGGACCACTTACTACACAGGTTTAAATTCACATGTTCTAGCTCAGTGTCACTGAACAGGAAAGAAAGGCAAAATTTTTTGGACCAGAGCAAAGAGTATGAGAGGGAACATATCACTGTTGTCAATTGGCTAGGTTTTTCAAGTGGAATTGAGGCTTTCAGGGTTTCCTTTCCTAGCACTGATCTTGACCGCTTGAAAGTTCATGGCTGCACAACTTCAGAGGGGTGCCTCTCTGTCAGAGGGTACCACGAGCACAGGATGAGGCCTCTGCTCCCACTCCAGCAAAGTCATGTATGTAAGATAACAAGTAGCCTCACTAATAGCAATAATACTTTTCATATAACTTCACCTGTGTTTTAGTACTTTCCTAAAGCAAAACCAGCATCTTGTACTCACTTCTATCAGTAGGCCATAGTGAAATGTCACTTTCTAGATCTAGCTGCCACCCCCAAATGCTCTTTTCCTTCTTTGTTTCTGTAACTTACCACTTTAACTATTTTGCCAGTTGATCAGCTCATACACTTACTACCTAAAATGTTTAGATTACAATTAGCCAAGTAAGGAAAAACCTACTGCATCAGCTGTCTTGACAGAAGGAGATTAGGCAGTGCTCGATTTAACTGCTCTGCCAGCAGATCAAGGGGAATGAGGATGAACATCTGGAGCGTAAAAATGGTTGAATAGAGCCTTACTGTTTCTGCACTGAATCAGCTTAAAACTATCGCTCTCCGACTAGCTCTATATACCTGAATCCTAAGCTAAAATGTTCAAGAATATTACACGCTCTAATACTGAACTTTCTGTTTATTTTCTAGCCCCCAAACCAATAAGCCATTCAGTGTCTTCAGTCAACCTCCGCTTTGGTGGACGTTCAGCTATGAAGTCTGTCGTATGCAAGATGAATCCCATGTCTGATGCTGCTTCTTGTGGATCAGAAGTCAAGAAGTGGTGGACGAGGCAATTAACGGTGGAGAGTGATGAGAGTGGAGAGGACCTTCTTGATATCTGAGAAAGAAAATAAGTCATATTGCAACAACAACCACTTCAAATACAATCTAATTTTCTATGTTTAGAATTGAACATGCTGTTAGGTGATGTATGATTCATTTAAAATCAGTGTCATAAAATTTTTCAAGTGCTTACCTTCTGCCATATAAAGCCTAAAAAACACTTGTATGTTAGATTTCATCTCTATAGCTATTAACTGTACTTTAAGAAACCTGTGTACAATAGCAGTACTAATAAAGCCAGAGATACTATATTGCCTTTAGCAAAGACAGAACTTTGAAAGATTTCACACATTTTGATATACACAGCTCTGTGTTTTTTTCCCCTTGTGAAGAACCTACTTGGACTACCTTCCACCTACTTGGAAATGGCAACATTTTACAATTTCAGGATAATTTATTTCTTCTTTTTGTGTTTTCCCACAGTTCTTATTTAGTAACATTTCTTTAGAAAAAGTATATTATTCGCAAATGACCTGAAGAGGTCAGCACTGACTTCATGTTCAAGGGAAGTATTTTTACAAAATACAGGTTCTGAATTATAAACCTAAGCTTTTTCTGAACATTTTTTGAAAATATGCAAGATACAGAATAACTCATTTTAAATCAGAAGGTGAAGGATTGGCTTTTAAAATGTAAATATCTTTGGGTTTTGGCTAATTATGCAAAGTGCTTGATTTTCATACAGAAAACAGAAAAGGGAAAAAAAAAGAAGAGGACATGAATACTGTGCATTTACACATGCAGCAAAAGACTTCCACGTGAAAAACATGTTTTGTGCTTCATTCTTAGATCACCTTGTTCATATGCTAATCACATATATTTATGGTGTCACTCTCCTGTTGATTGGGTCCCATATCCATGTGTGGTCGTGAGATAACTCTACTCTTGTCTATGTGATAAAAATTAGCGTGTTGAGGGTTCTCATTACAGAGTAATATTGTAAAACTTTTAAAATACTGTCCAGTTTTGTTTGCATAGGTAGAAGGGAATTTTACTTATCCATGTTGCTATTCATGCTCTGTCCCTGCAAAGCTAGAGCGTGACACTGGACTGTGGTTGAGTATATTTCTCCCTTTTATCCAGGTGCATTATGTTTTAACATATGTTAATATTCTTTTAATTTTTAAAGCACCAGTAGTGCTATGTTATCTACACTCAAAAAGCAGCTATCTATCTCTTTCATATTTTTTTTCCAGTGGAAGGCCAAGGCTATACAGACACCAAGGGGGAGAAGAAAAGCAACAAAAAGCAGGAGAGAAGTGTAGCACACATTTTGTTAGTTCCAAAATTTAAGACTAAGATTTTACTAAGTATTTAACATCTAAATACGTGGGCTAAAGATTTGCCTTTCCCTCAGGGAAGGACTAAGCGGTTGTAGATTTTGTAGCTAGGCCCCCAACTGTTTTTTTTAGTATAGCTGGGACCTTTCCATTACCATTGTTTCCTATGGAAATGATAGGTTGCTCTAACATGGCCTGATGTGAGATCTTGTGAGAGGCTCACAGTTAATGTATATCACCACTTAAACAATATATACTTTAAAGAGCTGACAAAAAGCCAATGTTTCACAATGTCTTCTGGCCAAAATGTTATTGTAGAATGGTCAGAATACATCATTGTTTTCACAGATGCCTTCACCATAAATGCAAAATTGGTTTTGGCCACAAAACACAGCTTTCTTGGCATCTATCAGTGTTTTGTTCTGTGTGTATTGTTAACCATGTTTTTGATTTTTTTTTCAAAAATAGTAATATCAAACGTGTCTGTATTTGGTGGATTCATTGTGTCTTTTCTTGGTATAATTTAAGTCATATCTAAATTGCAATCTGTGTGTCAGAAAGTGCACACTCTCTTGTTTTTACTGGCTAGATTATGAAACATCAACAAAAACTCATATGCAAACCCAGTATCCTAGTGTTCTGTTTTGTGTTAGCTTAAGTTCAGTTTTTGTATATATGACAATAAGATAAATATTGGATTTATAAAAGATAGTATATTTGAATTTCAATAATATATTAAACTGCAGATCTTTCTGAATCATTCTTGCTGCAAATCTTCTTTTTAAAAAATCTGGCAAACATTTTTCCTTGCCTTACAGTACTCTGTCAATAAAAGTGAGTTGCTTTAAGCAATATTCATCCTTCTGGTTTTCATTATAGCTGCATTTGCTGTATCCAGCTCATCTGTGATAATGGTGCATAGCGCCTGGCTGTGTGTTTTGTAGGTGGTTATTTAAAGCAATGCTTTCAACTTTTAATTGGAGGACCTCTGATTTGTTTTGGAGAGAAGTTCAGCAATGAGACTGAATAGGAATGTTATTTTATTTAGTTTTATTTTACCTAATTTCTCTGCTAGAGACCCTGCATGTGAATGTGTGTGTGTGTGTGCATGCGTACCAGCTGTAAGTGTGTTGGAGGAAGGTTGCAGTCCCTTACAGCGACCGCCTTCCAACACCTTTCAGAGCAAGGGGAAGGAGCAATTCATCCTTGCTTTCTTGAGGACCCGCCTGCAGGTTAAATTGGTTGGTCCATAAATACCCCCTCTTTTACAGGGTAAAAATCACCAAGGGCATATTCCTACCTCCAATACTCGCAGAACCAATCCCAGATTTGCCTATAAAAATATAAGGAAGAAAATGTTTAGAACATTTTCATCCACTGTGGGGTCTCCGCTCCACATGAAGCAAGTTGCCAACATCCTCGAGGCTTGGGAGGGACAAGTCGTGTAGTGGACATTACCAGTCCTTCCCTGCCCTGTGGGAAGTCTGAGAGTATGTAGCAAATACATCTCTTAATATCATTTCAAAGGCAGGTCGGATTTCAGATAATCAGGTTTTGTAATGACGAAATTAATAACCTGAAACCCCTTGCTTGGGGACGGTATCCAAATGAATTAAGAACTAAAAACATAATAGCACAAATAAGTACAAAATAAGTACTTATTTTATCTGGCAGGCTAGAAACACCATCATTGCTTTAGTTAATTAGGACCAATCAGGCTTAAACATCTTGAAAATAACATTACGTTGAACATTCATAGACCAACATTACACATTCTGATAAGGCAAAGATTTGGATGCCAGAAGCAAGTGATGATAATCTGATTTTTTTATTATTTTATTTCTTTGTTTTTGCACCGTGCCCCAGCTCTTGTCATCGCACAGACAGGGACAGCCATGAAATGTGAAACTGAAGAGCTTTCATTGCTGTACCGGTACACTTAGAGTCCCAGCAAGCAAGATCTGTGATTCCATTTAAAAAGCACATTTTTGCCCTCTCACAACATTTTCACAAGCACAGAGGAACACTAAGGTGACTTGTCAGTTAAAATCACCAGTGTATGGTCTCCATATCCTTGAGTTTAGCTTTAGGAGGCTAAACACCTTGCTCCTACTGAAGGCGGTTGAGTCGCATCTGAGGTGGATTTCCCTCAATAGCCAGGCTGATGCTTGGGAAGCTGCTTGCCCTGGTTTGTTCCGTTGCTCTGGAAGCCTCCCTGGAATTCATTTAACCTTCCTCTCATTCCCAAGGGTTGTCGTGCAGGACCTCGCTAGCACTCATGACCCGTTGTTCTCAGTGAAGAAGCTCCGAGCATCGAGTTACTGACCCATCGGTGAGCTCAGGGTACAAGCAGGGGCATCATAACCCCCCATCCACAGGTTCCCACCTCACATACCTATTCTAGTACCATTACTGATTTCAGTCTTCTACTCCACTTGCATATCTGCACCAGGGAATTTGGGCAAATTACTTGGGCAACTACAAAATTGTGTTTCATAAAAGAGCAGCTTTTTGGAATGGCAAGAAATGTCTCAATACAGGCGGGAAAGGAAAGAAAAACTGCACATCCCTCAGCCTGGATTGCTGCTGACATTCGCCTGTGCTTCTTTCTGGATTCAAAGAGCAGACACCAGCCTCCAGGGCCTCAACACACACTGCCTTGTTGCGAGAAAACTTCTGCCAAGGCGGGAAACCAGCTGGTTTCTACCATGTAGATAGCAGTGAGATCTAAAGGAAGATCTTAACAGTAGATTCCTAGTCGGCATCTACTAACCGCCCTAATTGTCCATAGGATGCAAGTCACAGACACAGGATTACTGCTTGCTAATACATTTACCTCGAAGGTGAGAGTCAAGGGCTTGCCCTTGAATGCATGGACAGAGAAGCTGGAAGTTGCATCCTCTTGTGTGCCATATTTCTATTTTCTTCAAGGTTTTGCTCACAATTGCATGTAAGGCAGAACAGTGCCTGGCATCTTTTGTGTTCTCAGCATGTGCTCCCAAGAAATGGGGAATTCAACACAGTTATACTTTAGTTATGACACTGTATATGAAGCTAGCTAGATAGCAAAGATTAATCTTGCTGTTTTAAAAAACTGTTGGCATCCATTCCAGAGAACTGTGAGTTCTACAGATCAGGGACTTTCACTTATTCTTTTTTTAAAATTCATCCACTATCGGGAGTCTGTATTTGCACATTAAACTTTGGAAAAAAAAATATTAAAAAAAAAAAGACAGAGAGAGAAAAGGAAGATATTTTTTATTTCAGTACTCTTTAAAAAAAATGAATTTATATTTCTGCATAAAGTTAAGCTTCTTGGTTGTATTTACCAAGCCAAGAAAGCAAGTTTGTTTTCTTTTTAGAAAGTTTTATCTTATTTTTAATGTGTTCATTTTTCAAATGCACCCAGTCTCAGAATGAAGAATTTTAATGCTTTGATTTTTTTTTTTAAACCATCAAAATGAATTTGCTATGTAGGAATTAAATTGTGAATATTTTTGGTCAATCAAAAACTACTTTTAATCTCTAAACTGTTGTTATGGACAAAAATTCACCCAGATTTTTAAGTCCATCCTATAGATTTCATTTTTCTGTATCTGGCATAAGAATAACCTCATATTCATATAAGGAAAAAGTGGATCATTGCTACAGAGCCCCATCCACGAGGCTCACCCATGGTGTTTTGGCCAAGTTTTGAGATCTGTGAGCAATGAATCCACCGCTACGCTGCCAACAGACTCTCCTGAGGACGGGATGGGGTTTGATCTGGTCTTCATCTAAATAAGAGGGTTTCCAGTGCAACTGCTTGTAACCAGCTCCAGCCCTTCTCCCGCTGGAAGTTACAATGTCCTGAACTTGACAAGTTTGACTCTTCACCCAATTGCTCCTTCTCCTGAGCATCGTAGAGTAATCCAGGATTAAATACCCAAGTATGAAAACCTTCATCTTAATTGGATCAGCAGCAGCAAGAACATTTCTCTGACCTCAGGCTTTAAAAGCATTTTACCTTTCTGCACGTACCGCAATTTGGCACTTATCTGTTAGGTCTTATCTACATGAGGAAGTTGCACCTGCTTAAACTTATCCTGTTGTTGTAAATTGATTTCTCTATCTCAGTTTGAATATCTGTGAAAATGCTTTTTTCAGAGAGTTTTTTTTTTTCAATTGATCTGCTAAAGATTTTTCTTTCCTATTGATCTACGTTAAACCCAAAATAACCTTGGTTTTATTCCAATTGCAAGAGCGCTCCTGTGGTTCTACACATCAGCTATCTTAATTGGCTTTAAAAACACCCTTTTAGTTGTACAGTTGTAATTCTCTTGTATCGGGTAGGCCTTTCCTAGGAGCTAGGTCTCTGTGAGCAGATGAACTGCTCACAGAAAGCAGGGCAAGGAGCAGCCTGCAGCCCTGGACCATGGCCCGGCCGTCCTGTCTGCCTGTGATCCCCCCCACCTCTGTTTTGGGCCACTCCAGCCAATTTTCCCTAAGATATTGCAGGGTAATTTGGGACAAATGGCTCCAGGAACTGTTCCCAAGGCAGGTTTAGGATAATACCGCACAGGGTTGGGCTCCCTCTGCCTTGCAGGGTTCTCAGATATGCGGTGAACATCTCTGTGCCCCTGGGCATCCCCCCAAGTGACCCAGTGCCATAGCTCCAAGCAGGCAGAGCATCCTCGTTGGTTCACATTGTAAAAGTCCTGCTCTGGTCAGTGTGATACGTCCCTTGCCGTATTCCAAGGAATTGAACTGAGCAGGACACGTGGGAAGACGGGCACTATTCATCCGGGCCACACAGTGGCTCAGGGGACATTCAAGGACAAGCATATGTGGGTGCAAGCGGATGCTGAGCTGGGACCAGCCCTGCACGTGAGGCTGCACAGCTCGTGCTGCATGTTCGTTACCTTAACTATTCTGTGGCCTTGGTCTTGGAGCAGCGCAGGCTGAGTCCTTGCTGAGAGCAGCCGTAGTTAGAGCATTTTAGAACTGCAAAGATATCTCAAGCGTCATTTGAGAACAAGGGACCTTTCATTAACCTTATAGCACTTTCCATTAAGCTGCTTTATGCTGCCTGTGGTGGTATGAGTCTTTGGGAAACTGGTGACATTTGCATTTCCCACTTGTGTATGGCATAGAAGCTGTAATGGAAGATTTTGCAGGTAGTAACATTTCATTTTCTCTGCTGCCAGTGATGGCCATATTCACATTTCAGCTAAGGTGCAGCTCATACTCATATTTGAATTCCAGGAAAATCATGTGAGTGATACCATTCTCAAACCCTACCACCTAAAGCTGAAGAAATGAGTGGCTAAGGATACCAGAAACCTTATACCACAAAGTAAACAAACATTGTATTTTTCAAGGACAGAGAAAGTATGCAAATTTGATCTGTGACATCTGCTTTTCATGGCTGGATTTTCTCTGTCTGAATTTAAGCATCAGTATATATTCACTTACAAGCTCTGATTAGATTGGAAATACTATTAGAGATTATATTTGTCAACCAATCGCTAATAACTTGGGGAAATATTCAAAATGCTGCTTTCTTTCCATGCTTTAAAATGAAAAGCAGTGTGCTTTGATTTTTCTTAATATTTTTTTTACAGTAAAAGATAGAGGGGCAAAAAAGCACAGAATGGTGGGCACAATGCCCACTGAAATCAGTGTGAAGTTCTCCTTTGGCTACAGTGAGTCTATGATATCCCTCCTTAGTTGGTGCTTTTAGCAAATGTTTCTTATTTGTGGTCTCAGGCTGTCCACATGCTCGGAGATGCACCGTGTTCAGCTGTGTGCAGTGACGTGTTCAGCTGCAGTAATTCACCCACAGGCATATGCCCACATCTTCACTTAACATTACTGGTTGCACTCTTTATGCTGGGATTCCTTCCAAATGTTTACCTAGCACAAACCACAAAATCTTAGACCATATGGAAATACTTGCAGAGTGCACAGTTTCACCCGGGGTTATTTAGATGAATTACATATGAATTAGTCAAAAAGCTTCAAGGCACATCTACATACGAAATTTGCTGCAAGTGTTTCACAGCACTGCTAAATGTCTTCCAGGAACTGGCAGACAACCTGTGGGTGTATAATGCACTGCTCTCTTGCAGGGAAGGCACATTTAATATCTGGTACTGTGGCTGCCTACCGCATTTAGCAGCATGGTCAAACACCTCCTGCACTGTTCAGTGTCTGTGTGCGAGGGAAGGGGGCGAGGGAGGTGGAGAAGAAGGTATCTTCCTTTCCGTGTGCTGTGGGATACCCAGCAGCAGACAATGCAATGTGGAGGCCAATTCAGAGATGTGGAGGGAATTCTGGCAATTTCTGTAACTGTCCTGCTTTTGGAGGCTGGTGATATAAGCAGCCTGTTGTGAACTTAGGGTCATGTGGTGAGTAGAGGATCAGGGCAGCAAGGGCATGTAAGAAGGGGAAAAGAAAGAAGGCTGTAGCTGAAGAGCCCCTGTACGTGTTTTACCAGGCACTGTTCCTTGGAAAATTCATGCTGAAATTTCCCCCTGAAAGTCCTGCTAAAGCTATGGAATGGCGACAGCAGGGGCAGGATGCAGGAACTACATGAGGCAGATTCCTGGAAATCTACACTGGGCTTCCCTGCAGATACTAATTTTCTTTCCATCTGATAGATGACGCTTCCTAGGAGTCTGCCATTCCGCTTCATGAGTGACTGCTAGCTAACTAAACGTGTGGTTAGTCAGCAAGGTGCCGGGGCTGTCATGCTAGTGCTGAGCACAGCCGTGGAGCAGGCTTCAAACCCAAGGACTGCTTGGGCTATTTTATTCTTCCTTGTGCATGTGCAGCTGTGAAGTTCTTTTATCACGGCTTAGGTATGCATCTGATCCAACTTACTCTGTGAACTGCAAAGACATCTTCCTCTCTTAAATAAGTTATTGCTATGATGCCAGTTCAAACACTGGGAGCAGTGCAGAAATTTGTAGCATATTTCTATCAGAGGTCAGAGGTTTTGAAGAGTGGGTGCCTTAAAAGCCTTTTTTTGCATCTACATCATCAAAATTCTACAGTACCACCCACCAGTGAGCATCTCTCTATCCTTGATGTTACACTATTCTATAATAACAACAAAATACATAGCCTTAAAAATTGGAAAAAGAGGACCAGAAAGATTTCCTTTGCCTTAGGAATGTGTCTTAAGAAAGAGTTTAGAGGCTCTTACCTTTCATGGGTGGGATAGATAAGGAAAAACCATTTCACATTCTTTCCTATGCCTGTGAGACCCTCAGACCTAGGTGCAAAGAGAAAGAGAGGCCCAAATCTGGATGCAGGTTGTTACCCCAGCCCAGAAAAATCTTCATGCAAGAGATGTGGCTAGGTAATGACCGCTCTGACGTATGCATCCCGTCTGAGGTGTCAGGGTAGCAATGAGTGACTGAAGCACTGCTGGGAAGAAGCAGGAAACAGAGTTAAATTTGAACAACAGTTATATTGGATATGTCTCTGGTGGATTCTGCTTTAAATGATCCTGAGCAAACCAGGAAGAGAGCCCATGCCACCTGTTTAGCAGTGTTTTCCCCAAAGCTGAAGTGCAGAAGTAAGAGGGAAACATATGTTCTACGGGCATGAGAAGAGCAACTGCACAGCTATATGATTTCTGTGCCAAGTCCGAGCTTTAATTGGCAGGAAAGTTATCATTACTAACACCTGCAAGTGAGTATATAGTACACTGTAAAATTAATAGTTGGGGGAGAAGGAATTCCTCAGAGCATGTTTTAAAAGCCCTTTTCTCTTGTAAATGATGGTTTTGTAAGGTATCTCAGTTCACTTCAAAGCAATGACATTAATGAAACCAAGAGGCAAAACTATGACACCCTGCTTTATTCCACATCTGAGCCCCTTCAGCACTTGCCTCCAAGCAGAAAACCCTGGGTAGAGTTATACAAGCTTGGCTGTGGAGCAGGGGGAACCAATATCTAAGCATAGCTAGAGAGAAGTATAGGCTACACTGAGAGAGTGGAAAAGAGTGAGGTTGGTCTCTGACAAGACGTTTCTACTGAGCCATGGGTGGAAATAGCTGCTAAAAGCCCAAGCAACAGCAAGAGAGTTCCTTAATCTGACAGCCCTCTAGGACAAACTAGCGTCCAACAGAACAGGTCACCTGAGCTAGCTGAGGCATGGGACACAGGGCCTGACACTGAGCTGGGGCCATCCAAGCTGTGGGTTTTCAGCCGTCACTTGTTCAAGGCCCGGGAAGACGAGGCGGTTGTAGACTTTCCACAGCTATATCTGCCTTGAAGCTAACATGTTTTGGGGCTCTTGAATGTTTGCATCAATCTAAGATCCAAAATACTACCCAAAACACAGTGTTCGAGGACTAGGCCTGTCAGGAGATACATGATTGAGTTCTTGACTGCAATGGAGGACTCTAATAGCTGGAGCTTGGTTTTTTCCATTTAGCACTGGCCTTCATTGCAGGTGCTCCCCCTGTCCTGATGTGAATGAATTCACAAATTTTGCATCACAGAACTAAAGAGCCAAGCTGCCCTGGATCTGCAAAGTATGCCAGAGCTGGGGTGAAATTTCAACTTGAGAGCTGTAGAAGACATCCTAAGTGCAGCTGCACTTGCTAGAGGTCTGACTACAGGCCATTTATGTGAAATACAGCTTGGTCCATTCCTCCAGAAGGAAAAAAAAAAGACCAGTAACTTGTTTGGGTTATTCTCTTTTTATCCTCTACCTCCTTGGACCCTTCTGCCTCCCCACATTCTGGGCAAGGGAATAGACCAGGCACAGTCAGAAGTCCGGTGTCTTTGGCATCAGAGTTGACCATAGCCCCAGTGTGCGTAACTAGCACTTGAGTGATTTTGTGAACTGCACACGGTGCCGCGACCTGGTTCAGGATAGCACGGCGACCACCCCCAAGCCACTCGGGCAATCAGCTAGTTGACACCAATGTGGACGGCAAATGGCCTTTATTGATGGGTAACAAGGTGTTATATAGCTAGGTTTACAGCGTCACATCTGTCTGCTTACACCATAGACTAAACACTATTGGCTATTAGGGGCCCTATCTTTCCGTACAGCACGATATCTTCCGGCCGCCGTTCCCTAACTATCTGCAACAGCAGGCTGTGAGGCCTTTCAAATGCAAACATAGCTTAGGTGTTAACAGGTCCAGGTACAAAGGGAAAAAGGATGGGAGAAGAAACCTCCCAGGAGCCAAGTTCTCTTTAAATTGGGCTTATCAAATATATTCTAGAAAGAAATGTCTTGGATTTAGGGTCAGAAGCAGGCCTTGAGAAACTATCTCAATAAATAATCGGGAAGTGCATATAGGCTTTACTTCTTCTTCCTGAAGCATATGTGAAATTACAGCTTTCCAGCTGTAAAAACTACTGGGAGGGCTCCTAGAAAAAGCCTGCATTTCATATTTCTTTCTTTTTATTGTCACTCCATCCAGAGGAATAAAATCACCAGCCAGAGCACCTGCGCTCTGGAATATGAACTTGGTGGCATTTGTGTTCATGAGCAAGGAGCCGTCATGAAGCTGCCTCCAGCCTGCATGGGGACCAGGGCTGCTCCTTGGAGCCCTTGGCTCTGCCTGGCTCCACATGGCTTAGCATTGCCCGGGATCCAATTGCAACATCCTGAGGACAGCTCACGGAGAGGATGCCCTCGTCAAACGTGATGGTCTGGATGCCACTCAGGAAGTTCTTGAACAGCTATTGCTGTAATTCTGTGATAAGCAGTGAGCGTACACCAAGGGAAAGACCACTTTTCATGCGCTGTCTTTTGTGCATTCTTTCTATGAGCATCTGGTGTTGGTCTCTGCCAAAGACAGGATATTGGATCCTTACTCTGGCTTAGGGTAGTCAGTCTTCTGTTTTTTATGGCTAGATCTGTAACAGCGGAGAAAAGAAAAGAAAAGAAAAGAAAAGAAAAGAAAAGAAAAGAAAAGAAAAGAAAAGAAAAGAAAAGAAAAGAGAAAAGAAAAGAGAAAAGAAAAGAGAAAAGAAAAGAAAAGAGAAAAGAAAAGAGAAAAGAAAAGAAAAAAGAAAAGAGAAAAGAAAAGAAAAGAAAAGAAAAGAAAAGAAAAGAAAAGAAAAGAAAAGAAAAGAAAAGAGAAAAGAAAAGAGAGGAGAGGAGAGGAGAGGAGAGGAGAGGAGAGGAGAGGAGAGGAGTAGAAAGAGATTTGGGTTGAAAAACCCTTTAATAGTATTCAGCCCCGCCCCCCCTTTTTTTTTGTATGCTCCCAGAGCAGTAAGCAGTATGAAGGATGTGGCTTAGTGTGTTTATATACAAATATATTTATATACACACACACACACACATATATATATGACATACATATATATGTCATTATATTCCCTCTAGAAGTTATTTGCTTTTCATTTGCGTTATAGAATAACACTAAGTATAATTTATAAATATTTATTTATTGTATAAACTAGAAGAAAAGACTTTACCAGTACTGTTTTCTGTCTGAAGTGAATAGTAGCTCTCACACTGCGTGGTACATGGTGGAAAACTTCTTGCTTTTTAATTTTGGTTACATACAATAGAGAATGGGTCCACCTAGTTGAAATGTTCCTGCTCTAAAAATAAAGCAAATGACCGAAAGACTTGCACAACACAGGGACTTTCAACAAGGTCTTTTCAGGAGTAGGGCACATGGCTTCCAGTTTTCAAAAACTTATTCCTGTTATGTTTCTTCATCCCCTATAGCAAGTTCTAGAAGCCATTTGACACGATGCTGGTTTGGGGATCCAGGGGCATGAGTGGCCCATTGCTGCCAAACAGAAGAGCTTCTCCTATGTTTCAGCCAGGCTCTGAAAGTCTCCTGTTGCCTCTTCATCCATTAGATGCAGCATCTCCCTCCTGGCCACCACTCACACAAGTCTCATGCACCCTTCTCAAACTTTGTTGTACCAAGTGTTTCCTAGAGTTTGTCAGTGCACATTCAGGTCCCTGGGGGTCTAATGCTGGCTCCTGCATTAATACCTGAAGCCGCTGGCTGTCCAGCTATTCACTGACAGTCTGTCCTTGGATATGTGCAGCAGTCTGAGTCGCCCATTTGTTGATTGCATTTTCCTGGGTGTTAGATTCCTAAAAGCAGGTTAGTTTGCAATCTCAGTGACAAAATGACGAGAACTTCTCCAGGCAGAATTTCTGCAGTAGTAGCAAACTTAAGCTACTTTAGATCTGTAGTTAGTATTTCATGTGCTACTGTGACAAGTGATTAAAAATGACCTAGAATTTTTTTTTAGCTGCTATTCTTTTCCTGTGAATTTTTATCAGGCACAATAGAAAAAATAACAATGCAACATAAAATCCTTTCTTTGTTGCTTTTTTTTTTGTTGTTTTACAGTGCAATTTTCTACAGATATTGGATATTGCACAAAATGGAATCATGAAGACAATATTAATCACCAAACACGAAAAGCCTGTCCATCTATTTTTTGTTGAAGTGTGTGACAAAAAAAAAAAACAGCAGTCATACCAATTTTTAAAGTAGGTTTATCCTCATTTTCTGACTTTCAGTCTTGGCAATTCTCCTCTCCAATAATGGTTCTTTAAGTCTATATTTACTGGGATCCACACAGAGGCGATGATTTGCATTTGGCTTCAGCTAAGCTCAGATCTCCTTGGTGCTTTAAAAACATCCAGGAAAAAAGACAACCTTTGCTTGAAAGAATTTAAGTTCCCAGTCTTGCAGAGAAAATCCTGTGGCCAGTGTTGGCACAGAGCCCCTTGACTCCATCAGGAGCCGAATACCTTTGTAAATCCTGTTCTACGTACATGTCCACTGTTTGCTGCATAACTGCCATGGACCTGTGCGCTCAGGAACATGCTTGCCAAGGCCACCTCCATCAATCAGGCAGCACTGCAGATCCCATGTCCCATAACCAAAATCCCCAGCAACATCCGTGCTCTGCTCACAGGCACCAGACACTAAGATTTCTACAGCTCTCAACACCTCATGACCTGAAACTTTTCTAGGGACTAGCAGACTATGTGAAAAATTATTTTTCCCAAAATTTATTTTCCCAAAATTTATTTTTCTTGGGTCTTTGATGTGGCCCCATGTTCAGAGGAAGCTCATCTTGGATCCCAATAGCTCTTAAAAGCAGCATAATACTGTTTTGCCTTCCATGTTGCCTTGCATTAAATAACCACCCATGGACTGATCTCATCATGAGGATCCCAGATGACAATCCTCATTAGGATCCCACATGAAAGTATGACTCTGTTGTGCAAATCTCTGAACTCTATCTATCTATCTGACGTGCAAAATATGCAAAACCAACATGGTTCATCTTGCAGAATGTCCCTCAGTGACATATAGCAACTTTAAACATGACAACTTAATCAGCTCCTAAACTCCAGACAGTAAACTGCGTTATACCTATGCAAAAAAAAAAAATCCCTTGTGTGTTTAAAACTAAGTATGTATCTTAAGTGGTCAGTTCCTCAAAGACGAAGCCCTGACAAGTCATGACTTACCATAAGAACCTAAAAGGGCAGGACTCAACCTTCAGAAGGCACATCTCCTAATTTAGCTGTATGCACTTAAGTAAAACTATCAGTCTGCCTTGTCCAAACTGATAAAAGACCCATATATGAAAATCTGTCTCCAGAGCTCTACCTATTGTTTTTGGTCTAGCTTCACATCTATACTCATCTATATTCACATCTATGTTCATCTCCTCTACATTTTAAAAGCAGACCCAAAAGTGTAAAGGTTACGCATTTCCAAAACCTCCTGTCCCTGGGCAGTTTTCTAAGGTCCCTGGCTATCCACAGCAGTTTGCTGTTCATTCACATTATGCTGACATGCAAGTTTGTTCAAAATCTCCTGATGAAGAACTCTAGGCTCGTTGCACTCATAAATTTCCCATGCTGCCTGCCAGGAGTGTAACATGCTTCCAACTGTCTGAAAGTCATCAATGTGCTCTGAGAAGACAGTGTTTAAAAACAAAAGTAACAGTGAATGTTTGCAGCTTATATAAACTTTATAAAAAAATACTCAAAATAATCTCTTTGTGTGGTTTGGAAAGCTGACAATGTGAAAGCTATGGAGACAGTTTTCTGCTTGCCCTCAGAGCATACTGACTCACTAGCCTTAGCATAGGTATGAAACTGTGGAGGAGTGTCTATTTCTTGAGTAGTTTAATAGAGGCTACACTGGGTGCTATGAGCAGAAATCTGGGCCACTTAAAACTAAGTAAATCCTGGAGGTGCCTGTCCGTGGAGTTGTCTTCAAGCTTATGCTGCCTTGCAAGGAGCAATAGCAACTCCAGAACTTCTCTAGGCACTACCATATGGAATTGTGACGTAACTTTCAATCCTTACACTAAATTTTGGGGATACCTAGACAAGCCAACCCTAGATTAATAGACCAGGGACTGTTAGTTTCAACATTATTTGTGCCAGGGAAGCTATTGATAAATTGATTTAGCCACACATCACAAAAAGAAAGAAAATATTCCACTAGAAGCCTAGAAAGCATGTTCTGGCTATAGTTATTCTTATTCACTGATGACTAATGAGCGTATTAAAATAACATGCACATGCAAATGTCCTGCATGTGAATCTTGCTGACTCTCTTGAGGTTCTCCTAGATGAAAGCTTCTCAAGCAGCCCTGTTCAGAAGGAGGACATATAGCAATGAGATGGTAGTTGTGCTCTGAGATGGAGTCTCATTGGTGGCAGTCCTGGTTCTCATTGGCCTCCTGAGAGCACCATAAATGAACAAAACTAGGCCAAAGATAAAATATCCACAAACTATTTTTTCACTTCGTGCAGTCACCAGGAACTATAGTGGAGAATATCTAGGACAATGCTTTGGCAAAGCGTAGCTTGCTGAGTTAAGTTTCCTTCCTTATAATCTGAGGCAATAATCTTAGATTCCTTTGTATTAATAAATGCTAGGTTAGTATCCCTGAATCTCCTGGTGAAGATGCAGCCTTCTTTTGGAAAGCATCTTTCATACCTTGGAATCCATCTTGCATCTTATCTTGTGGGAGATAAAAAAATAACCAAGGCAAATTCAGCTCCCACTCTTAAGTGAAACTGAATGCATCCCACTGCATGCAATATTCTGTATAATAATGCATTTATTGGTTTTCATCCAGAAATCCTTCCCACTGTTCCTAGTTTTCCACACCAGCTGAGAGTCTGGCTTCCAGACTGCTCTCTCACCAAGCTATTTCCCCAGCCTTGAAGAATTCCTTGAAAAATGGATATAGGATGCCCACAGCTCTGTCTAGCTATTGGGGCTTCCTACTAAGCCTCCAGTGCTGCAGTCTGTGAAATAGCTGTTATTTAGACTAATGAACACTGCTAGTGCAAGAACCAGAGGGTATAAAGCAGCCATGAAAATGTTTAGAATGGAAATTAGGGAAATATTTCTAAGCCTCAGAAAAGGAAGTTTCTAGAAAAGCCTTTTTGTTTTGTTTCGGTTTTGTTTTTTGCAGCAGTGGTAGCTAAATCCTAAACTATTTCAGCCACGAAAGAAAAGTTCAAAGCTTTTACGTGCTGCCTGTAAAACAAGAGACCCAACTTGTCTTTTCAGCCCTGGTATTTCTGAGAATGAATATTTTTAACACGGGCACATGAGGCATTTCCTCGCTACTCTGTGATGAGTACAAAAGCATTGCAAGTAATTCCCATTTTACGCCTTGCTGCTGCTGGGCATGTGAACACAAGTGTGACAAGCACATAACGCACACCTGAATTTTTAGGTAAGTGATAGGAGTTAAGTCAGGTCAACCATGTCAAACAAGAGTGGCAGAGATGGCTCTCTGGAAAAAAAAAAAAATCCCCTGGCTAGAAATGCCTTATGTGCTGCTTGGGAGACCTGCAGCCGAGCCAAGGTTGACTCTGCTCAGGATTTTGGTGGTGCAGTAGTGGACGAGTCCATCATTTTGGGTGGGGGCTATTAAAACTTTATGAGATTGGTTATACCAGAGTTTTCTGAAATTTGCCGGTGTTCAGGAACATTTTCAAGATGCCAAGCACTGCAGTTTGCCTCTGGTATTGCTGATATTGATCCTGAAGGTTTGCTTCACTGATTGCTCATTAATTACATCATGAATAAACACCTTTAAATAAACAACTTCGATCCCAATTTGGTTTAAGCTGCATGAGCTGGGCAGTTTTTCTCCATTACAGTGCTCTAGAAGCAGAGTTTGAAAAGATGGTCCCTACCTAACCAAATTTACAAGCAACAGGCAGATAACATGTAGATACCCAAGGGACCAACAAACTGAGGTGATGCTGCTGGTCACAGCATTGGCAGAGGTCTCTGCTCAGCCTTAGCCTGACCATCAAGCTTTGTTGCTGGCATCTCCGCAGAGGAGAATTTTAAGGAGGGATAAACCACCAGACTACCTTCCTTCTGCTTCCTCTGGTGCTGTTGTGGTTTCTCTGTGGCTCCGGAGCAGCAGGCAAGCAGCCTGTGCTGCTGTCAGAAGCGGGTTTTTTACTGTTGCTGATGATCTGCAGTAATAAAATGAAAGTGAGCGGAGCCTTGGAGAGTAAAGCTCCAAAGAAACGACACTAAGAAAATCAATGTTTGCTAAGAGAAAAAAAGAAAAGAGAGGAAAGGAAAGGAGAGGAAAGGAGAGGAAAGGAGAGGAAAGGAGAGGAAAGGAGAGGAAAGGAAAGGAAAGGAAAGGAAAGGAAAGGAAAGGAAAGGAAAGGAAAGGAAAGGAAAGGAAAGGAAAGGAAAGGAAAGGAAAGGAAAGGAAAGGAAAGGAAAGGAAAGGAAAGGAAAGGAAAGGAAAGGAAAGGAAAGGAAAGGAAAGGAAAGGAAAAGGAAAATCACCAGCACTGAAAGGAAGTGACTGATGGAATGCAGTTTCTGGTTCTCCCAGCCCTGCCTCGCCTCCCTTAAGCAATCTCTTCAGTTTAAGGAGTGAGGAAAGGAAAGAAAAAGAGCCGGGAGTGGTAAAATGCCGCCCCATAAATTATGGCAAGCACTCTTCCTATACTTGGGCATTTCAGGTTTGCCTGCCTGAGGTCGGAATAGTTTATGAGATGGTTGCCCAATTAGCTGTTAATTACCTTCTGCATCTCTCATGCACCATGAGCTAATTGTCTTTAAAGGAGTACCAGGAGGAATAAAGAACATATTGGTCCTAATTTGCACTGATAGAAAGAAGGAGCCTTTTTTTAAAAAAAGTGAATTCAATCCATTTTATTATTAGCATGGCTTGGGATTGAATGGGCCCAGAATGGGACACTTAGTTCTTATTCAGAAGTATGCACTTGATGGATTATTGATTTCCTCTCTGCTTGGAGATAAAACAGAATAAGCAGGAAACCGTTTTCACACTTGGCCTCATGCATGTTCAACACCAAAGTATTTCCTGGCAGGTCCTCATGAATCAGTTTTTAACCTTTAGATGCTGCTGTCTTTAAGCACTTGGTAAGGACACTCTGCTCACTGCTATCTCCTCGCAGCCATCAGACAACTGATCACTCCAAAATGTACTTCATTCACCCCCATATTATGAAAGCAATGGAGGTTTTCAAACAAATTACTAATCATTTTACCACAGCCCATATGCTTGGTTTTGTCTGCCTTTTCACCACCACCCCCTCAGGTTATAATAGTAATAACTTTAAACTAAGTAATAGTTTTTAATTAAACCTATATTTTTATCTTCTGTTATTAAAATAGGAGCAGTGATGGTGCACACACAAATACAGATACAAAGGCAAATGATACAGAGCATACATCAATAACCAGTTGTTTTTCCCATACTGAAATATAGCAGTAAAGACTTTAGCAGCAGTGTTTTGCCATTATCCATTGCCACTTGAAGAAACAGGATTTTAAATATTGAGATAGAAATGCAAACGTTTTCAACTGCAATAAAAGAGCAAAAACTGTCACTGATATACTTTGCAACGCATAAGGACATCAGCTGCTTGAATTAATGCATATCATATAGTGTCAAAGCTCAGTTTGTATGCTAAGATAAAGCAAAACGTTAAGGAAAAATGACTATTTTCTGGTATCTTCTTTTTGGCTTTGTACTGCTTATAGTTAACTTTTTTTTTCTGCCTAGGTTAGTACTTCTACTTCCTTATTATTTTAATTTAGCTGGCCCCATCACTAGCAGATATTTATAGAGCAAACATGGATTAGCTGCAGCTAAAAAAGGCAAGCAAATGATTTCATCTAATTCCTATTGGTTTTCTAGTGGTGTCATATTTCAATAAGCAACAGGACATTTTTAAACATAAAACAACTGAATTGTCACAGTATGGGTGGTATTTCAGTTAGGCACCACTCTGTCACTGGACCAGAAGATAAAAGGTTGAAATATTGAGGGACATGAACCCAGTCATGCTTCATCTGTTAGGATCCCAGCATGGCAGCAGAAAGGCGGCTCTGCAAAAAAAAACACATTAAAATGCCATCTCCAGGGATATTAACCCTTGTGTCACAGCTCTCTGCCTAAAGCCCACTCATTCTTCTCACCTCCTTGGAGAGCAGTGGTTGTGCTACTGCAGAGGCAAATGCCAAGATGGGTTTTAAACCCTTTTGGTGAAAGTGCATATGAAAGCAGTGGGTCAGCCACTGATGCCCTCCACCTCTTGGCAAGGGCTGATGAGCGATGCTCCAGCTGGTACCCTATGTCTGGTTTAGCACGATCTAACAGCATACCAGAGACATTTGGAGCAGTTTCCTGGTAGAGTAACTGCATCCCATTGCCTAGGCTCATGCCCTGGCAGTTTTAATTTTCCCAGAGTCATAGCCCAGATTAATTACTTAGTCACTGATTGCCTGATCTCCATCCTTATATGGGTAATGTTGTCTCTGACAAAGTCCTGTTTGCCTTCCATTAAAAAAGTAGTCTTTTCTTTAAAGAGTAAAGCCTGTCTGATTCCTGATTGTTTCAAGTCTGAAGAGGCATAAGGAAATTACATGGGACTGAAGTGTAATATGAACAGTAAGCTTTCAACTGCTTGAGAATCTTAAGTGAAATGTAAAATGCTTCTTGAAAAGGTCATGTAGTAGAAACCATCAATTTTAATAAGACATTCATCGCTGCTGTTGAGGCAAACATGTCAACATGCAACAACATCCTAGCAAAAGCGCTCATGAAGCAAAAGCCTCTGGTGTATTTAAATATGATTAGAAATGCTGAGAAAATATACTCTGTTATAGAGTATGCCATTTATAGCTTAAAGCATAAATATGGAAGGTCATCTCAGTAAGCTTGAATGAAGATAATGGAGAAGATGCAGATGTTTGCGCACCTGAATTTCAAAGTAGTGCCTGAGTAACTGCTTGCCTACTTTTGGATGACCATGCGTCCTACATACAGAGAGGAAATATGTCTCAGCCACTCACGGCAAAGAACTTGCAGTCTGAAGTTCTGGATTTCTATTTACCATGGTGATGAGGTGTCTGCACAAAATTCAGCATCAATCCAGTTGTCCCTGGAGGATTAGGTTAATTAGAATAGCTTGGTCTCTTCTTGGGTAGTAATAGGACAGGTCACAGCTCCCATATAGACTGTCTCAGTCTCTGTGCGGTTTAATTGATGGGTTTACACAGGCACAAACGATTTTAGCCCATACCATTTAACTTGCTTTTCCTTCTCCCAGTCAGTCTATTTGTTAACAGGTCATTGTGCAGTAAATATAGCTCGTCTTTCCACATTATACAAACTTGCAACTAGACCTCTAGGTGCTACGAGTATAGATTAAAGATGTAACTGGCCTTGTGTAAATAGTTCTTACAAGCTTGTGCAAGAGTATCTTTTATAAATAAAATGATACCCAGCACCTTAATGAACAAGCAATTTATCCACTGTATTTCTGTTACTTATTGACACATCTGAAATGGTCATTTAAATATACAAGAGGAAGTGAGCATATGGAT
>NW_010587529.1:0-13980 GCF_000705375.1 Tinamus guttatus | reverse complement strand
TCTGCAAACCAAGCAAGCAAAATTTATAAGTGCAAAAGCACAGGCAAGTGGAGAGAGCTTGGAAGCTTGGAAGATATAGGCTAGACTGTGCATTTTAGCATATGGCAAACACTGAATGAAAAACAACTTCCAGGTGACAGCATATTTATTTGGTTATGAGGTTGCTCTGATGATCCCAAGACAAAATTGGATACTCTCACCAGTTTTCCTGAGAGCAGCTATATGGCCCTGATTATAGATGCAGATCAAGAAGGATAACAACACCTACAACAGAAATTTTCAAAATATTGAATGATTCAGGGAATAAAAAATGACACATAGAGCTTTGGTGAGACAATTTTGAAGTGCTGAATTTGACCCTTATTTTTGTCTCTCAGGTATGGTTTTAAGTTATATACTAACTGATTTTGGTTTTAAGGCCCTACCTCTGACCGACTTTTCACTCAAGTTATCCAAAATGAGTGGTTTGTCTCAAAACAGTTCTCAATGAGTGTGAAATCACACTACAAACCCCACTGTTCCTATCACCACAAATTACAGACTCCATGAGGAGATCAACAATTTATCTGTCACAGAAAACTGGCATCTTATTGCTACTGGCAAGCTTGTCAGATCGATGCTGAAAAGCTTGTCCTGCTGCCTCCCATGCCACACCTGTTCTGTGGATAATGAGAGGACCTCGGGTTCCAGGACTGTCAAACTGTCATTTTTGACAAGCTTTAAATCCTGGGAGGGACTTTTTTTTTTTTCTTTTTTTTTTTTTCATTTTTAGGAATCACTTATGGCTACAATTGACCATCTAGCCCCAGCTATGGTGTACTGTGATTTTTTATAACCTGGCTTTTGACTCCATGGAGTTCACACAGCATAGCTGGCATCTACCAGCAAATGCCCTGGTTGCTTGTCCAGCTTGGTTCCCAGGTTCCAATCCCTTGCCTCAGCTCTTGCAAGAGCTTTTGCTCCAGGAATGACAAATTTGTGCTGTTGACATGCCACCCGCATATCACCATCAGGATGTCCTTCCTAGACCTGTGACTTTCCCCTCCTACCTCCTCTCTGCTGTATCACACAGAGTGCGTGTCTTCATCACTGGCAGCCTAGGCCATCCCCCTCTCTCTCCTCTTTCACTCAGTTCTTTGAATTGTCACTGACACAGGGAAGGAAACAAGGTAGTTAAGCAGCCATGTCATTACTCTTTATTTGTTTACCAAAGACTTGAATTTTGCAATAACAAGAGCAGGCACCTTAGGAAGTCTCTTCTTTATGGTGGCTGAGAGCTTCAGGGCATGAATCCTAAATACTACGAAAAGCCATAGTACGTGTTCCTTCTCCAGGCCCATTTTAATGACCTGGGGATGTTCCCCTCCCCTTCTGTGACTTATTTTCCCCTGCTCAGCTCCTGCTTCGCTTCCCTGCTCAAGCTCTTTCGCGGGGTGGGCAGGTGCCACCAGCCGTGTCCCAGTGGCGCCGGTCACTCATGCATGGCACTCCTAACAGCACCGACTGTGCAGCAGCTATGAGTTGTTCTGCCACATTGCACTTTTCAAAATGTGCAACTTCTGCTTTGATCTTGGCAGCCCGAGACACTGATTTAAATGCCTCTTGCCTCTTTTCCTAAGCGAACATTTCAGCAGTGCTGCGAAGGAGCCTGGCTGGCTGACGGCTCTTCAGGAACCAGCCTCCTGAAAAGAGTCCCAGGAAGAGGGAAATGTGGCACGGCACCCTGCTTGCTTTGCAGGTCTGAAATACACAGGGGCTCAAATGACTAATTCTTGAAACTTGTTCTTTTTTAAATGCTCAGCTTTCTAAATGGAGGGGGACTTTTCCCTGACACTTTAAGAAGAAGGATAGCTTCAGTGCTGGGTCTCACCAGACCAACTTTTAGGTATGTTCCACCCAGGACCAGCTCTCACATACCTTCTCTTTTATTTTAATAGACATTTGGGTTCAAGCCAAGGCTCACCATGAGCCCTACACAGCTCTCTGCATTGTTCCCTGGGGCAGCCCCCCCATAATGAACCTTGAGAAGTTTCTGCTATAAATCCAACAGCTCCCCAGAGGAAAGGCTCCCACGCTACTAAAGCAAGCAGCTAGTCATCAATAGACATCTATAATTCAGCTCCACACTTTCTTGTAAGACAGCCTGTCTTTTCAAAGGAACATTTAACATTATTTTTTATGGCTCCTAGCAGAAACTTAAGAAAAAAGCTTCTATGAATCAGCAAACTAATTGACTTTTGTATTAGCTTGGGATGCTTAGTAGGACTGAATAACTAAGTAAATATTGAGATTAGTGCTCTCAGGGGTATGAACTTTCTGCAGATGTTTTGGCTAGTACGTCAGCATGATATAATGGCAAGCAAGGGAGGCCAAAGAGAAAGCATATGTAATACAGAGTCTGCAGTTAAGCAGTTATTCTACATGAGAAATGAGCCAGAGGAGCTCAGTAGTCACAAAAATAATTAATGCAAAGTTCTTTTTTTTCAATTGAAGTTTAGAGGAATTTTTGAATCTGAGTTATTATTTCAATTGGAATTAACCTCTCAAAAACCTCCATGGAGGAAATGCCTGTTCATAACAAAACTTTGTTTCTTTCATCTAGCTTACACTGTTCCCCCTGTAATATAGCCCAGCCAGTTGTTTCTGATGAGATGTGCAGAATGACTGCAAAGCCACTATGAAATCAGTGTGAAAGATGATACACACCAGTAGGCAGCAGCAATACTAACTGACTGTATGGGCAGCTTCTTCTGCAGACTCAGAATATGGAGATACGAAAGAGCAACCTTGATCCCTCAAGGCTGAGGGATTTTGAGTCCAAAACAGCCATTTGTACTGATTGGTATAAAAATTAATGGTAGTCTTGGCCTACTGGGGATCTCAAATTCAGATACTACCTTTTCAAATTCAGGTAAAATTTAGGCTCTTGGAAAGATAGGATTGCCGTGCAGGACTGCACCAAAATCCTGTCCAGTCTATTGCCTTGTGACTGACGATGGCCAGAGGCCAGCACACCCCTGGGGGTATAAGCCCAGCAAAATGTCCTTTTACTAAGTCATCAGGAATCCTTTTTGCACAAGGAGTCATTTAGCACCTGGAGAGGCTTGCTAAATACCTTTCTCAAGATGCCTTCTCTGAATTGCAGCAATTCACCTGACTAGATTTTTCATTGTGCAGCTATCTTAACCAAGCATATGCATGCAGCATACATTTTTAAAACTGCATATTTTTAAAGCTTTAAAATAACTCCTGTTCATAATCTGACAAGGCTTGTGGCTTACTCAAGTGAAACCAGTTGCCTATACAAGTATAAATGCTGCTTCTCAGCAAATGCTGTTTTTCTGCTAAATTCCACTTATAGCTCCAAGCCTTTTCACTCATCTCGTGTCATTCCATACACAGTTGTTTAAAACACTGTCCCTTTTTAAATCTTCCCAAACTCAAAAATGCCTCATCTAATTTTGCCCTGTCTCACATCATCCCTTAAGGCAGCAAATAAGTATTTGGCTCATTTTTACTCTTTTTTTTTCCCATCTGATTCTGTAGAATAACACTTGAAAAAGCCTGGAGCAATGCTCTACTAGGACCTCAATGGGAGTTGCTAGGAATGGAAGCATTTGAAAATTGTCAGTAGCTAAAAAAGAGCAAAATGAAAAATCTTTCGGAACTTTATATTCAGCAACCTTAACAAGATTGGTTAACACATCTCTTTTAAATGATAAAGGGGCTCGGAGATGTAAACTGGAAGCTAGACAATTCCTCAGTTTGATCTGCTGTGGTTGGTTTCCACCCCTTAATGAAGATAAATCAACATATCTTTTGAGAAAAACAAGTACTCGCTCAGGGAGATTCACCCATTATTACATACTTCTAGTCTATGATTCTAATTCTTGCAATTACAAGCCTGATTTGCTCAAAATAAAGGTGTGTTGAAAGCCAAGAAAATTAGCCTTACTTTTGTTCAAGATGTTGAATTAATTTCACTGAAAGAATTATGAAAGTTCTGAAGTGAGGACTGTAGGGAAGGCTTATCCTAATGTGCATAAATCTTATTAATGTAACTCTTTGTTGCATTAGAGTCTGATTTTTGAAGATCAGAAAAATAAATTATGAGTGGACCATTCCATACCAAACTACTTTTTTCTATGCCTCTATGGAAGACAAACACAAGCAGACTGGGACAGCGCTTGTTTGTGCTTTAGCCACCTAAACTTTATTAAGCCATGATTAAGCTTTTAAGGCACAGGAGCAAATCAGGCCATGGTTTGCAGTCTTCGTTAAAGTAAAACTTCCAGTCACTTCAACCAGAAGTTGCTAAATTGGGATTTGCCAAAGGAAGCACTTGTGCAAATCAAACCGATAACTATAAGGAAGTTAGAGAGTACATATAAAATATATACTTGACTCATATGATACAAGAAATACTATTCTTACCTAATCAATAACTACTTATCATCAAGCAGATATTTCGCTATACAATCATAAGAGGGTAAAGAGGTCATGGAGGGCAGGGGAGGTACCAGAGGACTGGCAGACACCAACATCACTCTAGTCTTCAAAAAGGGTAAGAGGGAGAACTTGGGAAACTACAGGCCAGTCAGCCTTGCCTCCATCCCTGGAAAGGTGATGAAGCAGCTCATCCTAGAGACCATCTCTAGGCATGTCAAGGAAAATAAGGTGATCAGGAGTAGTCAGCATGGATTCACCAAGGGAAAGGCTAAGTGGAGTGGCTGACACTCCAGAGGGCTGTGCTGCCATTTAGAGGGACCTAGACGGGATGGAGAGTTGGGCAGAGAGGAACCTCATGAGGTTCAACAAGGACAAGTGCAGGGTCCTGCACCCGAGAAGGAATAACCCCAGGTACCAGGATAGATTAGGGGTTGACTTGCTCGAAAGTAGCTCTGCAGAGAGGGATTTGGGAGTCCTGGCTGGCAACAAGTTAACCATGAGTCAGCAATGTGCCCTCGTGGCCAAGAAGGCCAATGGGATCCTGGCCTGCCTCAGGAGGAGTGTGGCCAGCAACTGAAGAGAGGGGATCCTGCCCCTCTACTCAACTCTGGTGAGGCCGCATCTGGAGTACTGGGTGCAGTTCTGGGTTCCCCAGTACAAGGGAGACATGGAGCTTCTAGAGAGTGTCCAGCGTAGAGTCACAAAGGTGATTAAGGGACTGGAGCATCTATCTTAAGAGGAAAGACTGTGAGCTGGGCCTGTTTAGCCTAGAGAAGACTGAGAGGAGATCTGATCAACATGTACAAATACCTGAGGGGTGAATGTAGGGAGGATGGGAAGACTCTTCTCGGTGAAGGTCAGTGACAGGACAAGGGCTAATGGGTACAAGTTGAAACACAGGGGGTTCCATCTCCATGTGAGACAGAGCTTCTTTCCTGTGAGGGTTACAGAGTCCTGGTACAGTCTGCCCAGAGAGGCTGTGGAGTCTCCTTCTCTGAAGATCTTCCAAACGCGCCTGGATGCCACCCTGTGCCACGTGCTCTAGATGTCCCTGCTGGAGCAGGAGGGTTGGACTAGATGATCTCTAGAGGTCCCTTCCCACCTTAACCATTCTGTGATTCTGTAAATCTTTGGAATTACTCTCTGATCATGCTAACAAAAATGCAAAATGCTAGTATTAGGCCTGATTTGTGGTAAAAAAAAAAATGTTTTTAGTGGTAAGAAAGTAATAATTTTGTGGTCTTTGTGAAGTCCATTGCTGAACTTCACTGAACTGGTCTTTTGGTTTATGATGGAGATTTATCAGTAGAACAGAAAAGGAAAACCTTTGAACTGATGTCCAGCTTCTGTTTCTTGTGACTGTAGACCCAGTTATACAATTTAAATTCAATTGCCAGCTAGAGCAAACACCTAAGGGAAGGCATGCCATTGCACACACACGTTGCTTTCTTGTCTCAGTTCAAAGGACTACTCCACCTACCACAACATCCTTGCTAATATAGAAGCTGAGTGAAAAGCAAGCAAATGTTTGCTATCACTAAGCTTGCCTTGAAGGTACTGAGGTACCTTGAAGCTGAAAGTTAGGCAGTGTGAGGTACAAAACGTGTTCTTTATAGTAGACTTTCTGGACGAGTACAGCTATCTAGTAGGAAAAGAAAATCAGTGGGGACCTTCGATCAGAGAAGCTGAATGTGCATTGAGGAAACAAAGCCTTGCAGTCAAATGTCAGAGAGTCCTATCTGACCCTTACCGCTGTGTTGCATATCCAGCAGCACAAATTAAACTACTACTCTCTGAAGACTGCAGGCTTTTGTTCTTTTTTTTTGGTTGTTAACTAATAAAAGCACCTTTTCACCACTGGGTTGATAATCCCAGCAAATTCTCCGCAAGCGGCTGTCAAAAGATCATCTGAATTTCAGCATCAAAAAGGAAGATGTTGAGACATGGAAAGCATGGAAAAAATGTTACTCACCACATGCTTAATGCACATATCGTGAGTAAATGCCAAAATTGGCTGCTCTTTCTGCTAGGAAAAAATATTAATGCTGTCTTTAAAAGCAGAATCTTGTCAAAGTCTGGGCTGCTCTAGCTAAAAGAAGTCAAATATATCAAGTTTCTGAGTTTGTCTTTTATCTTGGTTTTTATTTCATAGTATGTATACAACTTTCAATTGCCTAGTAGTGATTTGAACATACAAATTCCTCATTTGATTATAAATATACAATAAGTGAAGTTCAAAAATGCATTTTGCGATATTTTTTCAGAACCTAGATCATTTTTCTTCACCCAATTTGCAGTACAAACATACAGATATCTGAGTGAAACCTCAGAAACTGGTTTACCTCAAAAGGTTTAATGTGTAACTGGTACAAAGGAGGCAGGAACTTCTTATGTCAGCTTTACTACCAGAAAAATCATAGCATCCAACCACTCCTTAGTGTTCAAGCTTATAGTTAATGTGATTAGACTGACTTTGCCTCTAAGTGGACTTGTCACCAGAGCAGAATAAAGACAATGCAATGCAATGAAGAAAATAATGGAGCTGCTTCTGTTTAAACTGCTGTTTTGTTCCCAGAAAGGAATTGAGAAACGGATGCATATTAATAACTCTGCTGGAAGGACCGAACAAAAGAGAACCTGCCTTTTTAATTATAACACATTTTCACCAACCATGATTTGTTGTTAGTCACGGATAAATTTGGTCGTGCCTTGACAGAAGCATGACAAATGCAGCCTTCACTTATTCATTTCTGTTAGAAGAGGTGACTTGACATTCCTGGTCATTTGGCATCTCTCAGATTGGTGAAACTAGAACTAAGGTTATTGTTGATGCTGAGTCTGTTGAGCTGTGAAAAAGATATCACAAGGGTATTTTGACTTTGATTTCAAAATGTTTTTAGAGCAATTGAAGAGTTTGTTTGGGGCACCTATCACATCTCTTGCTACTAGGATAATGCTGCAGGTAATTAAGTCCCAGAACCACTTATTGTACATGCTGCTTAATAACTTTATTTTCACTAAGGCTGTAACTGCATACTGCTGAAGCTAAAACAGGTTGCAATATTAGGGTTTCGTTTCACCCTGCATCTTTGGTACTCCTCGGTGAAGTCTCAGCTGTATATTCTCCTCTCAAAGGAAGCACACTTTCTGCTATAGAGTTAACCCAAGGATTTATTTTAAATGACTGTTTAGACTAAAACAGAGAGAAGCAATTATTTGAAACCCCTGAATGATTTTAGCCTGGATTTCTGTGGAAGCAGGGTTACGCGACTACTATGGTTAGGATTTACCCTACTTGACTTTAGATATCTGCAGTGCAGATGTTTATCTCTAGGCACTCCTGGATAGAGATCTGTCTTAGAATTTCTTACAAGTTCTGTGAAATTGGGTAGCATAGCAAAGGAGAAACATCCTGCGTATATCTGGACTAAGAGAAAGGCTACAGCATAAGCTCCTCTATTTCTAAACATCACCAAATCCACCAAGAAAAGTGATCTGCAACAGCTCCAGGAAGACATTAGACCTCTAAGATGGGCATCTATCATAAATATAAAACTCAGAAAACTCAAGTGAGAGAAATCTTTGTCTTGGAAGTCTATATAGCTCTATAACATGACTGTCTGCATCTGAACTAATCGTTTGAGGCTCCCTTTTTCTTGAAGAAAAAATAAACACATTTAGCGTCCTGTGCATCCAACCCCTTTGAAATATCTACACGAAGCTGAAAATTGCACTCTCAATGCATTTACTTCTGTCCACAGATGATAAAGGATTTTAGGATGACTAGTACAGATGCTTGTTTGGTATGATGAATTTCATCTTAATCTGCTAAGATTAATGCCTGTCTTCTCAGTATAATTAGTGGAGAGTGGAAGCTGCCTTTGAAAAGTCAAGGAGGAGAATAACATCCACCCAAATGTCACTGATTATGTGGCTGTTGCATTAGAAGCACTGCCTAAGTTTTAAAAACCAGTTTGTTCTCTAAATTAGGCAGACTACGGCCAACTACTCACTTCATCTATTCTTTTTCTTGTAAAAGAAGTTGTAAACTTTTGTACATAGGAAACTACTTATTTATTTCTTAATGTAAGTTGCTAAATGTCTTAGCACTTGTTTTGTAGTCACCTTATTATTTGCTCTCTTGTAGCTGAAAACTCTGAAAATAATGGAAATGCTTCTGGTGGGTAAAGCATATTCAAAAAAATGTTCAACTAGAGAGATCTCAGTTTACCTGGATTATCTTATCCAAAAGTAACTCAGTAGTTATTCAAAATCCTCAAAATCTTACAAAGAATTTAATTATGTTAATAAAGAACAAGAAGTGAATGAAACAATAAGAAAAAGAAAAGAAAAACTAATCTGGAAGAATAAGTTTAACTGGCTTCCACAAAAAAAAAAAATCTATCTATATTTGGAAACAGTTAATCGTCCCCTGTGTGCGCATGCAGATGAGCTTTCAACCATGTCCCCTTGCACCCTTCTCCTCCCTAGCCCGTATTCCAGCTAGGTACCCAGTGTTGGCAATGCTGATCAGGCCCTGAGTCCAGCCAGCCTGATGAACCCCTTCCACTGGTGGATCAGGGCAGAGCTGCTCCTCCCTGGAGCAACCCTCCCTGGCTCCTGGCCACTAGAGCCACCACCACGGGGCAGCAGGGATGCACAGCTGGTGAGAGGAGGAGGCTGAGGCCGCTCTTCAGCAGTGTCACATCTCACAGTGGCTTAGGCTAATAGCGAAAATGCACCCTCGGACCACTGTCCGCAGAAGGGGTGAGCTGCCTTCTTCACAGCCACTGACTAGGAGGAAGTTTAGTTTTACGCATTTAATCCGTGGACATATAGGATTAGTGGAAGCAAATTGCATCAAGACCTAACCAGAATGAAGATGCCATAAGAGAGAGAAGTGGGAATGTTCCCAGCATGCTTCATCAGCAGAGGACAGTTTTCCTTTCCAGCGGGTGGACCAAGTGAGTGCTCCAAGGAAGTCTCATTTACCAGTCATAGAGATTCTTTTTTTTCTTTTCTACTACAGGGAGCCACAGTGCCTCGCTCAGCAGCAGCATTCACAGAGGGTATGCTGTGAGCTTCAGCTCTTCAGGTCATCGGGTAACTCTCACCAGCATAGTTTGTTTGTTTCTGGTCCATATTAGAGTAAGTGGAATCTACAGTGTTCTGCCATTCACAGGCTAAAATACTATTACACAACATGTTGACTGACTGATAAATATGATCAACTTATGCTGAGGAAACCATGAAAATTAATAAAATTGGAAGACAAAATACTTTGATTGCATTAGAGGAACTACTGTTGAAGGGAACATATGAGCCTTGGCTAACAAATCAAAATCTCCTGGATACGTTAGAGGTTGTCCACATGACCCTACATGTTGCTCAGCTTCACTGAGATGTGTGTGTGCATGTGTGCATCAAGTTACTGAAATTTTGCCAAAACAGAGCCTTTGCAGTATCTGATGTCAATTCTACTGGGAATCTGGGGTTGGGGGGAAAGGAAAATCAGGGAGAAGAGTTTTCAGAACTTTTAAAATCTCCACTGAAGAGTTTTCGCTCATGTTTGGTTTGAGTTTTCTGAAAAACATGTTGTTTATCTTTATAGACAAGCTTGACTATTAGTTGCATAGATGCTGGCACCAGATCAAGTAATAAAGCTCTGAAAAATAGAAAGCAAACTAAAGAAACTGCTTTCAATTTTCTCCTTGCAGATAAAAGAAAAGCAGAAACAGATCTAAAGCAGAAGACAAATGAAAAGAGTGAATGCTTTCCTGTAGGATTGCATGTATAACCCTGCAAAAATGCTTTTTATAACATTAATGATTACTGGCTGTCTCCCACAGTTTCTGAAGGTTGAGACACTCATCATTAAAAGAACAATTGCCACTAGTAATTCATTTGGCCACATTCCAAATAATAATGAGTTCTGGGACAGTTATGGTGTACTATATATGAGAAGACAAAAGAATATTTTCCTAGTTACCGACCAGCTCAGAAAACCTCTGAAGACACATAAAAAAATGTAGAGAGCAAGTATATGTGAAGAAAATTTGCTGAAGAAAATTTGCTGAAGAAAGGTCTTTTCCTAACACAGGTCAATACCACTGTTTGCAATAAAGCATGAACAGATTTCAAAGAGATATTAAATAAGAAATCTTCCAAAGTACATGGTATATTAAGCCAGTACTTTCAAATGTAAATAACTGTGATCAGACTTCTGAAATCAGTGCCAGCCACTCTGTGCTGAGACTTTCCCTTTCATTATACGTACAGATTCAGAGATTACTGTTTGGACTGAAATCAATGAGACAAACAAAAAACAGACTGCAAAATGAAATACTTTTTATTTATGGAATACTGAGATGCAATATAAACCATTTCTTACAAGGATTCAAGTAAAATATGATCTGGATTTTTCCTGTTTTTAAGAGTCAGGCTTTTCCTAACATAGTAAATGTGGTTCAGAAACATATAAAAGAACGGGGAAAGCATGTAAAAACTCAAATTCTGTTCAGGTAAGGTCTGATCCAAAGCACTCTCATGTGCTTTAGAGACTTCCGTTTAGAGACTTGCTTCTCTAAACAAAAGATGTTATATTGTCTTAGTTAAGCTATATCTCTCACCTCTTGTGGCAGACCTATGCTTATGGAGTTTCTTACTAGCTGTCTAGACTTCAGCAGCTAAGAACATAAACCTCAAAATGTGGCAGGTAAAATTAACCTGAATTAAAAAAAGCCTTACAAAAAAATCAAGTACCAAAACCTATAGATTTTATAAGCTCATTTAAAGCTCATAAGCTTCCTTTGAACCATGTAATGAACCATTGAACTCGCACAAGTTTGGGTATTTTGACAGTTAATTTATAAGTGACAGGTCAAAACAAACAACTAAGATTTCAGGTCTCCCTGTGCCCAAAAGTAATTAGCCTGAACCTTCATGAGTTAGCTAGCAGTTAAAGACAAGCTGAGCTGTTTTATATACCACGTAGAACACAGTCCTTTCAGCATGGTGCTTTCTTTGCAGACTTGTACAAGTCTATTGTAAATTAAGGACAGATTCTCTCTCAGAAGAATTCTACGAAATCTGGGGACAGAATTTGGCCTAAACTTTCTTAATCACCTGCAAAATTAAAAAAAAAAGTCATCTCCTCCAGCCATAAATATGTCATCTCCTTCCAAATCAAGCACCTACGGTAAGCCATCATGGTGCAGTAAATTACAATGAATAGCATTAAAACTTAGCATTAATTAAACATGCATGTGAATCCTCTTATTGCAGAAGAACAGAGAAGTTCAGATCTGTGTAGGCAATTAATGCAGAAGTTAATGCAAGCTCTACCACCCCTAACAATCTTTTAGTAATGTGTGGATAGTCTGATAAAATGACAGGTCAATAAACTATCACATTTTATTTCACAGCTGAATCAATGCTTTAAGAAGTCCTGTATCCTACAATGTCCATAGCATGTAATAAATGAGGTACATGAGAAGATTATTTAAGTTTTACTTCAGTCTTTGACTTTTGAGGGAGAAAACTATCATTATTCATATGCACTGTCACAGAATCTCTCAACTGAATCTTAGTCTTTCTTGCCAATTAAAACATTATTGAGCTTCACTGAGAAATGGTTCTTTATTTCCCTTTTAAAATGAATAAAGAGTACAAACGACTTGCCCAAGGTCTTCCAGAGTATCAACAGCATAGGTAAGACTAGACAATAGTATTCTTCTAAATCTTAACTTGTTTGTGGTTTTTTTTTTTTTGTTTCTTTGTTTGTTTTTCCTGAGCAGTGATCTCACAATTTAGAATGGAAAATCTGTAGGGCAAACCTCTGAGCTGTAACTTTCAGTACAGGGTAACTATTTTCACTAAAAGTCATGTTTTTAAATTCGAGAGAGAGAATATATGCCATTTTCAGGCAACATAGCCAGAATCTCTAATTTCCAAGTAATATAAAAGGGCAGACACTGGAAGACATGCCAGTAGAATAAAAAATAATTAGGTCATTGCACTTCCCAACAATAACATCCAGCAAAAAGAGAACATTCACTTCCATCAAATACATTGCTGCTAATTGCACTCCCAAGACATTCTCAAGCACTCCAGCATCAGTGTCATTCCCTCTCTTCTCCCAGTCCCACATCACTGATGAAATGCAGCAGTGACAAATGGTCAGTCCTGCTTAATTGCAGCCCCATTTTAGTTTCTCATTTTCTCTAATCATTCTCAGTAGAATTAAACACACATAAAGAGCTGCCCATCAATGTTCCCTTAAAATTTCATTCACACATTATAGAGAGAAAGGGTGAGATTACGGTCAATTAAAAAAATCACTTTCTGTAACTATCTCTAACTTGTTAAGAGAAAGTACCTCTGTTTATAAGCCACAACGTTCAAACCTTTGGAAAGCAGATCCAAATATTGGTGCCCACATTTGTCTTTAGACTTGCAAGCTTGAGAAACTTGGTGGAAGTGCACAAAGATTTTTCTTCTTTTAACAGAGACCTCTCCTCTTTATAGTGTTATCTGTTCTTACTGTTTGCATCTACTGCAATCTATTTTTCAGCATAAATCACTTCTGAGCATACCCAGGCAAAGTGGGATTTAATGATTTCCCATCAAAACTTATATCTACCAAGGAGACAAAATACGCTTTTTATCACAAGCACACATTTTTCTACTCTTTATCTCATTTGTAATAAATGCTTTCTGGGTTACAGATGGAGGCATCTGGTAATCTGTGGCCTGCTGATCTTCCATGATAAAATATTTATTGGCAAACCAAGAAAATTATTATAAAAATAACTCTGAGAAAAAAAAAAAAGGTTTTTGTTAGTCACCACTTTATACAGAATTTACATAAAAGTCCAGGTTTAAAATTCTCTACTCCTAGATAAACACAGTGCAATTTTCTGGCAAAGATGAGATAAAATGTCTATCAGTGTAGTCTTCTCTTGCTGCCCATTCCAACTTCTATTAATGTTAATGGAATTGCATACACTTACTGAAAGGCAAGTACACATCTCTTTGATGTTGTCTAAACAACAAAACAAGAGTAAATAATTTACAAAAAGAGAGTTTGTGCAAACCAAATGTAACACTGACATATCTGAGGTTGCTGAGACAGCTATCTCATATTACCTTGATAGGTATCACACAGTATTTTAGGATTGCTAGGAATTTAAAGGCAAGACATCATTACTTTATTGATAGAGTTCTTTGTTATTGCTAAAGATCTAAAGGAAGTCTGTACTTGTATTTGACACCTGGATCACAACTTTATTTCACATATAGTAAGTGACATTTGTGCATAGCTATGGTGTTAGCTCCACAAAGTCATCATAAATCTATTTTTTTCTGAAGTGTCCAGTCTCACATATATATAAGAGATCACAAGTCTATGAAACTAACACCTTTCATTTGAAAAACATAAGGTATTTTAACCACTCACAGTGAAAGAAGGCTTGTATTTTTAAGGTATTTTGGATGAAATTGTAGCTTGATTACTTGTTTTTCTTTTTTTTT
>NW_010587528.1:27931-40156 GCF_000705375.1 Tinamus guttatus | reverse complement strand
TACTGACTCTTATTTATCCTGGTGCCCCGTTCTGTACACAAAGATGTCTGTCTCTATCCAGTTCTGTGGATTTCTGATCCACTGATAGAGCTTTCGAGTCAGCACATAGGTGTTTCAGGATGATCATTTTGAGGTGTCCATTTTCCACCTACTGCACTGTACTGGGGCCCAGATGCTTGTCTGGGTCCTGTTGTGGTGGCCGAGTGCCTGAAACTCAGGCATTGGTATTTAACTACCAAAAGCTCTAAATGAAATGTGGGGTTTGAGATGCTTGTTCAGAATGACTGAGGGTGTGAATCACACCATGTAAACATTTTTTATTATTATTTATGTATTTCACTGCTGGGAAAAAAAAGTAATAGTTTTGTATTGTGTTGCATGGGATCTGTTTATGCAGTACATATTCGTGTAACATTCCAGGCTTCCATAATGGAAGTATTTTCCTCAGCCACATTTTCTGTAATTGTGAAGTAGTTCTAGATTAGCAGTAAGAGTTGAGGCGTGTTGCTCTTTTAAAATGTTCCTAAGTCCTGCCTTGCACAACTCTCGTGCCAAGCAAATCCAGGGTGACAATGTTGTAATTCCTGTGTATGTGTGAGCTAGAGCAGTGCTCTGAATGTTCTGGCTTGGACCTGGAGGCCTAAGCACCCAACAGGAGCCTTGAAGGTCAGTGAGGAGAAGGACAGAGATCCCAATGATGGGGCATGAACAACCAGCTCTATGGTGCTGAATACGCTGTGAGGTACAGTATAAAGGGTCCTCCATTAGCAATAGAAACTGGTAAAAGGAGGTGCAGCTCTCACAACTTTGGGGATAGAAAAGAAGGAGCCAACACAAGAAGGTTCCCACTGCCCAGCTCAGGTGCTAGCAGACTTGCATGTAATCGGGTGAGGTGTGAGCTCTTCAAGTGCAAAAATGAGTTTTCCTGGTGACTCCAGTCAGCTTTGTGCTAACATGAGAAACAAGCATGTTCAGTTGGAGCTCCCTTCTGAGAGCGCTGTGTGCCACTTTTGTCTAGTGTGTCTAGTGTCTAGATGCCATTCTGTGTCTGTTGTATCAAAGTGCCAAAACTCCAATCTGGAATGAACTGTAGCACTAGCAAGAGTAAACTAAAATCTTTCACATGTGAGTTCTGTTACTTACTCATGTGCTGCAAATACTTCATCTTTCTTTATTCTTTGTGATATCATTCATTTTCAGTAGCAAAATTAGAGGACATGTAACTTGGGATGTTGGCTGTGTAAATTGTTACTCCTGACTGAGGAACAGTAGCTATGATTAAAACAAACATATAGCTTTATAGCTTTTTTAGTTTATGAAATTACTTTGACCTTAATTGCTATAATTAATGCTAACAGCATGAATTGCATACTTTTGTTCTTTTTTTTCCAAAGTAGTTTACAGAGGACTCTTGTACTGATAAGAGATATTTACAGGAATGCTGTAATGTATTCCAGCTTAATGCTACTACTGTGGTTGGAGTTGCTGGGAATTTTTCCTGTTGACTTCAGTGTTTCCAAGGTTTCACCCTTAGCTGCATAACTAAACTCAGCTGTTGTGAGGATGTCCTCAGTAGTATCTCCCTAATGAGCTACAGTACAGGCTGAACTGCCACCTTAATTGTTCTCTTCTGGTACTCCTGTGGTTTTTAATTAAGTGAGATTAAAGCTATTGAGACTACTTATTTTTAATTTAAACACATGATTAAACATTCTACTACACTGAGGCACTGGAAAAATACATTGTTTATATCTGATGTACACTGGGGAGATAAACTTATTGTGGTGTGAACTGTATGCAAGAGGTGAATCTGCCTTTCAGCAAGATGCATCTGTTCAATTGGTGTAGCCCACAAAGTGGTCTGTGACCTTGCTTTTAGCTATTGAGTCAAACCAGAAACTGATGTGAAATTCTAGTTTGCATAGTTTTCAAAACCTGAATATGTGTTCCAAAAAGAACATGGTCTACAGCTTTAAACAGAGTAGCTTTAAACTGTAGCTCAGAAAATCAAATGCGTTGTTGAAGCTAATGGCATGTAGTGGTACATGCAAATATTTTTACTATAAAATATACTTTTAAAAATTTCTTATTACTGCTCTTTCCTTTTTCAATATTTTCATAATTAGGGTTACTTTTTTCTTTTTGTAATCATAGATATACCTGAACAAATTTCTACAATGTCAACCTAGCCTTCCTGCTAAGTTCAACATGCATGTAATTTTTAACAGTGAATTGTAAAGCACTTGGAAGACTGTTAATCAAAATGGGTAATCAATACCAAGACACTAAATCAACCTTGTTTTGTGCCAAATGCGTCATTTTGCTTGGAGCTTATCCATAGCCAGAGACTGCAAAACTGGCAGTATTATAGTGCAGACCAGCTCAGTAAAAATATTTCTACTGAAGGAGAGCAAAAGTGTGCAGAGAATATTTGAGAGGCAGTTCATCTGCCATCTACCTGAAAGTTGAGAATATAGTTTGATGCATATAGAAAATGTTGAACTTGAAAACTTTCATTCTTTCTTTTTTTAAAATTTTAAGCATGTGTCTGCCCAATTGACAATAAAAAGAGTAGCTTTTTAAAAAGAAGCAATTTATTTGAGAGGTTAATTATGATGATTCAGGGCCCAATCTTGCTATCACTCATACCTCTTGAATTCTGTGCTATTTGAAGCAGGTAGTATTGTTAGCCTGGGTGAAGTTGTCTATTTACAGCCTCAGAATGTGAGGCATAATTAAAGTACCTGTTCTGTTAGCATGACATTGATTTGACGGCAATTTCAATAATATGAATTATGAAACAGTGTTATAAGTTTATGAAAGAGCTTACATAATGCGATGCTTGAGGTAGAAATAGATGTAATGACTCAGTGATCTAGTAGATCCTCTCCTCCCTACCCTCCAATCCTGTATTCACCCAGTCACCTCTTCAATTCCTAGCGTATTTTCCTATTACTTTTAACACTTTTAGTATTTTAGATGTTTTTCTTGTTTACTGAAGGAATAGTGGCTCTATAAGCAATATGGGAAAGGTAAAATGATGTTACTTGAAGGAAATGTAAATTAGGCAAACAGTTGGGGTAGCCAAGGGAAATAAAGGATCTTGCAAACAAGCTTTACATGCACATTTTCAATGTAATTAATGAACTGTGTATTCAGAAAAAATGATAATATTTAGTGAGAGATCTTTGAAGAACAATGGAGATTGAAATGCTGCATAGAGCATCTTGTACTCATAATTTAAAAAAAATACTTTTCACATTTATATTCTGAAATACTGAAAATTCTCCAAATTAGAGGCTAAATATTTAAGGATTTTTTTTCTTGAGATTTTTATAGTATGTCCACATTGAAGATTTGTATTTGAATGTTTTATGATTTTAGTTGTCAGAGGGAAAGCTGTTATCAAATAAATACAAATATAATGTCATTTGAGGGATTCGTAGCCTCTTTGAAAATATCTTCAGCTAGTACAGTGTTGGCTAGAGTAGTGATGGTGCCTGCCAGTGTGGCAATGATAAAGTAGCAAACCCCTTGTCAGAGACTTGCCTTATTGGTGGTGGTGGGAGAGCCCCTTGCTTGAGGAATTCTTGAACTATCCTGTTGGCAGCTTGTAATGTTTTCTAAGGCCTTTTTGTAAGCTTAAAATAAAACAAATTATTGATAAACTAACTATTCTTAATGGCGTGTGGATTTTCCTTGCATGATAATTACCCAAAGTTTTGATGCACAAATGTAGTGAATGATCTTATGCACTGAAATGGAACAGAAAAAGACCAATTCCGATCAGTAAGGAAATAAAATATGGGTGAATTATTTGTAGACTATTTTTGAGCATATATGGCGTCCCCAGAGCAAACTTAAAATAGGAGGAAAAGTTTGCCGAAACACACCTTGGAATAAAGGTTTTTTTTTTTTTAATGATTATTCCAGACATTCATTTAGTTTTTGCCAGGAGTTGGCTTAAAGAGTATAGATCTGTCCTGAAATCCAATTTAGTAATATGGTTTGTTTTAAGACTAGAGAAATAATTAGGATTCCAGATCATAGCGGAAGCAACTTTATGTGAACAGCCTGGAGAGGGGGGAAAGGTGTTGGTTGTTACAGTGATTCAGTGGTCATCTTTTCTGCTTTAGCTAACTATTACACAGTTAACTGTCAACTATTTCTTGGGGAAGGAAATACAATGTTAACCACTTGTAGCTTTTCGGAGAACTTTGTGGTGATTACGACCTTAGGAGGAAATTTGAGGCAGTCAAAGAGAGCAGCTTCACTGAGATACTCTTTATCATAAAGATAGTTGTAGTGTTCTTTATTTTTTTTCATGAGCTAATCTATAGATGATTTGTACAAGACTCTTGATTTGTCGGCATGTTCATTAACAGTTGAAAGATGAAGGAAATTTGACCTTATTTAGATATCCGCCTGGTTATAGAACAGCATCACAATTTAATACTGATTAAAATGATATATCTGTATGAATACAACAAGATCGTAACTGGCATTTTCTTAAATCTAATTCCTTACTTATCCCCTTCCATTGCAGAACCATGTCCAGACTGACTCAACTGGAAAGACTGGATTTAGGAAGTAATGAATTCACAGAAGTGGTGAGTTTTACTGAAGTAGCAGAGCTTTGAATCTTTTTGATGTCTCTGTATCTTTTAATATATTTTTAATCAACATCAAATTGTGAAAATCTGCTATCGAACAAAGATTCTATATACCTTACACTATGGAGCCTCTTTTAAAAATTGTGTGTATATACTTAAGTATATTTCATTTCTCACTTTGAAAATAAAACTGTGGTATAGTGGGGCTGAAGTATTGGCAAGAGGCTATTTTTTTAGGTCTAAGTTATAGACAGAATGGTTTGGCTTATAAGAAATTTTAAATGCTTTTTAGTCATTGTGTACATAAACGTTGCAAGTTCTGTGTAAGCTGTAGGAAACATGCTTTTATTAGAGTGGCCAAACTATTTAGATTCAAGGGCAATTTTATTAATTTGTTACAAATTTGTCTCAAGTATTCTTCTAAGTATTATTTTCAGTTGAGGTTTTTCCTCAGCACGGATCAGTGTGTTTCCTGTTCGTGGTGTCACAGACATCCCTTTCCATTTATAGTCACATAACATCCCACTGCTTCTAAAACACTTTCATGTGCACGGAAATTCTAACAGTTTGAAAATCCAGAGAGGTATTCTCACCTGCTATGCAATGAAGTCAGCCCTCTGTGCCACCAGCAGGCGCTTCAGTAGCCATGGGTCAGGCTGTGTTTGACACACTTGACACTTGTGGGGGCTGCATGGCTTGGTAGTTACAGAGGAGACCTTGGGGTTTGTTCATTGGTGTTACAGTTACTGCCCGAGTCTCCTTACAGTGTAGATCGGCCTGTTAGAGCCTTAAACTAACATGCTCAGGCCCTAACACTCAGGGACTAAGTATAGGCTGTTAAATCCCTTGGCTGGGTCTGTTTTGGGCAGATTACTTCTTCTCTCCCAGCATTTTATCTAGTAAAGTCTAGTACTGGGAGCTTACCTCATTAAGATATTTTGCTAAAAGCACAGAAAGTTTGCAACACTTTTTTTTTCTTTTTTTTGTAAGGATTTGTCTTTTGTTAATACAGAATATGTTTGTATTTAAAAATAATAATAATTAATAATTACACACATTTTGCAATTTGCTTCATGGATAGGATCCGTATGCCATCATATGGCTGCGTCTTTTGTTTGCTAAAAAACCTGAAATTATTCTTCAGTTTTCTAGTTCAGTGTCTTGTCAACTTTGTGGCTGTTGGAAAAACGCTATCTTAAATTCATGAAAATTAAAGTTTTTTTAGAGCTCCTGCATGAGAGAGGGACTTGCACACATAAGAATTATGTTTTAGCTGGAAACTAATCCTTTCTACTAAGGATCATTTAGTCCTCTGATTAAGTTCTCAACAGATTTTTGTATATCTAGTATAAATTCACATTTGAGTAAGTAATACAGCTGAGTTTAATTTTATGATCCAATGAAGCAAAAGTATAACAACTATAGAAAGATATTACTTAGAGTTGCAAACATAAGTATCATTGAACTTATTTTGTCTTTTGACCTTTTTTGGCATAAAGCTTTAAAATTTCCTTTTTACAGCCTGAAGTACTTGAACAACTGAATGGGTTAAAGGAATTTTGGATGGATGGTAATAGATTAACACTTATCCCAGGGGTAAGGTTTTTTTATTGATTTAAATTTTTTTATTTCAGTTTTACACTGGTATTTGCTTTGTCAGCTAGCTTTTACATTGGAGTAATTGCATATTTTTAATGTTGCCTTAAGCCAAAAGGCTGAGTGCTCCTGCTTAACTTGACTACTAATTGTCACTGAGAGAGATGGATACATGGTTCTTCTGTCATTAAGGTTATAAAATCTTTCTTCTAACCCAGCAGAGGGACATGTAAAAATACTTAGATCAAATTTAGGATTTCCCAGCTTTCCTTCTGGAAAAAAAATATATTTTGTATTAGAGAGCAAGCTAGAATTCACAGGATAAAAATGTTTTATGAATTTTGCTGCACAGTAAGCAGTTGTCATTCACATTTTTATGCCATGTATCTACAGACCGTGGCTACATTCCTGTAGAAGTGTTCTGTTGCCTTGACCTAGGTTCCTGGCATCTCTTAGAGTCGAGGATGGCCTACTGCTGCAGTGCTTGTTTACTACAACATAAACACAGTTCCACAGCGGTTGAAATTTGATCAGCAGCTGGTCTGCTTTCAGTCTTGAAAAGCAGTGGGGCTTTCTACCTGACCTGCAGTCTTCCCCACTCTTTTATCACTTCAGCTAATTCTTCCTTGAGGAGAGCTGAATGTGGATGTGTGTAACAAACTCTTCAATTTTTCAGGAAGACTATATTTACATTTTAGACCTGTGGAATAACTGTAGTGTGTCTATATGTGTGGAAAAACATTAACTATGCATATCTGCACCAAAGAAAATGCATGGTGAAGCTGGATATTTGATATAAGTTTGTATTTCAATCCTATAAATATTTCATCTTTCATTGTGACATAATATTTTAGTAGCTCTGTTGTCAAAACTACTGGCATTTTTGTTTGTAACTTGCATTCCCTAGAATTTTTTTCCCCTTTTCTTTTTAGTTCATAGGTACTTTGAAACAGCTGACCTACTTGGATGTTTCTAAAAACAACATAGAAGTAGTTGAAGAAGGTATTTCAGGTTGTGAAAGTCTACAAGACCTACTCTTATCCAGCAACTCACTTCAGCAACTGCCAGAGTCCATTGGTTTGTATTTTAGCTTAATTCATGTTCTAAAACTTTATGGTTTAGACACAGAACACTTAAATTTTTAAAATAGCACTTGTCTATTTTCAGTTGATTTAAAATTCCAGTTTTGGATAAAGCTATAACACATAGCTGAATATTTATGCTTGTTTTGGCATGTTTCTGATATTATTTCAGAGTTTTTTAAATGAAAAAATGTTAATTGTACTATAGAGTAAAATATATATATATATATATATATATAATATATATATATATATTGTATTTTTATATTTATTGAATATATTTGTTTTCTTCTATGGCTGATAGATGGTAAACTGGCAAGCAAAATTTCTAAGCCCATGTTCTTATTTTTGTAGTAGGTTTATAGCACTATAGTTGTGCTGGGATTTCAGGGAATGCAGAACATGTGGTGACTCATCCATGGTGATTTCACTTTTTAAAATTCAGTTCTATTTTTAAATTAACCTTAATGTTCTTTTTGAATTAATTGTTGTTTTTTACAACAGGTTTCTTGAAGAAGGTAACAACACTCAAAATTGATGAAAATCAGTTAATTTATTTGCCAGATTCTATAGGAGGGTAAGTATTTCACTTGAATAAAATAGCGACTAACCTTTCTGCAAGCCTTTTTTTAAGAACAGCAGCTCTTTTGAATGATTTTACACTTCTCTGCCTGACCTATATTACATATTACTGTGATGTCTTAATAAATTGAAGGCAGTCTGGTCAGCAGCTGTATGTATGTTCTTTAATATCAAAAGACCTTAGTTCCTCATGAATTAATGTGAGCATCAATCTATAAGTGGAAAGTTGAATGTGAGGGGAAGCAACGCGAGTGTGGTTGTGAAGGCCTGCAGTTCATGCAGGGGTTTTGGGGCATCCTGTAAGAAGAAAGTCCAGCTGTCTTATCTGCATCTGTGTTGGTTAACTGCTGCAAATGATGGAACCTGTATTACCTGGTTATAAAAAGATAATCTGAAAGGCACATGTAGGAAGGTGATTTTTTCCCTGTTAAAATGAAAACAGCAGGATTTTTAAATATAAGTGCATAGAACAAACTTCTTTAAAAATTAAATGCAATTCTTCCATTTTTAATTTGTTCAGGTTAATATCAGTAGAAGAACTGGACTGTAGTTTTAATGAGATTGAAACATTGCCTTCATCTATTGGGCAACTCGCTAACATAAGGACCTTTGCTGCAGATCATAACTTTCTAACACAGTTGCCACCAGAGGTATGTAAATAAACCTAATTGTAACTTAGAGAAAATATAGCTTTTATAGTTGTTATTTTCAAAAATACAAAAATTTGTTTTGACTTGTGAAGATCAATGTTCTTTTTTCTTTCCAGATAGGAAACTGGAAGCATGTAACAGTGTTGTTTCTTCATTCTAATAAGCTTGAATTTCTCCCTGAAGATATGGGTGATATGCAGAAATTGAGAGTCATCAATCTAAGTGACAATAGGTTTGCACATTATATTCATTCATGTAGGAGTTGCATAAAATGTAATAGCATTACATATATTGTACTGTAACTGATGTCTACCTCAAAATTTTAAGTAGAGGAATTTTTATGAATATACTTTCTATCTTTCCTTATCCCACCATAGTGTTCCAGTTTCTGTTGGGTTTCTGCTCTTTTCGGGTGTATTACAGTAAGGTATAATACGCACTTTCCAAATGTCTTGACTTTGTAAAAACTTAGTTCTTTCTGGTTCCTGCAAACACTGAGATGCAGGTATATCACTTGTTTTATTATTCTTGTATTCTGAAGCTTGCTGTATGAAGCCACTGTATGAAGCTGTGGTGTTTTAATGAGATTCATGTCATAGCTTCAATATATTCATGATTGTTTGGATGTATTTTTATAGAAAATTCAGTTATTTTCTAAAAATTTAATTTTTAACTTTGGAAAGATTCAAATATAATTGCTGCCTTTACTGTGTGCAAAGACAAAGCATATTATCAGCATGTGTTGTGAAATACTGAACGTGCTTGTCAAGGGGGAGGAGGAGGTGGTTTTATTACAGCCGGTCATTTCAAACTGACAAAATCTCCGATTTCGAAGGGAAGGGCTCTGGAGCGGACACTCGTGCCGGAGCACCTTGTCTAGAGGCGAACAGCACACAAATACACACACACAGTTTACATATGTCAGGGGAAAGAAAATGTGGTTGTATATCCAGGGTTAACACTTAGACACTTAAATTTACTTGGAAGCTAAACTTTTGGTCATGGGGAGTGGGACAGCATTGAGAGAAGCCTTGGAGGTCAAGATATAGGTCAAGAATCTGAAATATGATTCTGACCCTTTGCAAATCACACTTTCACGTTTGGAACAAATTCATATCTGTTATTCAAGTAACCCTAAATACATAAATGAGACAGGCTTCCACTGGATGAGGAATAGATAGTGTTTCCCCACAAGCTGGCTGCCGTGCATGCCCAAACACAACCCAGTGCTGCCCCTGCTGCTTCCCGTCAGAGGGAAACCCAGGCATCCAGCTGGAGCAGAGCGCAGATCCAGTCAGGACAGTTCTGTCAACGGGGCCCCATGATGCTTCCTAAGGGCAGGTGAATACAGATCTGCTTGCAGAGTATCTTCTTCCACATTTGGGCTTTCCTTATAGCTCACTTTTCCAGAGGCAGACGGGGATTTCTATTCTGTATTCTATTCTTTCTGTGATCTAATTTTGTGCTGTTAGTATTGCTGCAAGTTTTACACACTCACCTTCTGCAACGTCGCATACGTTGGCGTACACATCAAGTATCTTTTTCCTTCGACTCTGAATCTGCATGAAAAGAGTTTTATTTCTTTATTTCTTTCTTTATTTTTTTCCAGTCATGAAAATGACTGTAAATAATTAGCAGCCATCAGTATAAAACCTCTGGGAGATCCTCAACCAGGGCTCTGAATACAAGCGTTTATTATATAAAGTCCTCACAGGCCCCCTTTTGAAAATGTATAGAGGCACATGTAGAAATTCAGTGAAGAATAAACATTTTTCACTGTTAGAGATATTTCTTTTCACGTTCTAATCTCCTTTTAGATCAGTCACTTTTCTGCTTTAAGTGTTTTTGCATTTAATTTCTCTTTGAGACTGAAGCAAACTGCTGACAAAAAGGATAAATACAGTACCACATAGTACAGGCAATTAATGCAGGGATATCCAGGTAAATGAGGATGGGATTAACCACAGGGGATTAATTTCAGACTGGAATTCCTTTCTCCCAGTAATGGAGAAGGACTGTAGAGGAGGGGATCTTGCTTTCTGACATTTGACACAGAACTGCTTAGGCAATTACTAATTTTACATACATGCCTGGTTGAATCTGAAACACTTTACAGATAGATAAAAAATATCAGTGAAGCTTTAGAGAGGGAAAATCTGAGGTCCAAGGTGCTGTAGTCATTTTTGACAAGGAAGAGATGCAGACTGAACACCTGACATTTTCCAGGCAAAAACAGACATTTTGATGTAATTTCATTTAGCAGAAGTGCTCCCAAGGTTTAGCCTTGGATTCAATGTGTAGTGAAAAAAAAATGTCAAAGTGTCAGGTGTTCTGAGGGACTGGAACTGTCAACACTCTGCCAGGTCTCATTAGGACTGAGCTATTTGAAAAGCTGATTTCTTGATAGGACTCTAGTATTATCTTCACAAATTCACCACTTTTCACAGAAAAGCAGCTTGGAAAAAGCTCCATTTGGACTGTTTTGTTTGTGAAAAACATAGAAAACAACTCCTTGTTTTCAATGGGCTCCATGGGCCAAGGCACATCAGTTACATGGATTAATAAACATTTATTCAGAGCCTACAAAATGGCAGCTCTACCCAGAGGCGCAGAGGCTGTCCAAATATGTTGCATCTCAGGGAATGAAGATGCAGGCAATAGAAGTTGTTCACATATTCTCCACAAAATTCATGTGTGTTTGGTCATTTAGGTAGCTATTGCACATTCGGATTTGCTGTTTCAGAGCCCTGGAAGCATAAAAATTTCATTTAATGGTATTTTTTAAAATTCCACTTAAGCAAACTGTTAGATGCCCATTTTTACTCTGCCCTCCTTTTTCGGGCAGAGAAGGAGACTTAATAATTCATAAAAAAGAAAAATAATGAAAAAATATGCAAGATGCTGTTTTTACCAGAGCCTGAAGAATTTGTAATGCTTATGCTGAAAGCAAACAGGTAAATCTGAATCTGGTTTGAGATCCTCTCTGTGGTGGCTCATTGCCACCAATGTATTGTGTCCAGTTCTGGGCTCCACAGTACAAGCGGGATGTGGAGCTGCTGGAGAGAGTCCAGCGCAGGGCCACAGGGATGATCAGGGGCCTGGAACATCTGCCCTATGAGGAGAGGCTGAGGGAGCTGGGCCTGTTCAGCCTGGAGAAGAGAAGGCTGAGAGGGGATCTAATCAGTGTCTATAAGTACCTCAAGGGAGGCAGTGAGGAGGATGGTGCTGGCCTCTTTTCAGTGGTGGCCACCGACAGAACTAGAGGAAACGAACAGAAACTGGAACACCAAAAGTTCCCCAGGAACTTAAGGAAAAAAAAGTTAACAGTGAGGGTGACAGAGCACTGGAACAGGCTGCCACGAGAGGGTGTGGAGCTCCCTTCCCGGGGGAGTCTCCTTCTCTGGAGATCTTCAAAACCCGCTTGGACGCAGTCCTGTGCCGCGTGCTCTAGGTGACCCTGCATGTGCAGGGGGGTTGGACTAGATGACCTCTAGAGGTCCCTTCCAACCTTAAGCATTCTGTGACTCTATGAAAATATTTCTCTTTGGGACTTGACAATTTCCTAAATTTAAATGGATTGGGAGAGATGAATATAACCAGGCTCTTCCTCTTGTTTTTCTAGTTTGGCTTCTCCATCCTGCTTCCATATAGTGTGCTTGATCTGTAAATGTCAGAGCTTCTGTTTTTGAGGGCTTCCCCCCC
>NW_010587528.1:0-10761 GCF_000705375.1 Tinamus guttatus | reverse complement strand
GGCCCTGCGCTGGACTCTCTCCAGCAGCTCCACATCCCTCTTGTACTGTGGGGCCCAGAACTGGACACAATACTCCAGATGCGGCCTAACCAGGGCAGGATCACCTCCCTCAACAAAAACCAAGTCAATGACACATCTGTCCTCAAGCGTAGGCACTGTTTTGGTGCCTGCAGTCACTGGAATGGCCTCTGAGGTTTCCTAAAGCCTCTGTTTTAATGACACCTGCTGACACTTTCTTGAATGGAGTGTTACTGAAATGCATGGTAGATATTGACAATGTTGTATTTAAAAAAAAAAAAAAAAGAAAAAAAAAAGAAAAAGAAAAAAACCCCGTTAACGCCCCAAATTCCTGTATCATTTTTTTTTTATTTGTACTGTACAAGTAGTAGTAGGGAAAAATGAGGCAAAATGGTGAAAATAAATGGAGCAGTTTTCCACAGCTGTGCATCTTGACCGTCAACTTCTGCCAACATCTCTGATATGTTGGAAATCCAGTGAAAACCTAGAAATTTGGATAAGCCGCGCACCTATGTTGTTTGTTCCAGACACACATACGTGCAAATGGCTTTATTACCTGTAACTCTCTATGTAAGCTGCTGGTCGCATGCCGACTTACAATAAATACAGGTACCTGAGGGTCACTGGGTTACTTTCCCCCCCACAGGGGCACTCTTCCGTGTTTGCATGGTATTTATCTTGCATGGCAATGGGATATGTGTGTATTAGTGTCTGTATAACACGTCTCGTGGTTTATGCATGCTGCACTAATCTCTGTTAAATCTGTCCCCTCTTTATTCAGAGCATGCTGTCTAGGTCCTTTAATTCCACTTTGGCTGCGGCTAGCAGCTTTGCCCCTGGCAGCTCTAGGGATCTGCATGGCAGCCAGGGTAGTGTTGTGGACGGAAGAGCTGCTGCTGTGCACATTGCTCGAGTGAGTACCCGCTGGGGTTGCTGCAGCGCAAGCACGGGCACCACGATGTCCCTCGCGTGCAGGCAGTGTTTCCTATAAAGACTAGAACTGGGCTGGACGTTTTTCATAGGCCCCAAGTACTTTTAACTGACTTACCTTGCTGCAAAACTTTTCAATTTAATGCCACAAAATAGTTTGCTAATTGACTCTTGTGTATGGTTGAACATATAAAAAAAAAAGTGTGGTTATGACCTCCTGCGTATTGTGAAAAAAAGAGAGTATTACTCCAAATTTAACCTAGGTTGATACAGGTTTGAACAAAAATGTTACTACATTTTTTTTTTTTCCCCACAATCAAATTCTGATGGTGTAACCTATATTGTAAGATACTTTGGACATTCAATTAAATATTTTGATTTGTAAGAAAATATTAGGAAACAATTCTTTAATCCTAAGTATTCTGAGTGATATTACAGTATCCATAGCGAGCAGCATAAATGTCAATGGAAGACTTCCCATTCAAGAATCTGCAGGGTTACCTGAAGTCTTTAACATCTACTAGTTTTTTTTAACCATGTGTTGGTGATCAAAGGCCCTTTTCAGTTGCAAATTTATGTATGTATGTCCAACAACATTTCATGGGTGCCAGGTCTTGGCTGACAAGATTTACATTTTCTGCATTAAAAAATGGTAATCTTTCATATAAGAGAAAGAACAATAAAGTCCTTTAAATGTTTTTATTATTGCCTTTTTTTTTTTTTAAAAAAAAGAACTTTTTAGTTTTTTGACAGTTAAGGCATTCTTTACTTATTCATTCCGTTCGCAGCATCCCCAGGCTTGTGCTCCAGGAGAGCGCTGCCCAGATGAGGTATTCCTCTTGGGACAGCAGCATTACTTGTCTGCCACCCTCAGCCTCAAAGATCTTCCCCAGGACAACATGAAGAAAGTAGCTGTGCAGGTAACGAGCTCCATGATGCCACCCATGGCCTACATTGCTGCTTACAGCAGCTGTTTCTGCAAGACAGGGCTTATTTAAAATATAAAACTGGATTTGACCCTTTCAACCAGTATTTAAGGTGGCATAACGGAAACGGGACTTTCTCTTTTTGGAGAACGAAGTTGTGAACGATATGTGTGAGGAGTGGTTTTCCTCAGCAGGGCTTTGAAAGAAAAAGTTTACAGCATAAAACATTACCGTGAGTGGAAATTGGAATATGGCAAATGGTTTTAGGAAAGCAAATCAAAAGTAATGAAACCTTTTTAAAAATAGAACTTTAAATTAATTGTGATAAAAATCCTGTGATAAGCTACACTTGGTAGGATGACATTTTGTATGGATTTTTAAGGACCACACATTCAGGACTTATTGCTGTAAAAATAAATAGGTGTTTGTAATTTGTTATGGTGCAGCATTAGATTTTTTTTTTTTAACATTTATTAACTTCAATTGCATTTCTGCAACCATTTTGCATACTGGGAAATTGTGTAGTTCTTGATGTGTGGCCTGTATAAAATGTCCGTGTTTTCTTTCAGATAAGGCAATGGAAAATCTTGTAGTTTTAATGCATCTGATTTGTAAACCAGATCAGAAAAAATATTTCCAACCTCACTCCTATTTTTCAGAATTACTTTGATATAGAAACTCATATTAACAAAGTAGGTTGCGATATATCTGTTCACATAGCAGGGTTAGAAGTTGAAATTTGCACATACATTTCAGTTTTTATCATATTTAAAATTAGGGTATTTTATTATCTTTTTATCCTATAACTAGTGAGATAATGGTGGTAGGCAAGAAATGTGTAAGTCAGGATGCTGGTGTTTTTGGAACGTGGGAATTGTGCAGACAGATGTGGAGCTGTTTGAACTGGTTAGTGTAAGACGCCCTTGGGTGCACAGGAAAGGAGCTGCCCATCTCAGCCCAGAGCTCTGGGACACACAGAGATGTGGAGACATCTGTAAGAAGTGCTGCTGGCAGCACCGTTCTTAGCGATATCATTTGAATGCCCTGGATGTCTCTACAATTGTGAATTTTACTGCTGTTTTGCTGTCAGTGTAGCAAATCCTAACAAAATAACAACATATCTTGGAAATATCCTTATTAAGATTTTTACATTAACATCTTGAACTTCTTTATGCATTTACTCAGAAAGTTTTCTTGTGGTCACCCAAAGATGCTCCATCAGCATGTAATTTTTGTTCATTAGCTGTGTGGGATTTTAGTTACATATAATCTACTGGAATTGTTACAAAAACTTCTGAAAAATCACGCACTAGAAGTGAAAGCTATAATTACATCAACTCAGTAGCAATGCTGTCAGCTGTACTGCCAGGAGAGGGGAAAAAAAAGAAAAGATTGAGGTAACTCAATTCAACCTATGCTAAAAGCAGAGAAATTAGTCTAGTCTGTTCTAGCAGATTAGTGCTCAGATCTTTCAGATGTATCTTGGGAGGTCACAACTGATGACTGTAATGAAAATTGAGTGCAATGGAACATGCTCCAGAACAGTAATTTTAGCAATGCTCCTAAAATTAAAAGCAGTTGAGCATGAGTATTGAAATAATTAAGAAAGAATTTAGACTTGCTACTCATAAAATGTGGTTTAAGAGTATTCATGTTTTATTCAGGTACCTTTGACAAATGGACAAATGTGCCAGCCTCAAAGACCACAGGCCAACTACAGCCAAGTCCATCACCTCCCTCCTCAAGCATCGGTAGTGAGGCATCCATCTAGAGAGCAGTTGATTGATTATCTGATGTTGAAGGTTGCCCACCAGCCTCCCTATGTACCGTCCCAGTGTTCTCCTAGACAGAGCCATGAAATGGTCAAGCAAGAGGTAAGGGAACAGGCAACCTGAATGCACGTCTTGTCTGTCAGTAGCAGTGAACGATTCCTTTGGGTTTTGTTCGTTACTGCTGCTCTGCAGACGGTGACTGAATTTGTTTAGGAATTGAACTCCCGCAGCAGACAGTTCTACCTCAGTCCGCTTCTGCTGTTGGAAGCGCACTCCTCCTGGTTTTGAGCTCTTCTCCTGTTCACGTGCATGCCGTGAGATGTAAACGTGGTGTGTTCTTTTCCTCAGAACGTACCAGAAATCTTTGCTTCCGTGTCTTTCTTGAGATAGGAAGTGCTTCTCCACTACATTTATTGATAACCAACTCAGTATTTATGTAATAACTGGGGGAAAAAAAAAAGCAAAGTAGCAATACAGTGCAGAGTATTTTACATCTATTCAGTGCTATCCAGAATGACTCAGTAACCTGCGAACATAGTAGTGTGCAACCCTAGACAAAAGCCAGGATTGAAAATGTCTGGTGCATACCTGAAAATTCTCAGTTTTGTCTGTGGCAAATTCACATACCTCTTAATGGTCCTTTCACCGTGTGCACTGTTCTTTCAGTTCTTAGAGATGGGCTGTTTCCTCTGCAATACTCTTATCCGTACAAAATTTTGAGCTCTTTGTTTTCATTGTGTAATAGAATGAGAGTCTCCAAGTTTTGTGCAAAATAAGTCATAGCCCACTCTTCTGGCAGGAGCGGAGGGGGACATTAGCTATGTGGGACTCCTGTGAAACAGGGGCCAGATTTGATAAAATTCATCTGGAAGGAACAAGGAAAGAGAACAAGTTTGGCATAATTTTCTTTTAAAAAGTTTTTCTTCATCTGAATTACTAATAGCTACATCAGTTTCAGGTGCAAGTTTTCAGCCAGTGTTTCTAACTTTGGTTGTAACATTCAGATTCGAGTGAGAATTGACAAGGATCCTGAGCTTGGATTTAGTGTATCAGGAGGAGTTGGCGGCAGAGGGAATCCGTTCAGACCTGAAGATGATGTGAGTATTTTATACTAATGCATCTTTTTGAAAACATTTGCTGATCAGCATGATTTTAGTGTTTTAAAACACAACAAAAACCCAACTCCAGGAGCTGGTAGGAGAGAAGTCAGGATAACTACAGCAAACCAAGAGGGTAGGTGAGCATTGCGGCCATGTGACAGTCCAGACAATGACTCTATCTGTGGCTTTTTTTTTTTTTAATAGTCTTACAAATACCAGGCAACAGATTCAAGATAAGTGAATTATGGGGTTTATAATTAGGAAGTCTCTAAAAGAAAGTATGATTTAGCTTACAACCTTATTTCCAGGGGTTCTGGACTTAATGTCAAAAACAGATGCAGTCACAAAAGCAAACAGATCTGTAAAGTAGTATTGCATGTTCTTTTACTTGAAATGGAAAATTGAAATAATGCTTTGAATTATCAGTTTTATGCTAACATACTATTTGTAAAGTAAATTGTCCAAATATTTTCTACTTGTTTTTCAAGGGTATATTTGTAACAAGAGTGCAACCCAAAGGACCAGCATCTAAGCTATTGCAGCCTGGAGATAAAATAATTCAGGTACCGTCATCATCTAATTAAATAGCCTGTGTAATTTTACCAGTTCACTTCTTGGTTTGTCTTTTTTTTCCACAAGAGCAGAACGCTTAAGTTTGCCATAGATGGCCGATATCTTTTCTGTGAGCGTTTTTGTATGCTGTGATGATGCTTTCAGTTTCCCTCCCAGTAACATCAGGATAGATGCTAAAGCCTGAAACATTCATCAGTCCTGTGGAAGCAGGAGCAGCAGTACACTCAGTGCTGTAGCCACCCTTGGAGTTGGAGACTTGCAGAGCTTGCGATAAAATTATTCGCCACATTCCCAGTCAGAAAATGTTGAGAGAGTTGGACTTGCTGCATTTCAGCTTCTCTCAAAAATAATTAATATCTCAAATTACAACCTGGCATGAACAGTTTTTAAAACAAAGGCAGACTGAAAACACAGTATAATCCCTGCAACAAGTCAGCTAGTATGCCAAGAAAATAAACTAAGATCAAGTTTTTCCCAACTAAAATATTGCGTATTTCAGGCTAATTAAAATAACTAACTCTGTATGTGTTTGTTCTTTCTCATTAGCGGAATGAGAAAGGCAGCTTCAGGTCCTAGTTCTCTTACTGGGGTAGCCCTCCAGAGGGGAGAAACTTCCAGACCTCCCCACAGTAACAGGAATTAAACAGAAGTTATTTCCACAAGTATTTAGTGCCTTTGGGGCAAATTTGTTCCAGGGTTAACAGAATAGTCTCATTTCTTGTATAATCAATACTACTACATCAGTAATAATACTCATCTACTAAAAAAACTACTACCATCTACTTATCAATAACATCATAATATGCAAATCTGCAGTATTTTATTGCCTACATTCATTACAAGTTACTTTAATCATAGTTTAAGTTCCAATAAACTACCATAAAATATTGAAACTGCTACTTTCAATTTTTTTTAGGCTAATGGCTACAACTTCATCAATATTGATCATGGACAAGCAGTATCTTTGCTAAAGACTTTCCAGAATGCAGTGGAGCTCATCATTGTGCGAGAGGTTTCTTCATAAATACTGTGGATATGGAGAAAAAGCCAACAAGGTTCATCGGAGGACTTATGGGGAACTGAATATTTTGACTATTTTTATATATGAAAGGGACTTGAACTATGATCAAAATTTGTATAGGAGATGAAATATTGAACTTGTGGTTAAAGGGGGGAAAAAAACACTGTATAGAACGTATGGGAAATCATTTTGGAAATGCATATGGTGAATAAACTTGTTTTTAAGCATTATAGCAATCTAAGGATCACTCCTCCAAGAACAAACCTGTGTTGTTTTTTTGTACAGATAGTAGGTTTATTTTTGGATAATTCATACACATTACTAAACTTTGTGCAAGGCTTTGAGAAGTCTGAGGTTGTAGCCCATGGACAGATGGCAGGGCTGTCTGTCCTGTAGCTCTTTATTGCCTTTCTTTTTATTCACCAGATATTAATGTGTTAGCAAAACCACTTGTGTAGATGTGGGCAGGAGATATGAAACGTTGGCTTTGCTATGTGCATGTTGTCCAGATGAACGGGTAGATGGAAGGTGGTGCTGGCTGGACAGAATAAAGGCTGGGTGAAACAACTATTTGCTGTCTAAATCTGGAATCAAGAGTGATGAGAAATTGTGTACTTTTGACTTGTATGTCTACCAATAGAAAATGCAATAATAGCTTACGATGTTTTTAGGAAGACTATAATTAAAAATTTGTGATCTTCTACAGGATTTGTTCTTAAGGTAGTCATTGAATATTCATTTGCCACATGCGATTGAAGTTTAGTTGGGTTTTTTTTGCATACATGATTTTTTCAACTGTACTGTGGAAATGCGCCCGGAGGTTTTTCTCTGCTGTGGAAATCCCCGATTTTGTGCAAAAGGTGATGCTTTTATCTTTATAAAAGTACTCCATTTTAATCTTATAGACTTTAAAAATGAAACTGAAATGGCCAGTTTTTAAGATTGTTGCCTGTAACATACACCTGAAAACACCAAGTGAATGAGGCAAGGAGGGTTATGAAGCTGCTGGTTTTGCTTGGCCTTTGCATGAGCTTGTGTGTATCAGAGGAGCGCGTGTGCATGGAGCCGGGTGAGCAAAGCGAGCAGGCGAAACGTGGAGTGGGGAGCGTGAGAGCAGGGCGTCTCTGCAACCCCCCAGCTCTAACGAGGCCTCTTCTAAGGGCTCTTCCTACAGGTAACTTGAAATGTGAACTTGACACTTCAGAGTCATTAAAGGGTTTCTAACTGTATTAATATAATAGTGATTTACCACAGGCTACCTTTGTTCCTTATTACTGTGTAAAATATCCAATTATGCTTTTATTAACTTTATTTACCAGGAACATTAACTTTATTTTTCTCTTTCTCCTTTTTAATTGAATAGAGACTGCATTGTCTGCAATGATAATTAATGCACGGTTGTTATGGACCGGGGAAAAGTGCCATAGAAGACCAATAACTGTTTTTAATCAGGGTTAATGATTAACCTGTCATTGGAGCAATATTTAATTATTGCAGTTCTTTTTTTTTATTACAAATAAGTTGGTAGCTCAAAATTTAGGTAAAGTTGCTTTTTTTCAACACACGTGTACAAAAATAAATGCTTTTAATAAAGCTAGCAAAAAACACCAGCCTCCTTTAGTGTGGGGAAAATGAGCTGGAAGAGAAAGGAATTCTCCATAGCTAGCGGCAAAGAACCAGGCAGTACTTTTTAAGTAAGTGAACTCCAATATTATTGCACTTATTTCAAAGATGTTAACTATTGCTTATTGTACTGTGTATAGTTCTAATTTCAATTGAAACCCTTTAACAACTCTTTGTATATTTTAATTCTTTTTAGTTGATTTTTCAGTAATATTTACATAGGAAATGATTTTTTTGATATATTTTCTGTTCGCCATTAATCTCTAAAGAAAAGAATGACAAACATAGCTATATAATGGCAGGCTTCAGTATTCCCCTTCTAAGATGTCTTTAGTTTATATTTTTTTAATTGAAAATGCAAAATGTTCACTTTGCATTTTCATTACTTCTGATCGTGTTATTTTTATCACACGCTGCCTTGTAAAGGGAATGCATTCAGGCAAGTCCTGAATTAACTTGCTCTTATTCATAACCTGTATCTTGGGGAAGAGAAAAGTTGTAAAGGCAGAACTGATTCTTTACTGATCTTGGGTGGACTTTAGATAAATTTTGCAGTAGGTTTTAAAAATCTCCCTGAGGAATTACACTGTATTCTACTTTGCTTTAATGTTAACAGAAGTTGTAAACTATATTGTGTCACTTAGTTTGCAGAGTTGTGTATCACAGGAAGATGCTACCAAAAACTGTTTGGCTATGATAGAAGTGTAGAAGGAGAGATTTGCAGCAAGGAGTTTAGCACTTCTGGTGAAAATACTTGGCCAAAGTTTGTCTTCACTAAATTAGCAAATTAACCATCAAATAAAACATTGATTATGCTGATTTTACTCACAAAACCTTGGAGTTTGTAATGGGTTGAAATGTGTGTGTTCCTTCAGTGTCTGTGTGTAAAGGTAAATCAATAAATGTCAATCTAGACAATTCTGCAGAGTGTGGGAGGAAGAGGTCTCCTCAATCAGTCTAGCCAGGACTGTGCTGGAGGAGAAACCATATCGGCATTTTCATTTTGAGAGCATCGTAACCTGTATTTGGAATAGAATGACATCCATCAGCAGCGTAAGTTACTCAACATGGCAATGAGTTGGTGAAATCTCTGTTAATTCTTCCGATTCTTACTAGTTCATTAAAGAATCAGTTCAACTGATACCGTGAAAAGATGAAATCTCCCACATATTTATTGTGTAAATATTTTTCTGAGTTTCTTTTTTGGACTGGAGTTAAAAATGTGTATATACTTGAAAGCATTCTATGAACACAAACATAGCAATAAGCAACACAGTTAAACCTTTATGATTTTTGGTTTTGTTTAGAAATATTCCCGAAATATTCCCTTGTCAACAGCTATGAAATGTTTTTATTGATCAGCATTTACTCAACATTCCAAATTTTTGTATATAATTAGACTGTTTCTGAGTAACACATGGAGAATAGATAATAAACTAATGCTCTTTAAAGTCGTGTGCAACTGATTTATTTAACCTGCAGGAAATTCTCCATAACACCATTCTGTTTTCCCATGGTTTCTGCAGCACCTTACCCTCTAAGTATCTGTTGGTAAAAGGTCACTCATGTTTCCTGACTCCCTGCATCGTGCTGCCTGGAGGTCAGCCCCAGTGGGCTGCTTTGCAGGGCTTGTTTATTCAGAAGTGTATTGGAACATAAGAGCCCTAGGCTAAGACATTAGACTTCAGGCTAAGGATTTGCATAAAGGATTAAAATGCTGTATTGCTTTGGCTCTGCTCTGTGCGGCTCTCATCATTCTGTTTCTTCTTTACTGAGGGAACAGAAGCGAGGATGGGAGGAGACTTGCTGCTGTGCAAAATAATTGGGAAACCTGTTTTTAGTTTTTTAAGTGATCATATAAAAGTGCTCTTGGTTCGCTTGTTGGATTGTTTGTAGGGCCAGTGTGTATTCAAATAATCCCAGAAAGCTCTGGGAAGTTAGCGGACTTCCTAAGAAGATACATTTGTCAGATGCAAATCTAGTTGTCTCAATAACTGAGAAGACGTGACTAAGTTAAGCAGCAGGGTAGAAGTGTCTTAGGAATGCTCTAATGAGAGGGTTCAATAGTCATGTGGTAAAGCAAAGAGCTGGGCACAAAATCTAGAGAAAGGTAATGCAGATGTACCCTCAGTTTTCTTGGAAACCACCTGCCAGTGTGTTAATGCAAATAAACTGTACTGGACAGTCTCCTTGTTTTTACTATGTGCATCTGGCCTCGCAGCCTGACCAAGGTGCTTCACGAGTTTTCTCTTGGGGCGCCCGTGTCGGGGAGAGCGTATTTGCTGTTCCAGCCCCAGTGACCCTGAGCACCGAGGCCCTCCTGTGCTTGGCTTCTTGGAGGGAATCCCCCTCTCCCGCCCCTTCGTTTTGCCCTTCTGGCCTCCTTTGGGATATTTGTCTTTTCTGCATCCAACAGCATTTATGCTTTTGAGTTTCAGGGCTGTTTGTAGGTGTGCCTCATTCCTGTGCACCTCAGCCTTTCATCTATGCCCTGCTACTAGTTTCCATTAGTTAGCACTTTACCTTTCCATCGGGCACCTAAGGCTGCATCAAGCTTAGATGGATCCTATAGGCTGGATTCAACTTGTGCTTTTCTGACTGGATGCACTTTCTCCAAGAGAATATGTATTTTGGCATGTTCTTACCATTGACTTGGATTAAATCAGATTGCAGAAGGTGCCTGGAAGATTCTGTTGCAGCATTTGTGAGTCTCGCTTGAAACTGGACTCTCACTATGCCATACACCAAAGAGGCAGTAGGAGATTGTTCCCGTCTGTTGCCTGACATTGGCAATCGAC
>NW_010587527.1:74138-105049 GCF_000705375.1 Tinamus guttatus | reverse complement strand
TCTTAACCACCTCCTCATTTCTTTAACCTGGACACCACTGAGATGCAATGTGTCCTCTCAAAGCCACTTGTCTCTAACATGGAAAATCCAGACTTGCCTCTTCACAAAGGCCCCAGGAGCAGCATTCGTGTCACCCTCTAACACGGTGCCACAGGTGTCCAGTCATGAACTGGGGACACCACCACCCTCCTCACTCTCGCTCGGTGTTACTTGGAACGAGTGTCTCTTCTATGTTTTATCAGCAAGAGCATTTCTAGGTGCTTCCAGGAAAGAAACAGCTGTTAAGACCTCTCATTCCAGTCACCCTACTCCTCCAAGGCAGAACAATTTATGATTTATGAAATTACAAAATTCAAAATAAAAAGTAATAATAATAAATAATAAACACACATAAATAAATAATAATAAAGAAACACGAGGAAAAGCAACTCATAGGTAGTTTCTTAAAGCTTAAAGCATATTCCCATCTAGCAGATGAGAAGATGTGGCTTTGGATTCAGAAAATTTAAACATTAAATGTAAGGTGTGGAAAGTCTATATTTCCAAAGCACAATGGACATTCCTGTCTACGCTGCCATAATTTTTTTGGAAACAGCTAATAACAGCTACGTAGGGGATAACTAAACAAGAACAAACATTACATGACACATTATTAATCTCACAGCTACAGCATTATGAATAATGGCTGGTTTGGCTCACTGCCCCGGCTTTTTTTTTTTTTTTTTTTTTTTAAATTTTGTTTGGATAGGCCACATTTTTTAATTTACCAATTTCTGCTGTCCTTACCACCTGCCTTCCTGGATATTTTGTTTCATTGCACCTAGTCATATATACAACTGGGTACATGCCCAGGCCTCCGCAGATGGCCCAAACTTCTAACATTTAGTAGCTGCCTGGTCAATCCCCCAGAAGGTTTTTCCCAAAACGTTGCGCATGTATCATCTGAAGGCATCCAATTTAAGGCAGTAGAAACTGTTTTGTCTAGAAGATGACTGCATAAGTGCTATTTAAAACTGAACTCAGTGACAGATAAAAATGTCCTGATGAGGCTTCATTCAATATTTACTTATACCCCACCGTGCTTTCAGTTGCGCTGACTGCCAGTTTAGCAAAATAACTACAGCTGATTTTACAATTTTTATTTTTCTATTAAAGCATTCTCTCCTTCAGCATTAAAGAGTGTAAGCAAAAAACTTTGACCTACCTCTAAACACAGAACACGCATGCTGTACAAGCAGGGAGGAGTGTTTCCCAATGCAATTCCTGGCCAATATTCCAGAAAACAGCACACGTAGTCACCTTCTGGGATTTGCAGAGAGCTCCCACAGAAACTGAGCAAGAGGGTGAAGACCCCATAAGCCCAGCTGATAGTTGGTATGTGACCCCAAACGGCCCTCAGATCGTGCAGAACCTGCAGAGAGGCACAGGCAGGCGGTGACACCAGCACCGACTCCTTGTCACCAAAGCCAGGAAGAGCAGCTCTGCTCCCCGGGCTGGTAACGGGCTCCCAAACGTGCAGCACGATGGCACCGTGCTAGCACAGATGCAGAAGCACCGCTATCCAATATGTTTAAATACAAAAGAGTAAAGAGACAAAAAGAATAAAGACCACCACAGCAAGAAAAGAAAAAAAATCAAATAGTGCTTAGCAGTTTGTCCTCAAGGTGTTTTCGCTTGCATGATTTTGCTTGGAGCTGTCAATAACTCTACCTTCCCTTGCAGGATGGTGTGGTTGGGTTAATACACCTACCACTTAACAAAGGTTATTTACCAGCTCAAGTTTACTACTCTTCATCCTGACCATGCAGCTTTGGCCCGAGCACACAGAGCCTGGGCACATGTTCCCACAACCCACGGTGCATCCCTGTGCTGTGCAGTGACTCCAGCAGCACCCGAGGACCTGCCCTGTACCAGAACAGATAAATCAGTATCGATAAATTGTCTTGGAAAAGCAAATTGAAAACAATTCTGAACTATTTGCCATAAATGCTCTTTGCAACTCAAATTGTGCTTCTCCCCTTTGAAGGAGAGTCTCCTTCTCTCTTACCCTAAACGTTTGGGATGCTGGCACCAGTTCCACAATGTAATTACTGAACTTTATCAGGACATGTGGTTTTCAACAGCAATGCGTATTTGCTCATCAGGGCAAACCTCCTCCTACCTTTCATAGCTGTTGTTTTTCCAACTTTTCACATCACCAGAGGAAAAAAAAAGAAGAAAGAAGGATCGTGATCGCAAACCATTTATTCAGCTCACGTACTTGTGGGGCCTGGTTTTGAGGTTTTTCTTTTCTTTCCCCCAGGAAGTGTTTGGCAGAGCAAATATTCATTCCATGTCCTATACTCCCTAAAGCAAACTTTATACTGTGATCCTGCGTATTTATACTCATCAATGTCACAAAGCACATTTCTTGCTGGGAAAATACAAACATTATTTTTCTCTCACTTAATTATTTCTTCCTTTCTGCCCATCCCAACAGCAATTCAGCAGACCCATAGGAAAGTCTGGTAAAAATTCCTTTAACTTTATCCCATCCGCCAGGTAGTTTCATCTCCTCATTGATGGGGATTCACACTAACCAAACCTGTGGCCCAAGATGTAGCTAATCACGGCGTCAGCAACCAGGATCTCACCACAGAAAGCTCTCTGCATGCAGGGCTGCTCTGCCCTTTGAAAAAAGGCATTTCTCATAGAAGCAAAGGTGTGAACATAAGGTGTCTTCTCCTGACGTACCCACAGAGCTGGACCATGGTCAGATCAAGGCTGTTAGACTTCAGCATTATCATGAGCAGTCCATTTAGCCCTATACCTTTAACATAGTACCTTACATTTGAGCAAGTACAGAAAGTCTCAAAGAACTTGTTTGCATTTTATTTAAGTGTCATTTTCTACAAAAGCCACAGGCCAGTCTGGAATGAGCTGAACTCTCCCAACTCTCAGGCTCATCAGTTCTGCAGCCTTTGGAAATACAAAAGAGCGATGCAAAAGTAAAGCAAAAAGACAAAAAACATGTCAGCTCATTTACTCTTATTTTTGTTAGGAAACAGGATCAGCTAAGGCTAACTTTGTTATTTAAATTAAGAGTATAGATTCCAATCATTTCCGCAGCACCTTCGTTACTCTACAAATCCGAGGGAATCTTTTCCCTGCAAGTATAATTACATGTTTAGCTGGAGCAGTGAACTAGCGACGTGCTGGAGTTGCCGACAGTTTACACACTGAACAGCACTGCTTTCACGCACCATTAAATTCACTGTTTCGGTACTTTATACAAATAACGAATGAGAAACAGCAGCCTGACACTTCCTGAATATTATAGCCCATGCTCTGCTTGCTTGTAATTACACTTCTTAAATGAGCAGTTTACTGAGCTGTCTCGAATACTCCCAACGCCCAGCAGCGCTGGTTCAGACCCTGGCAAGTCAGCTGCTCCCGTGTCTAAGACAGAAATGAAATAACACAGTTTACTTCAAATGAAAAGTAAAACTGCCCATAAGCACCTCAGTTAAGTTCATACATTAAACTCTTCCTCTGGTAGGAGAGGGATCCTGCAGCCCGTTCTGGGCCGAGTTTGCTCCCTGCGGCTCCTGTGCAGCCTGTGGGTTGGCTGATGCTTCCCAAGGCACAGGTGACCACCCCAAGATGTAAACAGCTCACAAAGAACTTCTCCATCCCTTGCCAGATGCAAATGGTTTTCCCTCAGTTTTACAGATCTGGAACTTGCTGCTGCTTGCTGGTTGGCAGACAATCATGATGATTATTAAGACTTTTTTGGGGGGAATATTCACTTAGGGGATCAGCACACAGCCCACTAATCCTACTGGACACCGAAATTATGGTATTGGTATCAACATTTCTCTACCTTCCTTCCTGCCTTGTTCACATTATATAAAAATGACAAGTTTAACATCTTGTGTCAAATTTGTTAAATTTGGTCATTCTGGAGCACCGCAGACCTCCCTGGGTCAAAGCATCAGAGCATCCTAGCAGGATTCCCTGGAGGCCTCATCCCCTCCAAAAGGCCACAGCTCGATCATGTCTGTGGTCTGCGTGCAGCAGAGACGTGAACCTGCCTGATGTGTCGCTGACAAGTGACACTCATCGTTGTGCTCCCAGTTCTTCTCATGCCCTCCATTCTTACCTGCTGCGCGAAGCTCTTGGAGCAATGCAGGAGGGCACCAGCGCCTTTTCCACAGACTTGCTAGGGATTTCAGCGTTGCTGGTCCCCACTTTTAACGCCACAGTCTTGCAGCTCAGTTCTCAGTCAAGAGCTGGCTGTGTTAAAAAGCTCACAACTAACCCTTCAGTTCCTCGGGGCAGGACCACACGCACCCAGCACCGGGCAGGCAGGCAGCGCTCGATCAGTAACAGCCAAGGTCAGACTTGCTCGCATGGGCAGCGGGGACGAGCGCGGCGCCGACGCGGAGGGCAGCCCCTTCCCTCCCACCACGGCCTGCCAGGGGGGCGGCTCGCGAGGCCGCGGCTCTAGCGCGAGATCAATACTCTTGTCAGCGGAGAGAACAGATGCAGCCTCCCTGCAGAACCCAAGGACATAAAAAAGTAAAATGAAGATAAAGTTATTTTGTGATATCGAACGGGAACGTGTGGCTGCGTTTGATTAATGGGCGCCGTCAGCAGGGCTGCGCTGGGGGACGGGCGGAAGCAGCCGCTGCCTGCACGGGAGAGGGGATCCACAGCAGCACCTGCCCACAGGTGGGTGCTTCCAGCTCCAGAAGAGAGATGAGCATCAATAAATCACGTTACCCTTGCGCTGCCCCAGCAGGAGAAGGGCCTCTGCACCGAGGCCTCACTGGCACTGAGCACCCCGGTGAGCGCAGGCGACGCTCCGGCCCCCGGCCCTGCTTCGCCTCCACGCAGCCTCCCTGCTCCAGGAGAGGAAATGAGCCCTGCCGTCCCGGCCCAAGGGGCAGCTGCAGCCCTACCGATGCCTAAATGCAATTGGGAAACACAAGGGGATGCGAGGAAACATGGAAACACCTCCCTGACTCGCAAAACGAGCTGAATGGCTCCCAAGGACCTACACTAGCAGTTGCTGCGGGGAGAAAACAAGGAAAAAGTTTAAGTGCCAGCAGCTAGAGCGAGCAGAGGCAGCTGGCTAACTGAATTAGCCAAACAGCTGCTCTCGAGCACCTTCATTTAAGGTCTGTGTACAAATAAGAAGCCAAAAGAGTCTCACGATGCAGCACAGAGGAAGAATTACAGCTCAAACAAGAAAGAAACATGGTGCTCAGATTGACAGAGAACACAATAAAAGGGGAGTGATTTGGATATCCTACCAGCACATTACAGCCATCCACCCACAAAGCTGGTTCCAGAGGGAAGGACTCACTGTTCCCCTTAGCCTGCAAACACAACATTTAAGCTGTTCTCTGCCCTGTGCGAATAGGGGACAGCATTCACATGTGTATGTGGGTACACATATACACACACACACATATATATACACATGTGTATATACACGTCCAAAGCACAAGGTACAGAAGCTAACAGTCCACTAACACCATTTTGTGATGCCATGCTGCGTGTTCAGAGAGCTCTAACCTTATGTCCTATAGCCCTGATTTTGCAGCATATACTAGAGTTTACTCTTCACGGCTGCTTTAGAAGACTGTACCAGATGGAAGGAGACATCTTGGAGCTCTGGCAGAGGACAAGGACTCCAAGCAATTTGTGGAAAGGCCAGATCTTCATAATGCTGGCCAGGGGGAATACGATCAGAAAGAGGGCTTGAACTGCCAGACGGGAGATTAAGGGGCTGAACTGCGACAAGTCAGTGAAGTGTCTGCAGCCTCTGCCCAAGGTTTATTACACACTAAAATGCACCAAAGGAGCACAAAATGACCAGACCTGATGGGAACAGCGGTTACATCAGCGTAGAAAGTGCTCCACCAATGATGCTCTCGCCCATTTAACAGGCATTTCTGCTTCTTTATGCTCAGACGTTGTTTTGCCCCTCGGTACAGCTCACCAAGCCCCCACGCTGGCCATGCACAGACACAGACTCCTCTCCGTGGAGCTGCCGCCTTTGCGGGAGCCAAGTGCCCTGCTCAGATAATTCCCTTCCTTTCAGGGAAGAAAGAAGTTATTAGCAGCCTAAAAGCACATTTTTCTTCATGTATAGGATGCATTAACTTTCCCTCCTGACCTGACGGGAGGGTGTGCTGAACTGACGGGTAGGATGCAAATAGCTCTCAGTACAGGCAGAGCTCCAGGCAGGAAAGACCATGTTTTGTGCTGGCACAGGTCGGGGGCTGCAATCGGAAAGGCCGCATTGCTCAGGGTGGGAAAAAAAGCTGTTGCACTGGCTGACACAACCATCCCTGCCCCATTTTGCAGGATACACACTGAACTCCTGGGTATTGCTTTTCCCTGGGAGATATTTCTGTTTCGCTGTCTCCAAAGCAAGCTGCCTAATGCTACACAGAGCCTTTTGTGCAAGCCCAGACACATTTTACATGCAAATATCTGAAAGACAACTCATATAAAATAAAAGAACGGGGATTTTCAAGTTTTCACTCAAACCACAGAGAAATACGCATTTATACCAGCCCAGGTACATAGGATAAAGGCACAGACCCACCATGGATAAAGCAAACAGAACAACAACACGTTGGCTACTCCTCGGAGTCGCACTCGGACGCCTGCTCTTCCCTCTCACTCACCGGCCAAGAAACCGAGGGGCTGCTGCTGGTGGGTACCATCCTGGCCCGGCCCCATGCCCAAGGCACCCACCAGATGTCCCAAAGGTCCTTGCTAAGACACAGAGCGGTTTCCACACTCCTCCCTCTGCAGGGGCCATGCTCGTTTCTTCAGAGGCAGCTCAAGAACATCCCTTTGGCCAACAGACCTTGAGCACAGGAAAAAATGCTAGGAGGAAATTCTTCCATCAGAGGACAGCGCTTCTGTCCCCTTCCAAGATGTCATATGCCAGTCATAACCAAAAAAAAAAAAAAAACACCCACAAAAACAAACAATAGAACCTTTCTCACACCCTGAATTTATACATTGCATCAACATGTAAACTGAACCCCTAGTTGGCATTTAATATATGCAGCTCATCGTTAGCTCTTGATTGGGATCAGATGATGACAATCAGCCACGGTGGGAGGGAAGGGATGTGAACTGACCCTCATCAGGGCCTCCTGCATTAGTGGATGCACAGGACAGTCTGATCAGCAAACATTCTCCTCCTTGGAGTTATTCCTAAGGTCTGTTTTAGGAGGTTCTCTCCATCCTGTTTTCATCAGGCAGAGCCCATCCTCGTGTATGACTATAGTTCCAGCAGGCATTGATCAGTTGGGGAGCATAAAATCTCCCCATTACTGCTGCTGCTGAGGGGAAATACATCCCAGTCACACTGCACGGGTTACCCAGTCACACTGCACGGGTTACCCAGTCACACTGCACGGGTTACCCAGCTCATTTTCCAAAGCATCGTGCGCACTGGGAGCCACTCGGTGTCTGCAACCACCCCACGGAGAGCCAGGCTCCAAGGGGAGCGTTGCTGAACTGACTCCACAGCGCTGCCGATGCTGCAACCGCTACACGCGCCCCTGAGCACAAGTAATTTCTGCTGTCAGTGACATGCAGCTGAGCAACGTGGCTTACTGGGTTGGGAATAGCTTGGTGGTTGGATCTGTAAACACTCTTCAACAGTCCAGAGAGCTCCTCTGATGTTTTTTTTTTTTTTTCCCTGAAGGGTTCCCTGCAACTGGAATTCTTGCACTATTAGACAGGAGGAAACCACTACTGAGTCAGCCGCCACTGAAAGAGTCTTTGGCTCCTGGATCTTCCTTGGGGTACCACGAAGCTGAACTTCCAGAGCTGTGAACGTTCACAAACTCTTTGATGATCAAGTGACGATTTCAGCACGGCGCCCGCTCGACTTGTTGAGCGCCCGTCTCAAAGCGCCCGCGCGCGCTGCTGCACGACGACGTCTTGAGCTACTGCCGCTAAATTCTGCGACGGAGCAGAGCTGCTTTATTTAACACGGTGGAAAAGACAACATGAGAAGCATACAGACTGCCAGGTCCAACACGCTCAGCTCGTGCTCTCCCATCTGCCACGAAACACGGGGTTGTATCATTCCCATGGGTGATGCCAGCCCCACCGTTATCCCTGTTCCCTCAGGGAGCCGCCGGGTTCGCGCACAACGATGGGGTCTGCAGTCGTGCACACGCTGCCCTCCAGAACCCAGTGTGTCACATAAACACATAGCAATAACCATGCTTGAAATTGCACCCCGGTGCCTCCACATTTGCACATCAATGTGTGACGGGCTCCACTGCCCCGTGCTGAAGCCACCGCAGCCTCCTCCAAAGGAAGATGCTATTTACTCAGCCCGGATGTGTGACCGGAGCTGAGGAAGTCAAACAAGTGACATCAGGTCCAAAATACTTCTCCCAAGCCCTGCTGTGTGACTGCTGCTTCCCAGCACCGCCTCCCAACGCGGTGTCTGAGACGGAATGAGCAAGGATCTATTTGATGAACATACCAATAACTCCAGCCCACGCCAACAGTGCAACAACCCATTTTATATGAAGGTCACGGCCGCTGATGTCCGCACCGCACCACAGGAGTCCAGGTGTGTTTGTGGATGCTTTGGCGAGCTCCCCGGTGTGGATGGCACATCCTGCAAGCTCAGCGAGCACCTCCTGCTTGGAGGTGATGCCGATGCTGCGCACGGCCACAGCCAACAAAATCACTGTTCTCATCTGCACTGAACTGGTACCAGGGTCCTCTGAAGAGTGTCTGCCATCTCCAACCAGATTGTGTTCGGTAGCTTGAGCTTTTGGTGGGAAGTGACATTTAAATATTTTTGACCAGTCTTTGCAAAATGGTGATGCTACCTGTCGCAAAGTGAATTTTATAGGCAGCCGAGGCAATGGGGAGAATCCAATTGTCTTTATTACTGGCAATCAAAGCTCTATTGAGAACAGATTCCTGGGCAGTTAATCCAATGAAGTCCTCACAGAAATGGTTCTCCTCACTGGAGGGCAATTGCCAGGAGAACAGCAAGAGCATGGAGCACGGCCACGTGCTCAGCCACACGTGGGGTGAATCTTACAGGTGAAGTTGTCACAGGTGCTGTTAAGTTGTCCCTGATGCCACATGATGGACTACTGGTGTGTGACTGGCAAGAAGGTCTCTCTGCTCCTGCAAATGTAAAATGCTGGGCCTCGTGGCAGCCAGCCCAATCAGATTTGTCACTGTGCTGGTGTTGAAAGGACAGGGAAAAGAAAACTCCTATCTGGAAGTCAGAGGGTTTTCCAGCCTATGCTTATGGGCTCTGACCTCAGGAGATCCTGCTCATCCGAGAGGTTTGCTCCAGCTTAGCAGCAGCGCACTCCTCCGGGAATCCAGGGCATTTGCACAGTACATTTCTCGCTTCCAAAATGTGTGGTATTAAGTGATCTCCCAGCTTGCAAACTCTTTCACGGAGAACATGAATCCATCAAGAGAACATGAATCCATCAAGAAGTGCCTTAGCTTCCACAAGCCCCCGCACGGCCTTCATATTAACTTCAGATTAGTGGGGCAATGAGGAAAGGTGACTGCAGCAGCCGCACGCCAAGGGTCCTCCTCACTGCAGGTCCCGTGCACCGAAGCCACAACCTGCAGCACTGATGGGGCCGGTGTGGGCTGCAGGCGTGTGGCGCAGAGACGAGCGGTAACTGCGACTGCAGAAGAGGCCTTCAGCAATTTACAGCTGGCCTCAGAATCTGCAAACTGGGCAGCCACCTCCAACCTCCACCTGGGAGGAGGAAAGGGCTGCGAACGTCTTGAGCTAAGGCCGGTGACGCTCAGCTCCTGGGCAAGGGCCTATTGAGCTGTTCACACCGCAAGATCCTCGTCTTCAAACGCTGACATTTGCATAGTCTCCATTATTTATTTTCAAACAGAAGCTTTTCCTATGTGCATATAAAGAACCCAAGTTCACGTGCTCTAGGTGTCCCTGCGTATGCAGGGGGGTTGGACTAGATGATCTCTAGAGGTCCCTTCCAACCCTAAGCATTCTATGATTCTATGAAGTTGGACGTTGGCCGCAGCTGCCCTGTAGCGAAAACAAAGCCTTGCTGCATCCACCGCGATGCTGCAGAGACACCCTGAGCTGACATAAAACCAACACTGAAACATCTACAGCAGAAATTTCACTTTCTTTTAAAAAAGAAAGAATTCGTAATTTTTATGTGACACTTTGCAGAAGACAATGTAGTTTCATTAAAAAAAGGAAAAATTTTGCCTTTATCTAAATTCCATTACTTGGTTCAAAACCTTTTTGGCTATGCAGCTTTCCTGACCAAATCTCCTATACTCTCGTGTACTACTACCTTCATTTCACTCTAGGACCTTAGAAAACAAATATTCTAAACTCCATTCAGCGATTTAAAAAAATGAACTGTTGTCATAATATACCACCTCCACTAATAGATACCAGGGTGCTGCAAAGACGTAAGTTAAATTGTAGCATTACTCCGAGATCAAAAACTGTCCAGTATAACTTCTAGTGTGTAAAACATTAAATAGTAATTTTAATACATTTTTACAATGAATGCATTATTTTAAGACTACTTATAAGTGAACAGTTCATTTCTCTACACATTATTTTTATAAATCTAATCAGCAGACTTCCCAAGGTAAATTCAACATATCCTAGCCCCCCATTTCACATTCTTCAGGTCTAAAAGTAGCCACAATTTAACTTAATCCCTCGATGACTGATAAAAGAAAAGGCATGGGTAAAATCCACTTGGGCTGCTCTATGAAGTTGCAAGTGTTTACGCAGCTGCTAAAAACTGGCCAGCAAGAATACTACCAATTTCTGCATCTTACCCTGTGTTTCTCCATGGCTGAAGCATCCCTAAGCCCTCCCTGGGGCAGGGGAGAATGGAGCTGGGGTTCAAACCCATGGCATGTAACGGATAAAGGATTTTTAAAGCCAACTTTGGGTAACTCTGCAGCATTGCATCCTCAGTTGAACTGCTGCAGTGTTTGCAGTAGCGCCGCACGCCCTGGGAGCGGGAAGATCCCTGGGCTTCCCTGCAGCTAGAACTCCCCTCGCAGTTTAAGAACAGTTCAAACCAGATCTTTTTAGCCGTGCCTTTTGGCTTAGCTCTGCTCGCAGCAAAGACCTTTGTGGAGACGTGGCCCGATACAGGGAGGTGCGCAGGAGCGGTCACGACCAGCTGCGCGATGACCTTCGTGTTTGCAGTGCCTGGCAAACTGCGTGGCAACCACAAGGATGACTCACGCCTTAGAATGCTCTCTAAATTATCTGAATGTCAAAATGAATCTGCACCGAGCTCACAAAAGCCTTTTCATTACCCCGAGCCCCGTGGTTCTTGTGCCCAGTAATGTGATGGGCAGCACGTACCCCGACATATGTGGCCTCAAACCGTGTTTTTAAAAATTAAAGAATCTGACGGTCGGTTGCTTCCCCTCTGCAAGTTCTTCAAACCTTCCTACGCAATTAAGCACAGAGCTGCATCCTGCTACAAAAGAGGCTGCCTGGTCTGAAAAATCCCATGGAAAGGCTGCTGCTCCTGATTAAATTCCAGGGGCCTTTGGAAGGGTAAGACCTCAGCTCCTCACAACACACCAGCTCCAGCGAGAAGTTTGCAGCAACATTAATCAGCCTGAAATAATGAGGCTGCGAGAGACAGCATGTGATTTCTTTATTTCGCCTTAATTATAATTTAAAATTTTAATGTGAGGAATTTGACAAGTGTTCAAGCAAGAAGAATCATTGCCTCAACAGCAGTTAAAGTCAGGCAGAGCAATGTGCTCAATCCCAAAGAAAAGCAATGACTTGGTCCTGGCCCAGCAACGTAAATCAAGCGGTGCTGCTGACAGCCCCACGGTTCTGAGCAACTCAACTCGCTCAGCACCCTTCACCAAGAACCCTGAAGCTCATGGGTTGGGTTATGCAGGGTGTCCTAGGAGGAAGGAGCAGGTAGTGCCGTCCCGAGGGAATCAAGGAATTCAGGAGAGGAAGGGGGTGAGTCATGATGGAGAGTGAACAACCCTTCACTTAAACCTCCCCAAGGACTGGAGGCAGGGGAAAGGCAATGCCAATTTTTTTGAGGTTTGGGGAGATCTGTGAAAACACAGGTCTTCAAGCCTGGAGTAGAAACTAGAAAACAGACTTGAATTAGCAGCTATCTGGCTCCGTGGTTTCCTGGAGAAGACCATCCCTGCTCCTTTAAAGGGAAATGCAGGCCAGAGGTTTCCTCGGGTGGTCTGTGAAGGGATATCCAGCCCTTCCCTGCTGCGCTTCACGCAGGGCCTCGAGGAGCCACCACTGCTAAAGCTACACGATGAGGACAAGTGACAACCCTGTCCCCAACCATCCTCAGAGGGACAGCAGAGAGAGAACGGCCACGGGACGTCCCTCTTCCCCCTGCCCAGGAGAAGAGGGATCTGCCCATTGGCAGCAGGCCTGTTTTCCGAACAGTAGCTCCTTCCCAAAGGGAATGTTTCTAGGCAGGCTGACGGATGGCCCCGGCTCGAGCAGCGCCGCGTCACTGTCCGGGGCGCTGCCCTGCGCGCGTAACCGGCGCCAAGACATGGGACTTCGCAGGAGTCAGCTCCTCACAGCCGCCTCCTTCGAGAATGAATATGAACAGGAAAACAGCCCCTTAACTCAATTTGCTGCAACTCTGCACGAGTGCACCGTGTTTATACCCCTAATGCAAGAAGGGCGGCCTTTGCTTTGATGGAAATAGGGTTTCCATCACAACAGCTGCTGCGACGCCAGGCTGGAAGAACTAAAACTAATGGATGCGGCAGGAGAGAGAGCTGGTTCACAGGAATTAGGGACAGACCTTCAAAGCGTTTCCAGGGGCCCAGCTGAACCACAGAGGAGCTCATCTCGGGCACTGTATGACCTTGGCAATCTTTTGGGCAATGTCAACAACACTTCTGTACCCCAGGCAGCTCCGATACGGATCCAAACGACTGGACACGTATCACAGCGCACTGCAATAAGCCTTGCTGATAGTCAGGTTAAGGAGTCAAATCTATGCAATTTGCAGTAGAAACTATTGAGACGCTGCAGATTCAGGATCAAAAAGCACTTTCCCTCTTCTAGTATGATCACAACATAGCTCATTATTTCACCAGGTGAAAAACACCCAGGGCTGCAAAGATGTGACAGTCAAGAGGCAGGACGAGCCCAAAGAGTCCAGCACCTGCTCTTGCCACAGCCACGTTGGCTCCACTCTCACCACCACCCCCGGGTCTGCCTGGGAGTTCAAGGCCAGGGTGAGGGACCACCAAGTCTGAGTAGGGCACTAAAAACCCAAGTGCTGGGCCGGGGTGCTGCGTTTCAGACCACAGCAGCCTGGCTCACGATAACACCTTGTGCATGGTTGCAGATCCAACACCAAATTAACGCGCCCGACGCTATCCCTGAGCTCCCACACTTGGAGGCTGCCTTTTAAATCCGCACGATGCAATGGGATGACTCCGAGTTCTTCCACGTTTCCTTCGCCTTGTTTCATGTCCAATGAATAAAAACAACCTTCCAATTGCATAACTTGTGGAGAATTCCAGAAAAGCTTTAATGAACTGACCTAAAACACATCATGAGCAGAAAACATCTCAAATATTCTGATGACACTGAAAAACACGTCTTAATCAAAGAGCACTTAAACTGCTCAACAGTGTTTGTGATACTGATTGAGGCTTTCGCTGTTTCAGGATGACCAGGTTGCAGGTTGTTTTACTTCTGCCCAGAAAGGACATTTGTGCAAATGAGAATTAATACGTAAAAATCCAGTCTGGATAGAACCATAGAAAAGGCAGCTACACAAGAAAACTAACAAGCCAAGAGCACCATGAAGCGCCTTGCACAAGCTCTCACCTGCTGTAAAAGCCGCAGAATCGTCGCTGAAGAGACGTTCCTGGCGCTCGCTCTGCTCCAGCCAGTAGCTCAGGTGTGTGCACAGGCCGCCCGGGGCAGAGGGAGAGTGTTTTAGCCCAAACCAGGGCAAATTGGTACGAGTCTAAATCGTGCACAGCCAGCACTGCTGCGACGTCCGACGTCTGGTCTGGAGAGCTCTGCGTGGGTCACCATGGATTACTGCTCACTATCCCCAGATCTACATCTAGTGAAAAACACACACTGTTCTGCAACAAGCGTCGTTCAAATGAACTATGAGAACTAATTTCAGTAGTTTCTATAAATCTACCCAAATCACACGTTGCTTAGATCTACTTTCAATCCCACTTTCATTGTATGCGTTGCAACAAGCGCAGTAAACATCTTAAGATTTGTAATGATGATTTTCACAGTTAGTTTCCACAGTTTCTGTGAGGGGTGACTCAGGACCATATAATAAGCAGTGTTTTAATGATGCAGTCCCCAAAGGCACGCAGGTATTTCATCTTTATTTCCTTTCTTATTAAAGCTGTACTTCAAAGTGAGCCGCACTCCTCTGCTGCCCCAAAACCCGGGAGCAGGGAGTGATTCATTCCCAAGGAGCCTCCTCCTGCTTCCTCCATCCGAAGGATGGAAGGCGGCGCAGCCAGGACAGCACATCACACTGTGCTTTATGTCCTCGGACCCTCTCCCGGCTCTGCTGTTATTTTAAAGTCACTACCCGTGAGCTGAAAGGTCGTTCTTTTAAATACGAAATTATGAGCACCATTACAGCAGAAACTTATGAAAAAGAGGGCACACAGGGCTGATGGAGCCATGAAGATAAATGCAGATTTACTGACGATAGAATATAGTATGTTCATGTTAAAGAAACGGAAATACCGGTAAGAGACTTATTTGTTGAGATCGTTAGCTAATGGCCTCTGTATTTAACTCTACTTTTTATTTTCCTTAATTTTTAATGACTGTTAGCTCTAACTGCAGGTACAAGATGCCTGCCGATGAACTGGTAGGTTCCTGTGTGACTAATCCCTTTACTTTGTCTATATTTTGAGTCTAAGCAGTAGTCTTTAAAAAATCCAGGAACTCCATCTTTAAAACCTTTAAAATGCCCAGACTCTAAAACAGCCACAGAATCCGCAGGGAAGGCGCCTGCCCCAATGGCCCAACAGGGCAAAGGGGAAGCTCAGGACCCACCTCCACATGCAAAACTCCCTGCAACAGAAACATGTTGGGCAGCAAAATGTTACTGCATGATGATGTTCCCGTAATTCAGCCTTGACCTTTTTTGTAATAAGAATACATGAATGTTGATGAAACGGAGCCTTTCCCGGGAAAGGTTAAGTAATAGATTTAAATAACTTAAGAAAGAACCAGAAATCCTGTCAGTTCACTTCAAATTGCATGAAAACTGGAGCCGGGCCTGATTTACATGCAGGGAAACCTTCCCCTTTGGGAAAACTGCCCTCCCTGGAGCAGGAGCCGCGCTGGCAGCACCGACATCCCTGCGCCAGGACCCCCTTAATCCCAATTCCCGCCACGGCGCGATTCCCGCCGTGCCTGCCGCCTCCTGCCAGACGGGGTCAGCAGCACCCAACGCCGTCAGCGTTCCCTTTCTGTTTTTGGATAAATAATCAGTATTTTAGTCCACCGCAGTGGGCAGGTGTCCCAGTGCAGCCCCTTGTGGCAGGGGCCGCACCAAAGGGCAGTAAATCCCTCGCATGTAGTCGTGCCTAACGCGACCCTTCACTTCCTCCGGCGGTTTCTGGCCGTGCCGGTGCCCCCTTTCCCAGGCTGCGTTCCTCCGGACAGCGCGTTCCCGCACTGTCGCCAGGCGGGACACGCGGAGCCGCGCGGGCCGAGCGGGCACCGGCACGGCCGGGCACCTCTAAGGAGCAGTCGGGGTCTTGCAAACCTGATCCGTTTACATTGTCGGGCCACATCTCAAAGCCCTTCCCATTTAGCACCTACTGCTGCTCCTGTTAGCAAATCTCGCGCTCTTGTGCCGCTCCACCTGCTCCATGTGTTCATCTCCAGAGCTTTAACACAGCTGCTTCTGGCACTGTGTTTTCCCTAAAACAAAACCCTTCAGGCCACTGCAACCACCAGACCTGCGGAATCCCAGTACCCTCGTGCCCTTCCTGCACAAGGCATGGGGACATTCTGGTTGTCCCTGATCTTCTGGGTCCTCCCCAGCCAGTGCCTTGTTCTTCTCTTTCCCCAGGCCATCTGCACTGGAATTGCTGGATTCCCCTGGCATACACTTGATTTTGGAGCCTCTGAGACACCCGAGAGTGGCTGGAAGCTTCACAAAACTGCTGCAAGAGAAGGACCTGCCAAAAGGGCTATTCCAGTTGAGGTGACACCTTTGACACCATGAGCAAGCAGCCAGAGGGGGCCCTTTGCAGGTTTTCCAGCACACAACTGCAATAGCTGCTAGGCACAGCCGAGCTGCTCACTCTAGTTACACATAAAAGTATTAATGTGGCTTTCAAATGACACCGATTAAGGTATAAAACGCAAGGGACAGCTCCTATACTGCAGCTGCACTTGTGCTCCTTGGGATGAGGTGTCCCTCAAGTGCAACACGAACCCTCTTCTGAGCTATCTTCCCAGCTCCTGAGTTTTCAGCTATTTTTACATGTGCATAAAACACATTTCTACATACAAAGTTACCAATATTATTAGTATATTACACACACAAGCATTTCAAACAGCCTGACTGACTCCAGAGGTGCCCCATGCCTTGCTTGCTGCCCCTCGAGCGCAGGGACCTGGCAGTCAAGGGCCAGGGCTTCAGGAGCCCCTCAGGTGCCCTGGGGTTGCAGAAGGACCAAGTGAACGACGCCGTTTCGGGGTGACGGCCGTCGCGTTAACCCCCACCCCTCACACCCCACAGCATGGTTTGTATCTCACCCCAAAACACGGGTTTTTAGTGATCAGGCCAAATTCAGGGAGCAACTCATCGCTCCCCAAAGCTCCGCTCTTGCTTGAGCCCCTGCTGAAAATTAGAGCTAATTTTTGCAGCACGCTTTCTCCCTGCACAAAGTCATGGATTTAGCCTTGCTAGAGGCACCCGGCTGCTTTTCAAGGGTGCTGTTTTCTGCCGCTCAGTCCATGCGACACGGGGAGCATCACCGCCACCGAGCGGCTGCCACCCCACGGCTCCTCATCGCGGGAGGCACCACAGCGACGGTTCCCTTCCGCACCACCAACGGGGCTGGCGCCGCTGAGGGGCCCGGGACCTCTCTCCCCCTTTCCTTACAAGCCACAAGTGATGAAAATATTAATTGGAGAAGACACCTGCTCGGGAGGAGGTCTGGAGCGGGTGCAAATCCCTCTCACGGGGAGCTGCCGTGGCCGCGATAGGATGCGCGTCGACGAGCACGGAGCCTCCCGCCGCGACGGTGTCCGCAAGGGATGCGACTGGTGAGCAGGAAACTGCTGGCAGGAGGAGCGAACCCCTCCGACCTGACGTCACCGTGGGGCGCGAGGACAGGGCGCCTTCTGCCCGTCTCCTTGCACAGCCCTTGGCTCCCGGCGAGGCCGAGCACTAAAGCGCAGCGGCACAGAGCACCTCGGCCCCCGCGGCACCGCGAGGCAGCGCCGCGCTGCCCACCGCGCTGCGCTCAGGGTTCAGCGGCTCCTGGCGGGAGCCTCGCAGGCTCCGGAACCGCCAGGACATCCCGGGGATGAAGGAATCCTGCTGGCTCCGAGCCATGCGGGACACCAGGCTCCATCCCGGAGGACGGGACTTCCTCCTCCGGCTGCTGCGGGCCCCGGCCCGGCGGGCAGGGCGCCCAGCCCGGGGAACACGGATTTGCCTGCAGACACGGATGGAGCTGCCAGCTGGATTTCCATGAATCCCAGCTGACTAAAGAGCGGGAAGGAGGTGCCAGCCGTGCAGGCGGGGAGCATGCAGCCTCGCATCCCCACGGTATGGACCCCAGCTACTGCTTGTTGCTCGAGAGAAGGAAAGCACCGTGTGTGCCAGCACCCAGAGCGCGAGCTCGCTGCTCGAGCGAGGGCGGCTGGGAGATCTCGGAGCAAAATCAGCAGCAGTTCACGGAGCCCCGGAGCCGCTGCGGAGCAGCCCTGCGCCTGGGACGGCCGTGCCTCAAATGCAGCCCTTCCCAAAGCCCATCTCTCCTCCCACTTTGGGCAGCACAGCTTGTTCACAATCTTCCTGCATGGGAAGCCTCCTCCTGCAATGGCAGCAGGGCAAAGTACTCGGGAAACCGGGTGCCAGAGAGCTGCCCAGATGGTCCCGGCCGCCGCCTCCGCAGCGGGAACACCTCCGAGGAGGAGTTACCCTGGGCAGCGGGTCCCCAGGTTTCACTTGCAATTAAGATTCTTGCAGGAGGAATTGAGGCCCTTGTGATTTCTATTCATGGCATGCCTCAGAAGCAGCCAAATTAAAATCCTTATCATTAAGGAGTTGATAGTTCCCATAATCGCAAGCATCATTCTGCATTAGCTGGAGGGAGCAGCGTGACTCACTGGCTAACAGAGATCTGCTCAGAAAAGAGGAAATCTTCTAACCAGAGAGGATTTTCTGAGCCACGAATTGCTTTAAAGAGAAAGCACTAATTTCAGGCAAATTACTTATATAATTCGTGCTGTCAAGACAAGAACTTCCTTCTGCATGGAGAGTCCTTCTGCCATGCACTTCCCGGGATGGCCTTCCTGCTAGGCCTGCACCGCACCAATCCATGATCCAAAAGAACAACTTTATCTGCGGGATGAGTCACTGCTCCCTGCTATCCTCCAGGTTAAGGCACATTTACCTTTACTTGCTGCAGAATATGTCTTTTAATAGTTCATGAGTTCAGCAACTCACATGCACATCCATTTGCCCAGAGCAAGCTTAAAAGAAACACTACAACATTCTTATGCAAGGAGCCCTTCCCCATTCCCAAGGCTATTTCTCTGTGACAGAAAGGCCCATCAATTTGGGGTGAAAACCCAAGAGGACACACGGCTATGACAGGTTTAAGTAGGATTTTTGATCTTTCTAGGTCAGAAGAATATAAAGGAACAGTAGAAATGCTTGCAGCACGCACACAAGGCCCGGTTTATCTCACCGGGTTCATTTTCGGGAGATTGCAGTGCTAAAATGGGGTGGTTTTGCTCCAAGAAACTGCAACGTCCTCAGCAAGACGGGCAACCAATTTAGTGGTAGGTGGTGGCAGGTCCTGGCCAAGGCACCGTCACCTCCATGAAGGACTTGCTTGAGCTGCAGACCAGGTCCAACTGGGCAAGTTCAGCCTGAGCCTACAGCTAATACCAGGTCTGACAGCAGGAGGGGACTGCTCCAACCTGAGGACTGCTTAGCCCAAGCTTTAGCAGCAGCCTCCGATCTCCCATTCGACAGATTTATTCCTGTGCTGGGGATTTTAACGTAGCTGGGAGCTGAAACATCTGGCATCTGCCGGCAGAATTCCCGATGTGCAAGGCTGGCCCACACGTCCTGCATTACGTTAGGATGTGTTTCCTCTGCAGGGGGAATTTAATACAAAGGTAGCGACAGTGCTGCTGGGTTAGCGCAAGCTTGAGCAGAGAAAAGCCAAGAAACCTGAAAAAAAAAACGAGTAATTGGAGCGTTTGCTCGTGGAGGACCCAGAGGATGTGCAGCTGGGCATCCCTGCTGCGGAGCCACCTCTCCTCGGGAACACACACACCTACGGACGCGGCAAAGCCACCGGCACGCCGGGACACCAACACCACGTGCTCCTTTAGGAGCTGAAATAGAGAGAAACGGGCTCTCTCACAGCTCCCTGCTCCACCACTTCCACGCAACGCTGCAAGCTGCAGTTCCCTTCCTGCCGCCCTAAGGAAACTCCACTGATGTGAAAAAATCTTGATTAACACTTGTGATGTTAGTAGTAACAGCCACAGGAAGATGCTATTAAGACATCAATGTATTTTTTAGATTTCTTTTCTTCATGCTGTTGCATCTCGGACAGAAGTCTGTGCTTAAGTCAACCCTTCAGAAAATAAAAGCAAAAAAAGCAACTAACCACCTAAAGCTTTATGGTCTCCGGGGTTGTATGTCAACAGCTGCAGCTTTATGTTGTATATTCTGCTCCACACGAGCTAAAAATTTCCTCCCGGTGTCAGTTCACATCAACTCACTTCATAAAAACGGCCCCGCTCCGGGGACCTACGAAAGATCTGCAAAAAGACGGGCAGCTCCCGGCCGAGGACGTGGTCCCAGGAAAGCAGCCAAAGGATGAAGGAGCCACCATGGAAAGCCCAAGATGCCAGGGGAAACTGAGAGCAAAGGACAACTGCAAAAATTTCTCCTTGCCCAGCCTGAGCTTGCAGTGAATACATTCCTACTTCAGCAGCTACTTTGCTTTTTAAATAAATGCAGTTTGCTGAATTAAACTTATTTCTACAACACACACGAGGATGTGGCTTAAAGAAGAATTAAGAAGTGTCCTAAAGGACGTGTTCAAGGTCCATAAATGTTAATACTGAGTTTTCAATAGAATTTTGTTTGGCAAATTTATCTACAAATATTCCAGGCACATTTTCTATTATGGCCACAGTGCCCTGCTCCATCACTCGATTTCATTTCACTATGAATAAGTAAATATCAAGGGATTTTTGGCAGCTGAGTGTTTTCCTAACCCGTTGGTCCTCTAATTAGCTCCAAATGTTGTTTTCATGAAGCTACATTCTTCCTGATCCATCCTCAAGTCCCTTGGCCTACCACAGTAATGCCAGGGAACCTTACTACACAAATGGCATTACTGTGGAAATGAGTTGCTCCCTGGATGCTTCCCAGCTCAAAATGTGAACAGGAAAGTTTGCAGATGCTCTACAGACTAGGATTTCCCAATCAACAAGGTGACTGAGAGACCTGGATGAACAGACTGGAAAAACCCGGGCACGCTGCTGAACAGCAAGTCCCTGTGCCAGCAAGAAGCCCTGACACGGGGCAACACGTTGGCTCAGCCGATGCCGACGGCTCTCCGCGCCCCAAGTCACCGCAGAGTTGTGAGACCACTTTAATTTGCACACCCATGGATGAGGATGTAATGGTAACGAAACGGCGCTGCTGAGCGGTTCTGGCAGACAGAAGGCAGGTAGTTAACTAATTTATTTAGTGCTAAATGTTTGCCCCTGTTTTTGCTATGCTCTGGAAAGTCGGGTCCGGACTAAAATTGCTCATCTCCAATAAGTAAATTATTTAGGAAGTTATGTAAATTTCTATGCAAATGTTTATCCTTGTGTCTCACACAAAACTCTGCTTGGGGGAATAAATCCTGCCAAGATGGGAATGAAAAGGCTGCTCCTGGTGCCTTCACGCACATAAACCCCCCCACCAATGAGCCAGTGCTCTCCCTACCGCGGCCTGGAAGGGGATGAAGTGGTGCTGACGTCTCGGGTGTGCGTATCCTGGTATTGCTGCTGTCCCTCCTCCTGAGGAAGGAGCAGAAATCCCCTTGTGTGTGTGCACCGTGCACCAAGCCTGTGTTTACCTGGCTGCCTCAGCCCTCAGCTACAGAGATTTTTCAACTACAGCAATTCCTAAAATCCAGAGTAAATCCAGCAGAAGAGATGGGGAAAATCTGCCCTGATGGAGACTCCTGTGGACCTGCAGGAGGAATGTGGGCAAAGCAGCTCCGTATTAAAGCACAAGGTGCCACCCGCTCACCCAGCCCCCCTCTGCTCTACCAGGAGGGACAAACCAGGGCGACCTCGGCAAAGGGAACGAGTCAGCTGGAGGGATTAACGGAACGAACAGAAATTAACCTTCTGGGCAGAGGGGCAAAGGCAGCCTCGCCGGCGAGGCCAGCGGGGCCCTGCCTCTGCTTCCCTTCCTCTTTGGGGAACGACGGGGTTGAGGTCCCCAGCAGGTCCCAAGAGACACTTGTTACCAGCTTGTCACTGCTTTGCGCGGTGCCTGGTTGGTAACTGGTTACATCTATTGATAGCCAGTAAGTACCAGTTAGGAGGTCCTGGCTAGGCGTAAGCGGCACGGCTTCATTCCTCTCATCTGAAGAAACTTCCCGGGATCCGCAGTCAGTCCTGGGGAATGAAGAACACCCTCGGGGCCGTGGTGGGCAGGGACGGGCGCTCCGAGAGCCCTTTGGGCTCACTGGCCTCTCACAGCCCTGCTGAGCCCCATCCTTTAAAACTCCACCAACTTGGCGTGAGATGCCAGGAAAGCAGCAAGGCTTTTCTTGTCACGGCTTGTGCACCGTCATTTTATTATTCAGTGTTTTGCTACCGGAAAAGCAAAACTGCCAAAGTCTATGAGACCATCCAAAAATCAGGAAAATTGGATGCAAAACAGCAGCTCATCTACAGAAAAATATCAGGACAAGCACCAAACCTGCCAGCAGCTCTCCAACCCTGACAGCCACTATTCTGCCAGCTCTGACACCCGTTATTTTCAAGTGTGTGTCTATTTAGGGCTGCCAGAGCATCGAAGAAGCAGGAAGCCTTTTGCATCAAACTCCGTGTGCGCTGTCTCCAACACCGGTCACAGAGCAGAGCCTTCATGGTCCTATGGATTTTCCCATTTCCCCCTTGAACTCCAGCTGAAACACTGTTAGCAACAGCTTAGGGAGAAAAACAAACAAAAAAACCCACGTTATTTCCCCATCTTTCATTATCAAATAATTTACTTTTCTGCTACGAAATGATCGTGCTGACTTTCCCTTTGCACCACAGGAGAAGGATGTAAGAAAAAAGAGTTTCAAAGGCTGGCTAAGAACACATATTATTACAGTGAAACCAGGCGCAGAGCTCCCAAATTAAAAAGTTTGCTGTAAAGAGGTATTCTTGACTGGGAAAGTGTTAAGCAGGAAATGAAAGCTCTGTAGGTGTATTAAGATGTACGTAAAATTCCAATTAAAATGAAGGAAAGTTGTTTTCCTTTAGCTCCAATGCAGAGAAGGAAGCCGTGTTCTTGCCGAGCACGTATTCAGCCGGATGTATTGGGTCCTTTGACTTTCTGGACCACCTGGCATGAAAAGAGGAGCGATGATTTTGAGAGTTTGCCAGTTGGGTTCAACTATCATCCAGAAAAGAGCTGGGGAGAAGGGGGACGGGAGAGCCTGTAATCGAGTTCAACACGTGCAGCGTGAACCCACTAGGCCAGAGGGCATTTTTGAAATCTGAACATAAGAAACCACGAGCTCCTCAACTGCAGCGGGAACAGGCGAAGGGGGGAAAAGCAGCAGCCGCTTCCCACGTCCTGCGTGCGTTTTGGCAGCCCCGAGGCCGAGCGGATTCCCCTGCTCTGCCCATCCTCTGCCTCCCTGATTCCCAAGCTCTGCTCCCTGCTCCCCTCTATACACATTACCTTAGCTGTGGTCTTGAACGTCCGTGCAGTTCCTTACATGCACTGCAGCCAAAGCAGCTTGGACGCACTGAAAATTTGGTCCCTCGACTCTATTTCTCCCTACACCTGACAGATTCAGGCCCAGGGGATTCCTTTTTCCTAAAGAGGAATATTTCCTGTTCTTGCTCCCTTATCACTGCTTCCGCATCGCGCTGGCTGCAGAGCTTCCGAATTTCCAAGCAAAACACAGAGCCTGTTCTGCACGAAGAGACCATGCTGGAATATCGTTGCACAGAGACGCTGGACAAAGAAAGCCATTAGCATGAAATTATCTGCTCCCTGGTAATTTCCCAGATGAATCACCACAAAGGGCTCTGAAAGAGCATCCTGCTCTTGGTCTCTGCAGAACATCTCACTGCACTCGGGATTCAGGGGCTCTAACTCACGGGGCTGTACATGCATGGGTAAATATTCTTTAAACAATGTGATGGATGTGATCCATCAGCCTTAATGTTCTCAAACCTAATGTGTTTTGCAGGGAGGTGACAAGGTTACAGCAACTTTTTAGAAAGAGCTATCGGATGGCTTTTCTCATGCCCACATCGTGGTTTCCATGCAATATTTACGGAATCTGACCCAGAAGCTACATTGGCACAACATTAAACTTGCAAAGTGCAACCTGGGTCCAAATCTGAGCTGGTTCCTACCAAGCCAAAGCACCTCCTCCTGCGCAGAGAGCCCCCAGGGCTCCTCAAAGCCCCTCGAAGCCGGGGCCGGCTCGGGATGCTGCTCATCCCACGCTCCGGCCGGTCGGAGCTGCCCTCGCGGCTCCGCAGCGTCCCTGCGAGACGGGCGCTACCTGTTCCGTTAAACTCACAGGTGTTCAAACGCAGACAACCCGCCATCTCGAGCGCGCTGCCTCGCGGAGCCGATCCGCGCGGGGCCGGGGGGCAGGCGCCTTCCTGCACTTGCACAAAACGGCTCATTTGTCTTCAGAAGTGGGAAACTAATTTTGTGGCGGGTAACTGTGATTCCTTTAGATATTACACCCATAAATTTGTAAGATCTTCCTTCAGAGAGGCGGCAGCCTGTCACGGCGCGAGCAGCGCTCGCTTTTATGCTAGCTCTACTTTGAGCCTTTTCTGACAACCTTAATTTGAAAGTAAAATGACGATAAAAAGAGAAAATAATTGCCTGCACACTTTTTTTTTTTTTTTCCCAAGTGCTTTTGCCTGTTAGTGTTTAGGCTATGGGTTTTTAGACTACTTTGGGCAGCGAGCAGAAGGGCATGATTTATTAACTACATTAGCTTATACAGAAGGCAAAGCAACTTCTATTTCCCGTTTCCCCTATGGAAAGACAGCATTAGGGGAAGGAAATGAGAACATAGCTCATAGTCCTTCATTTCTGATGCAAAGAAACGATATGAGGAGCGATCTCGGCCTGCTCCGGCTAACTCAGCTTACTGATAATTGCATTTATTGCTACCACGCTGTTGTCAGCATCACTTGGTTATTAGATTGCTTTGTGGGGGACTGTTTTAATAAGATATTCAACACCTGGGTTCATATTACTCTATAAAAGCATCAGGAGGCCAACTTAAGAGATGCTTGTCCAGCCTCCCTGTTCCCAGAAACGCCTAATCAAGTTAAAGAAGGTCTCACCAGGGTGTTATCAAACCAGTCCACAGGGATTTCTGTGCCTCTTAAAAGCCACGTTTTATATTAACCACCATGTTGTTACGGCAGTACAGCACATAAGATTTGGCCAAGAAAAGGGATTCACACAACAAACCAGCGGTCGGCACACGCAGAACGCCATTTCCGAGCGCTCGGGGCCGCCCCAGCCCTGGCGCGCGCTGGCGAGCACCCGTTTTGGGCAGGATGCTGCTCTGCCACCACCAGCGCAGCAGGGCTGGAGCCTCGGGAATGCAGCCGCTCTCCGCAGGAGCCCAGGCACTTTGGAGCAGCCCGTTCCGCACAACGTCGGAGCCCGAGGGTGCCCGACGTGCCGCCTGCATGACTAACACGTGGCAAACGCAAGGGTTAACACGTGGAAATACAGCTTTCCGGTTCTTTTTATCCCCCCTTAGTACGGTTAAGTCTGAATTCAGAATCTCATCCTATGAGACCAGCACAAGAGATAATCATTTCCTAGGAAAATTAGAATATACTTGTGGTAGAGTTAAAATAACCCAACTTTAATTTGCAGAGGGACCAATTTTTTCAATCGATGTTTTTCTTTCTCTCGCTGCTTCCCTGCGGGCGCCTTTCAGACAGAAAGAGCCTGGAAGACGCAGACATGAGCACACTGCATCATTCCCGAGTGCCAGCATCCCCTCCTTATGAGGGGTCAGGAATTTCCTCTGTGCCAGAAAGCAGGGATTGCCCCCGCGGGCCAGGTTCCCTCCTCTGCCTTCTTCCCAGCGCGGTCCAGCACCGTTGGAGCCCAGTGCCACTCAAGCACAAGGGCTCAGACCCTCATGTTTAAGGGCTCCTGACCCAGCCTGCTGCACAAGGGGCTCTTGGCCTAGAAACCCTCCTCTTCCTGAGCGCAGACGAGCGGCTCTGAGCTGAACACCCATTTCCTACGGGTAACGCTGACATTCTTCATCTCCTCACTGCCCCCAAGCTGCTCCTTGGTGCCTCCAAAGCCATCTCACCTAGCAAAACTTCTGAGCTATTTGCTTGCTCCTTTTTATTTCAGATGTGATCTAGTCCAGAAAAACTAATTGCTCCAACTGCTCCTGCTAAGTGCATGAGGCCAGCTGCAAAAATCCAAGTATTTACATATTGACGCTATTAAAGCCCCCAGTAAAGTCTGCATTAAATGGGTAATGCTTTTCTCCAGGGACCCTGGGACAGGAGCCACCTACCTATGCCCTCCAAGAGTAGCATTTTCTTGGATCCCTCGCACTGCTGGGCAGGGAGGACGTCCATGGGGAACTGCTTTTAATGCTTGTGCCAGCTAAGGAAGAATGACGGGGAGCTAAAACCTTTGGCGAGGGCCGCTCTCCTCGCTGGCCATCTCCTCCTCCAGCCTCGCCGCAGGGCTCAGCACGCGCAGCCACCTGCTCGTCCTGCCTTCCCGCTTGGAGTGTTTCCCATAATTTTCCTGCTCCTTTTGGTGTTCCTGAAGGACAGGCTCCTACAGGAACACACCTGGGGAGTTACTCTGAAGCTCTGTAAAGCAGACAAGAGCTTTGCTGCAACCCTGACGGCTGGCACAGGGCAGACACGCTGAGCCCCGCGCTGCAGCCGGGTCCCCTCCAACGGGACGCCCGCAGCGCCCGTCACCGCCGGCGGCAGCGCTGGGAGCCGAGGCCTGGCCCTGCAGCAGAGGCGAACGAGGCAGCGGCGCCGCACACCCAAGCACACGGGTTTCTCCCGTCGGATCCAACTTTTGACTGAGTGTATCCAGGCAACAGAATCCCTGAATGCCGTAACACATTTAGGGAGCGTGGCCATGTGCACTGCAGCCTGGCAGGACAGTCCTGGGCCCAGCTCATTTTCAGCCCGTTTGCACCCTTACCAGCAGGTCCACCCACTCCCTTGGTGTCCCAGGACTTGGTGTGTTTTGGGCCATGCTTCCTGCAAAATCCGCTCCGTGTTTGCATCCTCCTCCAAGCGGCACCATCTCCCCCCGCGCTGCTCCTCTGCTCAGCACCCTCTCGTCTCCCCCAGCTCTCCCGATCCCGGTTCCTAGGGACACTCAAGGCCTCCTGCCTCAACAGGGGCTCAGGGAGCACGAGCACCTCAGCCTGAACGCCAGCAGGTCCAGGTCCAGGTCACCAGCTTCCAGCTCAATGGCAGGAACCCAGCACCTCCAACACACGAAATGCCCCTTTCCCAGGAACGGCTCTGCTTGGGCAGTCACTTCCAAGCAAGGCCCTGCACCAGGAGCACTCCCAGCTCCAGGGGAAATCCCAGACAGCCGGCACGTTAAATGGCAGAGAAGCAAAGCAGGGGCTGAGCTTCTGCGGAGGGTTATTACCCGCTACGCTCACCTCCCTCCTCAGAGGAGGGAAATGCACAGCCTGGAGCCCAGCACGTGCTCTGCAGATTGAGACGTTTTCCTTTGAGCCTCCCGGTTGTGCTGCGTCCTGACAAACGGGAATGTCACCGCGTCAGCCAACAACCGCCGTCCCCTCTTGCCATCCGCCTCCACGTGCCACGGTCTGCCCTGCTGGCCGCAGGGCAACGCGAGGGAGCTCTCCAGCCCCACGCCAGCATTGAGCGCTTCAGGGCGTTCCGGCAAAACTAACTTAAGATTTAGGTCCAAGTGACTGCAAAAATTACTCATTTTTATTCTTCATAGTAAAACCAAGCTTCTGGGAAGTGCTTTTATTTTCTGGGAACTGCATTTTCTCTGCAAAACCTGCTTGAATGGGAAATTCTCCATCTGTTCTCCCGGGCAGGCCGTTACTTACCAGCACCTCGGAAGGGCTCTCGGCAAAGCGGAAAGGGGACCATCTGCACAGCGAAGCGCGGACCTTCCTTCAGCTCCCATGTTCTCTTTTAACTCGCTTCAGGCACAAACCGGCCTGTTTGTGTTAGCAGCAGTTCGAGGCTCTCCCGTCAGCAGGGCTCTAATTGAGCGCGAGGAAAACCAACAGGGAAGAGGAAGAGGAGGGAGCAGCAGAGCACGGGGCGCGTAACCTTCCCGGGAATCACCCCCTGCTCAGCAGCTCCTGCCGTTGGGAGCACAAGGCCCTGGCTGCGACGCCCACGCGGGAGCAGGGAGAGGTGCGTGGCCAGCGGGTGCCCGGGAGGCCGGCACGCCGTGTCCCCGCGCGCCAAAACGCTCCTCAGAGCTCTGAACTGCAAGCTGCATGGTCAGGGTGGGCGGAAAAGCAGCAATTATCTTCACTGTATTTGTGAGGGAGAGGAATTCGCTGTAATGAGGAGCTCTGGAGTGGAAGGCACCCAGGAGAGCTGGCAGTTCTAGCACAACAGACCTCAACTTAAAACGCTGTGAGCACCAAGAACCGTTGACTCGGTACGTGTTTGGGTTTCGCTAAGGCTGAGGTGCCCATGACAAATATCCCGATGAAAACACAACTCGGACCCGTGCACGGAGAAACGTGGTGACATTCGAGTGTAACGGACACCTCCCACCAGCTGCCTTGATCCGAGATACTTCCCTGGGTTCTTTCAATGGAAAAAGCAGGCAACTCCAAAGAGCTATTCAGCCATTCATTAGAATACTTCTAAAATAAGCCAACGAGGTGGTATCCAAAAATACCCCTTTCCCTCGGTTGTCTCCGCAGAAGCTCAGGGATCCGAGCCTGCCCCGCGCGGCCAACACTTGGGCACTTTGCTAGTGTTTATGAATCATCCCGGCTCCCTCTCCACACGCTCCCATGGTGACTCATCCCGGCTAAAATAGGTGCCGGGAGAGGTGGGACGGAGACTTCCGCGGAGCTGCCGGCAGCGCCCGCCCGCCGAGCCCATCACCGCACGTAACCTGCACTCGGCTCAACAGACACTAGATTAATTATACAGAATGAATTAATACAGCCAGCCTTAGCCTTTGCAAATTATTGTTCAATAGCACGAGGCAGCAGTAAAATGAATTAACAGAGAGCGAGGCAATTAAAAATTCCTCTCTGCTTTAAAGAGGAATGGGAAAAAGTTTAAATACGGAACGCACCTGCAAGCAATGGGTGCCAGCCCAAAACCTGGCAGTGCCAAGTCTTGGTTTTGACAGGATCTATTTCTAAAGCGCGTGTTATATTGCCTGGTGTAGAGCAAAATCAGGTAGGAAAGATTGTGATTCAAGACACGTTAGAGGAATATTAAAAGCTGCTGCACGAAGAGGAACAGGCTCAGAACCAAAGTTAATTTAAAGAGAACTCAGAGCTGTGGACCCTGTGCAGGCTCTGTGCTTGTGTAACACGGCAGAGCATTTCACCAAATCCTTTCTCCTTCCTCCCTCCCTCTGATGAACACAGGAATGCAGCAGAATTAATTGCTGGAGCTACATTACTGGACCTGCTCCTGAATTACATCTCCAGAGCATTGCTCTGGATCTACAAATGGGTGCAAATGCAGGTGCCAATTGAGGAGAATCCCATTCGCTCTGCAGTTAATAAATCTAACCCTTCTGACCAATTTTTAAGGGATCTCAATTTCGCATCAGGACACAATTCTATTGCTCAAACCTCCTTGCTCTTATTTTCTGCAGTCATTACTGTATTTCTAAATATTGTGACCTTGCCCTTCCAATCCCCACACTAGCCATCGCCTGATTAAAAGCACGCACTTGTGGCCAGGCCATTAAAAGTTACAAGGAAAAGATTAAAAATATGCAGCACCCAGCGCTCCTTTAATTGCATTTGGGATGACCGCTTGCCTTTCTGCTCTGCAGAGGTTTTCTGTTCAGAATAGCTGCATTTTGGCAGTGCTTCTGGGAGGGGAGAAGTGCGTCGGGTGGCCCTCAGCCGCTCATCGGCCAGAACTGGGGCAGCATCAAAAATTGATGCGGAGGAGGAGTACATGGGCAATAAATAGAGCTTGGAGAAATGCACGCTCTTCTTCCCACACTTGGGTTCAGACACGCAGATCTCCTCCCTGCAATCCAGGCAACCCACTTGCATTGGGTGGATCCCAGTGCAACACTGAGTTTATACCGACACAAGCAAGGAAAGACGAAAGGAGGGATCCCCTCTGCCTTCCGTGATGGCTCTTTAGGGAACAGGACACAATATGAGGCATGAGGTTTGACTTGGAAAAGACGCTGAGAAGTATAAACCAAAGAGCTTGTCTCAGCAGTGCAATATGGAAAGGGCAGCAGCAGCATGAACGGGTATCGACAGTTGTACAAATTAAACCATCCGAAACATCCCTAGGAGCTTGCACAGAGGCGGAATGAAAGGAGCAATCTCCGAGCACAGGAACCTGTGTGTACGCATCGCTCCGTGGAGAAGATAGGAGGGCAAATCTGCGCATTTTCATCTCCCAAAACTCCAGTGAATTAGAAGCAGGGATCGCGCCGCCGGCTGTGTAGCAGCTCACACGCTCTGATGAACGGGGCAAAGCAGGAACCCACCAGGGCCTGAGTGGCACCAAGCAGCCCGCGCCCGGCATCGCCTCTTTTTTTCAGGCGGTGAAGCGGCACACAGCGACTGCACCGAGCAGCAAACCCAGACGGAACACTTGTATTTTCTCAAAAAACTCGACCAGGCTTGGATGGCCCAGTTAAAATCTGCGGGAGTTACAGAGAGAGCTTCACGGGCTGCAGACTGTCCCTAGGGCAGAGCCATCTAACTCAAGCAAAACCGTAGGCAAACATCAGACACCTCTGTTGAACTTCAGAATTACATAAATTTCATAAATTTCATATGCAAAGACTCAATCACAGCGCGGTCATGCTGCAAAAAGGAACAGGGCTCTTCAGTCACTGCAACGTCGACCCCTTTAGCTTTCTGCCGTGTGCCAGTAAGTTACTCTGTGACTTAAATTTCTTCACCAAGACATTTATAAAAGCAGTACAGATTATATTTGCCTTTCTGGACAAAAATAAATGCCTGGAGAGAATTTGGTTCATGTATGAGCATGGATTTATGGAAGGACACATAGGAACCGCAAGGAAGCTTCTCCACCATTTCTTTCAGCAAGCAGAACGTCAGGAATGGAGCTTCCAACACGGTCACTCAGTCATGGGGCATTCCCAGGAGCCCAGCGAGCGCTTCCCAACTCCAGCTCT
>NW_010587527.1:61560-74100 GCF_000705375.1 Tinamus guttatus | reverse complement strand
ACGCGGACACGGACACGGCGTCCAGCTGAGCGTGCAGCCCATCTGACTGACGCTACGTTATCTTCAAAGTAGGTTTTAGGGAGGTTGATGGACTAATTTCCGTGGTATTACTACTTTGACTTGCAGTTTATATCCAGGACAACCTCAGAGATGCCCTCAGGAACATATCAGGCCTGGTCTCAACTCAACTGCTCCCCTGCGGAGAGGGAGCCCAAGATCTGCCCGAGATAAAACAGCTTTTACAAACATTAGTTCATACCTAGGTTCATTTTTTTCTTCCAAAACCATACACAAACAATCCTGCTATTACTCTTCTTCTCACTTCAAAATGCAACAGGTTTGATCAAGTACAGACTATTCTTTTTAGCTGCTAGAGAGCAATTTAATCCATTTACAGAGGATTTCAAACTGGAAGCACCACCATCTAACATTACAATCTCAGACTAGAATAAGACAGATGACATCATTTGTCACCCCCTCCCAACGTACATGCATTATTGATTATTCAGAAGCCTCATGAATAGGGCAATTTGTAATCATCAAAAATTGAAGAGAAGGCAGCTGGATGGAGGGCTGGGAGGGCTCCGTCTCCTCGCAGCCACGGACACGCCGTGTCCTGCACCCCTGCACGAGGATGGGGAGCAGCTGGCAGCTGCTCCACGCTGCTCCGTGGCCTGCAGCGAGGTTCCCCCAGCGCTTCCCTTCCCTTCCCTTCTGCAGAGAGAGCGGGACCAGCAGCACGCGGCACATCACGGTTGGAGCACAGGAAAAGCTGCTTCATTTCTATTTATTCCTAGAAGACCGTGCCAAGCAGATGCTTGTGCACGTTCAGTAGCAATTTCAGCGTTTGAGCAATAGATGTTCTTTTCCACCAGCAGCTCGGGGCTGATGGGGCCGTTCTGCGGCACAGCCCGTTGAAGCTGCCACGCGCCTCTCCCCACCGCCGACCTGCACGTTGGCAGCTGTGCAACCATCACCACCGCCCGCTGCGCTACGGACCTCGTGGGGGCCGGTCACTTCTGTCTGCGGGGAGCAAACTGGCAGGAAGGACCTAAGTCCCAACCTCAACACCCGGGCGTTTGTAAGGCCGCCCTCATCACAAAACAGCGCGTCCCTCGAGATGGCTACCAGAGCAAGGAAACGCTTGTAAATGACATCTGCATGCCACACTGACATGTTAAATGCTATGGGCATTTCATTGCTCAACAAAGGAGAAGTACGAACACATCAACAGCATCACAACAATCAAATGCGTTAAATGTTATTACCTTTGGTACCTGGAAAGACAACTATAGATGAAGAGTTAACCAAGGCTCACCGATTCATTTGCATCATCACAAACCCAAACGTTTCTCCAACAGACCACAGGAAGTTTATGAGAATACTTATTGCAAGGGTAATTAATTCATTCTTTCAGCAAAATTCCTATTTTCTGAGTTAAATTAATTCTTTTCTGATCTACTTACCATAAGCCTGCCCTTTCCCTTATCCCTATATCTTTGCTCCTTATCTTTGCTCTTCATTTTCTGCTTTGTTATTTGAACAAACCTCTTCCAATTTTATTCACTAATGAGTAATGTGTTACGTGCAAATAAATGACAATATGCAAAATATTTGCTGGAGAATATGCTTTCCATTCAATCGTTGTAGCAATAAGCATGGGTTTTCCCAAGGGAGTGTAAGCACTGCTCCAAACCAGCCTAACTTTGGGAATCAAGTTAGGAGCTGGTACCAGAGCCCAAGGCTGTCCAGTGAGCGACGCAGCTTCCAAGCAGTATTTGATGCTCCCATTGATGGGACCCATCCTCCTGGAGCTCCTCATGGCCATGAGATGGTGGGGTACCGTAACACTCATACGCGCTGTATTAGGCAGCATCTGTTAATAAATGTTACTACTGAACAGCCGCTTTTTCTCTGAGTAAACTGAGAATGTCAAATTGCTGCTTTTTGTTGCCATTAGTCAGTCTCGTTGCCGTAACAGGTGGCTGAAAATACTAATTTGCAGAGCTCTCGTGGAAGGCGGCTCTGTCCCCAGCTACAGCAGGCGCTCCCAGCCCCGGCGCTTGCGTGGGAGACGGGGAATCCGCCGGGAAAGGGAAGTCTGCCCGGCCTTCACCCGGCACGCGCAGCAGGCACGGGCAGGGAGGCAGAGGGGCAGACACGTTCAGCGGGTGCGCGGGACTGCGGGCAGCCCCTGAGAGCTTCCACACCTGTGATCAGCACCCGGAAAATAACCCTGCTTCTGCTCCTGTGCCTCCGGCTTGGCCTGAGAGGGGACGGGAGAGAAGCAGCCCTGCAAAGACCGGGATCCAGGAGCAGCTTTCCCTCGCACACGGCCACCCCCTCCGGGAGATTTCCTCGTTTCCCGCCGTTGGTGCCGGTTTGCAGAGCCGGCTGCCCGGGCTCTCCCTGGTTTGAGGCTCGCATTCACAGCCAGGAGCTCTACAGACTTTCACGAAGAACGTGGTAACAAACGGCACAGATCAGGATACTCACAGAGAAAGCGAGCTGGATCTCCTGCCTGGCCCTACGAGTACAAAAAATAAGGGAAACAGAGACTATAACTAAAAGAGCTGATCTCTCTAATCTTCCCATCTATGCAAATGTAGTACAAAAAATAAGGGAAACAGAGACTGATCTCCCTAATCTTCCCATCTATGCAAATGCAACTCCTTTCAAATTACCAAGAGATATAGGCATGTATTATTGAGTGGGCCTGTGTAAAGATGACATTAAATTGGCTAAAGTAGTAAGTCAGACTTGTTTAAAAGAGGGTTGAACTAATAATAAGAAATTAAAAGAAGTGACAAACCATTCAGCATGGAGCACCTGAGCGTGCTCTGCACCACACCATGCTCGGCTCCAAAACCGTGGAGATGCCCATTTTGAGACCTGCCTTCAGCGCTGTCCCTGACCAACAACCATTTCCCGGTGAGCACTGACCTGTGCGTCACCCACAACGCGACCTCAGCGCCTGGTCCAGCCAGGAACCGAGGGGCTCCTTGACCCACATCCTATAGGATCAGGAGGCTACGGCAGAGCTCATACGGCTGAAGCACAGCTCTGGGGATGCATTTGGCAGTAGGTTAAAACATCCTCACGTTACAGCGCAGTGAGGACCAGCACATGGAGCAAACTCCTCAGCGGGAGCCAAGCGACACAGCAGATTCAAGGGGAGTTTCTGTCCACAGCAGGACTTGGCAGCCGGCCTGCGGATAGAGCCAGGGAAGTCTGCAGCTGGGGCCAGGAAATCTTCCCCTACCGCCGGGCACCGCTGACCACGTGGCGGGACTGCTACCTCGCACCTACGCCCAAGCAGATAATTAGGATTTTATCTTAACGATTGCAGCTGATGTTATTGAACACAAGTACCCCGAGGGTTTATGCAATCCATGCATACCCATCAGGAGGGCCCACGTGGGGCCGCGCTGCTCTCCGCTCCAAGCCCGCTCCCAAAGCAACCAGAGCAGGCAGCGGAACCGCTCGCTGCTGGCACCCGTGGGGACAGGCGCCCTGCGCGTCAAGGACAAGACGGGCCGCAGGAGGGGAGAGGCTGCTCCCACCGGGAGCGCCTGCGGGGGACAAACCGTGCGCGTGGGGCAGGGCAGCGGGAACAGGAGCGGGGCCTGATGCCGCCCAGGTCCCCGCGGGTTGGTTTTTGTGCCGATGAGGGCCGGCACGGCACGCAAGCCCTCACACCGTCCCTGCTGCCCTCCCTCCGCGCCGGCTTTCTGTTAACCTCGCATTGCGTTTCAGGCAGTGTTCAGTTTGCACAGAACTAGCTCACGCGGCGGGAACTCCCGCTCCCCCGGCTGCAGCACGCGGCTGCAAATCGAGGGCAACATTTCAGGCTCCTCGCGCTCACGCTCTGTGCAGACAAGTAGTTAACGGGAGATTAAGCGGAGCCATCCCTGCATTTGCTGCATACAGGGAAGGAGCCAGGACCGTGCACGCTCCCCACGCGGGAGCTGAGCCGGCGGCGCCACTTGTCCGCCCACACGGACCAAAGATTCGCCAGAGCTGGTAGATAAGTAAATATATAAGTAAATACATAAGTAAAACTCAGACGTTCCTATTAATAATAGCTTCTGTTCCTGCCCTAGGTCAGCCTAGTTTTCTGCTGGTTAATTTTCTCATCGCTTATTAATGTTCTTAGTTCTTTTCCCAGGGAGATGGTGGCTCTTAAATGGCGCTTTGATTCCCCCAAATTGCTTTCCGGCACGGCTAGCTTGATTCCTGACATATGGATAACCGTTTTATGCTTTAGAGCACAGCAATACAATAACGCTACAGAAATACTTGATCGTTGGCTATTTTATTTATTATGATTCTGTTGTTACAGACAGCAGTGAATTGCTGCTATTTAATGGAAATTTCTTGTCTTTTGGAGTGAATGCCTTTGAGTAACATCAGAAGTCACTGTTCAAGAGGAAGAAAGAAGAGACCAGTGCCTTTAACAAAGGACAACTGGCATTTACGTTTTCGCTTTGTTTATTTATGTAAGGACTAAATCAGGATTAATTTGATCCCATTTTTAATTTTAGCATATATACATATATATATATAATGTTAAAAAGGCTGCTGTGCCGTCCCCGCGTTGGCTGCATCCACGTTTCCCAGCTGCTCACCAGCAATGCAGTGGTACGGCTGGATTTTGCAGCATTGAACTAGCCTACACCTTGCCGGATTCTGCAACAACCACATGCACCCAGGCAGTGATGTAGAGGCATAACATTAAGCGGGCAGTAAAACTTTTTTTACTCTTAAGGAGCCACAGTTTCGGGTAGATAAACGTGGTAATTAATTACACTAACTGCTGAATTTCTACTATAATTTTAATATTTTAACGTAGCGTTTTATATACCGGCTACATGGAAGCCGCAGCGCTACAGCTGCTCAAGCGTCACGTGTGGGACACTTTGCTTCTGGCGAAGCCAACGGTGCCCAACTCCTGCCACCAGCTTTAGCACGAAGCCAACGGCGCTCTCGGATAGCCCAGACTCCCCAGCCACCTCCAAGGACTCAAGCCCAGGACTAACAGGGCGCTGCTGCTGACCCTGAGCACCCGGCAACGCGAGGAGACGAAACGGCCGACCCGCGGAGCCAGGTGGGCACAGACACCTCTACGCTACCGCGTCAGCACATAACGACCCTTGCGGCTCCCAAGACAGTTACTGTTCTCTGACATTAATACCTGCACAGCCTCCAAAGGTGACTGCAACCCGTCTCTGGCCTCTGAGGACGCTGTATCCGAGCACTGTGTTTGAAACAGGGAGAAGGGGCTGCTCCCGACACGGCGCTCGTCTCTGCTCTTGCAACACTCGTGTAATTATAGCCGAGGCTTTCGAACGCTCAATGCATCTCTCCGAAAATGAGACATCCACATATTGTGGCTTAATGAAAAGAACTGAAGGAAATGTACCAAATTATTGGTTAACGGGCAGCTGCTGCATAAATGCTCTCTCCCATCTGCTTCCCCCTCTGCGTAGAGCGTCGCCTTCACTCCCGCGCCTATAAAACGCTGAGCCCGACGTTTCGAGGCTGCTCCCTGCTCTCCTGTTCCCCTCCCTAATACCGACACTAATCCCTCCCAGGCTCGTGGACCTGTAGGTGCAAACAGGTGCCTGCGCTCGCCTGGGCTTTCTCCCTCCGAGCAAGAAGGCTGGTTATATTTTTATTCATTCAAACCAGCGCCGCTATCATAAAATATTCAGTTCAAGCCACTCAGCCCCACGTTGTAATTACCTGACAAGCCCTGCAACAGATCTGCTTCTACCATCAGCATGGAGCTGCCTAATCCCCCGGGAACCTCCTTTTAATTAAACACCTAATACTGCATGATAAACACTGAAAACATGCCCCGCTCCCCCACTACGAAGGAGGCTTGATGTCTGAAGTGCATCTCATCAATTCAAGTGTAATATTTACCGTGGCAGCAGATCTTTAGGGCTTAATATTTCAGGTAAAGGTTGTTTTAGCTATTCTATTAGGAAAGGAGTGAGGGAGAGCAAATAAAACAGCAAGTCTCAGTTCAGCTTGATGGTTTACTCAAACCTGGTGTTTCTGTTCGCAGCTGCTCTCGGGTACCCACAGTGTGAGGTGGCTCCATGGCCTTGCTACTTTCCCTGCTTGGTCTGTCGTGGTCATTTTGAGTTGTAGCATTTGCTTAATGCACGTTCAAGCCCCTGCACAGCAGGGCTCGGGCTGTAAATACTCAGCGTAAAGCACATTACTATTTGTTAGCCTCACACTCTGCAGCAGCCACATCTCTCCTCACCTTCGGTCCACCTCAGTCGCGTGAAGAGACGAACTCTTCACTGCATTATCAGTGACCCCAAAACAGCCTCGCTAAAAACTTGTTTTCTGCAGAAGGACGTAGCCTAGCACAAAGTCTTGAGCTTTGGGCAAAGCCCCCCAAGCTGATCTGATCACCCCTGCAGCAAGAATTTAAAGAACCTGCGAGCTTACAGGGCTTCCCTCGGTTCGGCAGTGTAACAAAAGTTCCTTTTGGGAGAGAAGGCTTTTCCTGCCATTACATCACCAGGCTCTGAGTGCAGCTGGAGACACGGCAGGGAATGAGGCAGGAAAGCCCCGGTGCTCCTCGGCAGGGAGCGCGCAGGGGAGGCTGCTGCAGCACCGGCCGCGCTGCCGGCCTCGAGGCTCAGCCGAGACATCCCACCTGGAACCGGCTGCTCGGCTGCGGCGTCGAACACGCTCGTGCAACAGGCAGGAGCTCTGGGCTTCGTCTGGAAGAAGGAGACGCAAAACGAAATGGAAGCTCCGAGGGAAACGAGGGCAGCCCCTGCGGTCGATAGCGCCCCGCGCTGCCGATCCGCTTCCCGGGTGCGCTCGGGTGTGAGCGCGAGGCACGGGAATCAGTGAGACAGGGAAAAATTATGGATAAGCTGAAACGATGCTGAAATACTAACATAATACGAGGCCAAAGGATCTCTGAAATGGCTCTCACACGTTTTGCTGCAACCACATCAAGCAGGAAAAATAGCCCATTCCCCTGAGCCAGGACAAACAGCACAACACAGAAGTACCCTGTTAAAGAAGGGAAAAAAAGCCTTGAGGAAAATATATTAATGGCATTTACATGCATTTCTGTTAACTCAGATTTCAGAGCTTGCAAAATTTATTCTAAGTGAAAGGAAGACAAACTGGCTTGCAATCAAGCCGGAGCTTCTGAATGCTGATAAATCAGCATTCAATAAAGCCCATCTTATCTCCTCAGCTACAGCCTCTTCACAGATGGCAGCAGCTAAACACCAGAAAGCTTCGCGCAGGGCACTGCGCTCATAAATGATACATGACTTGAAACTGCACCGTGTTTAACAATACGCCCGCAAAAACCCAGTGAGTCTTCCTGGGCCATCACTGCCGCAGGGAACGGCGGCTCCTGGGGCTGCAGGAGCCGTGTCTTTTGGCTTGGTTTTGACATTGACTTTTTGTGTGTTACAGAGAGCAAAGATCACGACTGAGCACAAGCCTGAGTCCCACTCCTGCTTCCTGGACACAACACGGGCTCTGGGACACTTCAAGAGCCACAAGAAGGTCCTTTCAGGCCTTCTACATACAGATTTTTTGTTGTAGATCAACAGAATTGGCAAATAAATGGATCCACCTAAGTCAGTGTGCGATCCACCTATGGTGGGTAACGGTCCGTGTCTGTGTGGTAGGTCCCACGGAGCAGAACCCGGGCATTGCCCTGCTTGAGCCACGTGAGGAAAAGCCTCTTCACCCAAAAACATCCGGGTAGCTGTTAAAAAGGCTCATAATAGAGAGATCAGAGGAACCCAACGGAGACTTTGTAACTTCTTCCTAAATGAGTGGGGAAAAAATAATTCAACAATTAACAGTAAAAAAGGGAAGGGCTAGGGTTACCTACGGAATATTTCTGTGAACACTGACATCTCTAGTAGCTTCCTTTCAGAACAGTGCCACCAAATATCTCTGCTTATGACCCAAGCAGCTTGACTAAGTAACCAGCCCAATGAAGACTATGTCAAAACGGTACCAATTACCCTATTCCTGCAACTGTCCTGACAGACAGAAGTGGTTTCATGTCACACCAGGGTGATTCGTGGTGCTCTCTTGCCTCACACTGAAGAAGCTCAGACTGAACCACCGCAATTTGCAATGACCAGATGTTGACCGAGGGCAGCGATAAAATCCCTCAAAAAAACCAATAATAATCCATAATTCAAAGGAACATTTCCTACTCATATCTGTACTTTCGAGCCTTAATGGGAGGATATTTTGATGGCAAAACACAAAGAAAGGCACTATGTGTCTTTTACCTGAGCTGTTCTCTGCCTTTTTGCTCTGAATTGGCGGAAAGGTCAGCGCCCGCCTGCGGTCACTCCAACATAAACCATGCACAGAGACGCCGGGTGCTCCGGATCGCTCCAGGATCAGGGCTGACCGTTTCCAGCCATCGCTGCTGACTCCTCCACACTCAAGCAACAATCAAGGATTTAATTGCTTCACCTACTGCAAAGCATCAGCAAATGGGGGGAAAAAGGAAAGGAGGAAGGGGGAAAGGGAGAAAGAGGAAGGCAGATGGGGATGCCCACTTACCAACTATAACCTTCCTCTGCCAATGTCTCTGCAATAACAGCCGTGCCGAAGGTCCATCTGTCCCCATTGTCACCTCTCCCTGCTGCAAGGGCTCTAAATGCGGTACTTACTACAGAGTTACACTGCTGTCAGTTAATTATTGGCCATGCTGGTGATTATAGCCATATTGCAAGAAGAGTTTTAAGATGAAGTTTCCATCAAATTAGCAGGGCCTGCTAGAGCTGGGACAGCAGGACGCACCCGATTCCGGGCATTCACGGGAAAGAGCCGAGACGTTCCAGCGGGACAGCTCAGCCCATAAAGAACGGCCCCGTGGGACCTACCCCTACACGGGGAGATGAGACACCCCCAGAGCCCGCTGTAACGAACAGCAACGGGGCAGGTCGCTCACCCGAGCACTGAGAACAGATGCCTCCGTGCTTGGCTTGGGCTGTGCCAACTCCAGGGCGTCCCAGTGACGCAGGGTGTGTTTTCACCCCCAACAACTCGGGATAATGTCATGGAAATGCCATTAACTCGAGCTGAGCGTGCGCTCGCCCTGGGAACTGCAGCCGTTTGACAGACGGCCCCTTAGTAGGACATAAATATCCAGCTCCAGCTTGGCTTGTTGCTTCCATGAAAGCCTGAGTTACCTCAAACCGTATGAGCTTACCTGCCTACTCAGACGGCTTCGGTGACTTTTACCCTGTGGGCGCCGCTTTGCTGCTCCCTCCTGCCTGCTTGGCCTCCTTGCTGCAGCTCCCCAGTGCCTTCCACGCAGCCCCTGGCCGCGCAGGCGGCCGGCACGGCTCGCCTCGGAAGCCTTCTTTCCATTCCTATTTCTTAGAGAAACTTAAAAATATTGGGCCCTGCACAGATTTTAAGCACCACTCTTCAATCAAGTGAAATATTAAAGCCCAACCTAATTCAGTGGCGAGCTGTAAGCATTGGGGGATCCTGCCTTATCTAATTTGCTGTCGTCTGCTGTAATCTCCGCTATAAATATTACTGTGAAAAACATGTCAAAAGCGGAAATTCATCACGCCGGAGCGGTCATTGCAAGCATGTGTGCGGCAGCAGCGATTACGGCTCTGCCCTGCTCAGCCCCTGCTCTGAATACTGAAAGCCCAGCTGCAGTGCAGCAGCCAACAAGGAAATAACCCGGAGCGGCGCGGCGAGGAGGAGCAGGAGGAGGAGGGAGCCCGCGGAGAGGCGCACGGTCAACGCACGGCAGAGCTCGGGAACGCGTGGGCCCCGGGTCCCTCCGCGAGCCCGGGCTCGGACAGCAGCAGGGTGAGGACAGGGATCGCCGCGGGGGAGACGCCAGCGCCCACGGAGCTGCTGCCCGCCCGGCCATCCCATCTCCGCTGGCGCTAGCGGGACCGGGCCTGCTCGTGCCACACGTGCGGACACCCCGAGAGCGTTCCGGAGCAGCCCCGGCGCCTCTCCCGCTCCCTCCTCCCGCGCATCCTGCTCTCGGCTGTTCTGACGCCTCCTCCCACGGGGACCTCCCTTCCTACGCTGCCGGCTTTCCACTTGACCCCATTTCAACTCCCTGTTCCTTATTCGATCGCCCGACAGTCCCATCCAAAACCAAGGACGGCCACCGGCAACTCAATCATGTTGCCGTTGCAGCAAGGAGCACTGAAACACAGGGAAAACATCTAGCGCAGACGAGAAGAGCACGTGGGGCAAGAAAAGCCCAAATGCAGCCCCAGTTAGCTGCTATCTAGTGGCATTTACAAATTGTGCTGGATGCTCACGCTCCATGTAATCCCTTTGCTGTTATTAAGCCACAGCCACCAATTTGTTGCCTTCCTTGACTGCTGTTACTAGGGCTAAAAAACAGCAGAAAGAATCTTAGCCCCTTACCCAGGGCTGGACCCCTCTCAAATTTGGTTTTCAGAGGTCAGGTACTGTGTGAGGTGGCGCAACCTGCAGGGGAAGGTGGCAGCAGGGAGGGAGAGCCCCAAGGGCGACTCGTGCCACGCGGTGCCCCCAGCGAAACGCCGACCGTCTCGGCAGCAACCGCTCTGCAAAACTGCCCTTTCTGGGGGGCAGAACAGCACAAAGAATGGTGCAAAGAGCACTAATTTCTCTAGGAAGACGCGGATTCTACGCAAAGCAAATCCTGCTTCCCATGTGGTGCCCACCAGGTGCCCAGCCCGCTCCTACTTAAACAGAACGCCAGGAAACTTTGCTAGAGGAGCCAGCACAAGGGCTAACTGCTACCTGACGAGCTTCAAAACCCCTTCTGAAGATAGAAGGGTGTTTTTTTGTTTAACATTTATTTCCCAATTGGGCTTAAAAATGGATTTTGAAATACTGAGAATTTGCATGAATAAATGTCAATATTGGAGCTCATGCAGGTCCTGCTACTGGAGCTGCCTCTGGCTAATGGCACAAGACAGGCTCCAAAACCCTTTCTGCAAGCAAACGCAAGTCCGTCATGCAGCAGACAGCCACCTTCAGCCGCAAGAAGCCTCTGGCTGCACAGGCACGGGGGGCCCTGGGGCCACACGTGGCCACAGACACCTTCCTTGGCCTTTTTCTGCTAAAATGACCAAAAAGAGGGCAAGCCATAAGGACACCACTTCTCCGTGTGGGTCCCAAGGTGCACAAGAACAACAAATAACAAATAAACAAAAAACCCCACAAAAAGTCCACACGAACCCATATACAAGCATAGGGTTTGTAAAACATGAGTAAGAGCCAAGCTTGTGCGAAGTGCTTCGAAGTTCTGCATTATTCTTTTATATTTGGATATTCGGTTAGGTTTTTTTTTTAATAGCTTCTGGTGGCAGGTAATCCAGGCAGAATCATGAGAAGTCACCCCAGAAGACACCCAAGCTCTAACTGCTGAAGGGTTTTATTCCTCTCTGACTAATGCATAACACATATATTCAATAATTTGCTTTTTCACCTCCTGTTTCATTGTTTGTTTTTTTCAGGTCAATGAATGCATTAATCTGTTTACTGCTATCAGTAAATACTGGTTTGGGTGCTTGGTTTGTCTTTCCCTTTTTTCTACTGTCCTATTCCACCCCTCTGTATAACTTGAACCACATTTCTCATTCCTAATGATTAGGTTTTGAACTGTTTTAATCAATCGTAATTTAGAGTCTCGATGTACCCGAGATAAGCGATGGTGAAAGCACATTAGCACTTAATTTCATATTAGGGACGACTGCTTTGCCAACACCGCTTACAAGCAGCAGCAGTCTGGTGTGCGCTGGATGAGCTGGGACAACCTGTAATATGTTCCTAGTGAGCTGTGGCATTGATTCATCCCTTGTACTGAATTTGTCCACGGCAATGAACGTACTACAGCCTCCCTCAAGGCTCGGGTCTTTCCTCTCACCTTTATTGATCAATGGTTTTTAACTGTGAAACTATTTGTAAGATTAATATAACTTACTTTCCAGTCTGAAAAACAGGGTAATCAACTAAGGTTCATGAAGCAATTCCTGCCCAGCCAGGAGTCCAATTGCTGAAACGAGGAAGCATTATTGGGTGCATTAGCCTATAATTCAGCCCAGAATACAGTAAAAGGTTGCGTTGCATCAACACCCAACTGAAGCACATTCATCTCTCAGAAATCGCCCTGGAAAACATCAGAGATGGGCAAAGAAGCACTAACGGCTACGGCAAAATCTCCTTGCCGTCTTTAAGGGAAAGTGGTCTGCATGAGAATGACCCTCAGAGGAGAACACTCCTCTGCCAACAGGGTTGCTCGCCCATTTTCTCATCCATTTTCCTCCAAACATTCTGCACGCACGAAACTCTTTTGCTCCCTGGGATTCCAAAACTCGCTAGGAAACGTGCGGCTCGTTCCCAGAGCGAGCGCCCCGAGCGGGACAGGCAGTCGAGCCCAGCCGCGGCCGAGCAGGGTGGCCACGGTCACAGAGGAGCCCCTCGTCCCACTACCTCAAGCCATGGGACAAAGTCCTCTGTAGAGACATTGCATGTCCAAAGAGC
>NW_010587527.1:46191-57475 GCF_000705375.1 Tinamus guttatus | reverse complement strand
GCCGAGCGCGGCCGAACGCGGAGCTGCGCGGGGACAGCGACACGCGTCAGCTGCAGCCCTTGGGAAAAGGTGTGAAGGGTATTGAAGACACCTGTTGTTTCTGGCTAGATTATTGTTTTTAAATCTGGGATCCTCTCGAGATATAAATAACTCTATTTCCCTTGGTTTGCAAGGGCAGCGGATGCTAAAGATCAAGCACCCTCTGGCCTGCGCCGCAGCTCTGACAGCCCTATTTATAACAGCACCAACAAGCACCCGCTCGGAGCGTTCGTCCTCCCGGCTGCTCCCGGGAGTCGCTGCCCTGGGTATTTGACTATTACTGGAACCCTCCCAGAGCCCCGGCCAGCGCGCAGCTCACGGGGCCACCCCGATGATCAGAGCAGCGTTACTTGTGCTGAAGCAGGAGAGCTCTCAAACACGGCAGAAAGAGAAAAAGCAGATCAATATCCTCCCGATAAGGCTGTAATTCTTACCCCGGTTCTTGGACTGCATTAAGCTTTAGTTTTAAATTGCAACTCTGGTTTCCATCCATTTGCATAATACCACATACAGACAGGGTTGTTGGACAGGCTACAAAAGGAACTGTATCCATCTTACAACCGAGTAACAAAAAACAAGGAGAGTTCCCTGAGACACCAGCACATCGGGGCAGAGACAGGACAGCCACCTAAAGCGCATCCCCTCAATCTGAGGCGCAGGCATAAAATATCATGGGAGACTCACTTGGAAATCTCTGGAAATCTCTTCAGTTGGTTCAGCTCTCTGTTGCAATTCTGTTAACTATACTGGAAATCTCTGGAAATCTCTTCAGTTGCAATTCTGTTAACTATATATATTTTTAAAGAGTTTGGACCCAAATTCAGCTTCTGTGTGGTACACGTGCATTGGAGCTAAACTTGGGATTCGAGCAGACATTTAACGACACATATGCTAGGACGTGTCTGAACTTTAGAAAGACCGAAAAAATAAGCACAGAGCAAGAAAAAGCAGCGCAAGCTGCGAGCTGTGCAAGGCGGCACGGCGCAACGCCCTGCGAGCGCCAAGACGGCGCGTGGCAGCGGCTCCCCGGGGCAGCACCCGGGGCCGGCAGAGCAGAGACGGGGCCAGAAGGCTCCTGGCTGCGCTCGGCCTGCAGGAAGGGGCCTGGAGCTGAATCCCCGGAGCAGACGCGGAGGTGACGATCCGCACGGGAGCGGGGCAGAGGGTGCAGGGAAGCGGCGCTGCCGCCCGTGCTGCAGGGCTGCGCTCCTGCCCTGCTTCCTGACCAGCATTTGATGCCGCCGAGATTTCATCAGTAGATTGGTCCTCCCAGCAGTGTTTTACAGACACAGCAGAGCCCTGAAGAGTGACGACTTAATCGCCACTGGGCAGTTTCAGTGAAGCAAGCGGGGCCATAAATCTCTTCGGGGCTTTCAGCACGATTCTTTAGCCCACAGCTCCGACATTCCTGCAAGTCCCACAACTTGGCCAAACAGGAACACAGAAGCTTCCGAGCTTCCAGGTCAAGTCACATATGCCGCTAGTAGCTCAGCAAGCCCTCACCACACATCCCATGCAAATGACCCATTTGCTAGTGCAAATGCTCTGGGAAGAATGTGAGACCAAGGGAAATACATAACCAGTGCCCCTGCTGGCCCCAGCTGCTTGGGACTCAGGAACTTCTTGACCTAGGAGTCCCCATCTTTAGAGAAAGAAGAGATGAGACTCTCCAGACACCTCATTTCATGCTGCCGTAGGAAGCGTTCACCAAAAGGAGCAGCACCGTCGTGCACGGAGAGCAGCAAGAGCAGCAGCATCACGCACGTCCTCAGAGCTCTTGTTTGCTGTCACTCACCAGTATCAGATGTTACAGGAACCAGACGCAGTCAAAACAGAGCAGATCTCAGGCTAACCACCGTGTTTTGGGCATCGCAAGCCTGTCTGACAAGGCAAGGCAAAACAAAAAGCGTTCCTGTGCTTGCAATGCTTCGTTAAGCATCTAAGAAACTGTAAAATTACAGAAATGGTCATTAGCTCGGGAAATATCAATGCTAGTAGTGATTGTGTTTTATTTACGGGGAACTAATTTTTCTGACACTGCACAAGCCAGAAACAAGAAGCTCCTGCACTTCCAGACTAGCTGGAAAGGCATGTTTAGAACAGCCATTTGGGGGTCAGTCCAGCCCAAGGAGCAACCACGTTTTTCACACTAGGCACAGACCATGCAAGCTCCTTTTGGATGCCTGGGTGGCACAAATGCTCGTTGCAGGCACCCAGCAGGTTCCCTCCTGGAAGGCCCAGTGCTCAAAACCCAAGCAGTGCAGACACTGCTTTGCAACAGGGTATCTGAGGGGCAGGTTTTGCAGGAGGGAATTAGTTTTAGTGAGAAGCTGGAATTCATTCCTCATTTTGTTTTGTCTGGGGCTTAAAATCCCTTTAAAAGCACCAAGGATTTTGTAAGAACATTTGTTGCAAATGGAGGGACGGGGGCAAAGAGGACAAGGCAAGACAGATGGCTAAATAGTGAGGTCTGGGAACACACAAGGGAAGAGAGGGAGAAAAATCACCGAGCACGAAAAAAGGGGAAAAGGAAAAAGAAAGGATAGACGAGAGCAGGATGTCGAAATAAGAAATAACTAAAATAATCAGTGCCCAAACGCCTGGAGGCCGGCCCAGGACTTGGCAGCAGAATGGCGGGAGGGTCTGATCAGGAATCACTTCTTCACCGGGGCCTTTTTATTAGCCCAATTACTGCATGCAGCAGTTGTGAAGTCAGGTAACAAGGAGTAAAGAGTCTTTATGGGCTCTGCTGAAAGCCTCATGCAGATACACATCCCGGAGTGCTATGGAAGAACCAGGAAAACCTCCCCAACAGGCGGCACAGCTGGAGCAGCATCTCCAGCAAGAGCCCAGTCCCTGCACCGCTCTTTTACCAGCCACAACCCATTTCCCTTTTCCACTTGGTAGGAGCCTGACACTGTCCCACTCTAAAACATCTGGACAGAACCCTCCCTTTAGTTATTGGTTTGTTTTTCCAGAAAAAAAAATGCAAGGTTTAGTTACAGATTTATCAGCCTCAGTCTGAGGTGCTGCGAAGATTCCCTGAGTTTCCTTGGGTTTGCTTCTTCTCAGGCAAGGGAAGGTGAGGGGAGGGGAACGCTATTGCATGCACTGGTGCAACAAGCTACCTAAGCAACCATTTTTATCATGAATCTTCACTTTTAAATCGTTCAAGCAATGACCATGGTGCAGAGAGCAGCTTCTCCGTAGTGAGCGAAGAAGCCAGCCAAAACAACAAGGACCAGCATGGAGGGAAGGCTGCAACTCCACAGCAAAGCCTCCATTTTGCACCCATGTGTATTCCAGAGACTGTGGATGAGAAGGAAAAGAGGTGGGAAAGAATGGAGGCACGTGCAGGGATCGCAGCCCTGGCAATGTTGTGCAACCTTCCCAACAGGCTTCCAGAGACCCTCCCCTCCCTTGCCCACTCACCGCTGTGGGAATTGATGTGGTCCATGAGTTTGCTGAGGTGATTTCCACGCTAGGGGTGAGAGGCAGGAATCATGCTCCACGGGCTCCCGATGAGCCGTAGCCGAGGAGTCCGGATTGCAGGGAGAAACTTCTCTGCGTTAGCCTAAGGATGGGTATGTAACTCGTGTGATTTTTCCCCGTCTGTAAACAGCTCTAGCTAATGACCAAGCCATGGCAAACAGAGCCGTGTCCGGCAGAAGAGCAGCCGTGCTCTTCTTGGCATTTTCCTTTGATAGATTAATAGCACATCACAGAATCACAGAATGGTTGAAGTTAGAAGGGACCTCTGGAGATCATCCAATCCAAGCCCCCTGCTCCAGCAGGACACCTTTCTTCACCAAGATCAGGGAAGACACAGAAAAGATGCTCCTACCAACACCTCTTACCACCTCTTTAAGGATAACAACATCTTGTCTCTTCCTTGGAGCAATTTTCCATGAATTTACACAAAAATAGCAAGTCGGTTCTGCATAGCATGTGCTTGTTATACTCTATTTTAACTTTCAAGCATGCATAAGCACTGGGTAGACACTGCAGACACTGATCCCCTACCACAAACCAAGACAGCTGCTCCAGCCTCTTGGAAAGCAATATCAGCAACGTGTGGTCACCAAGATGCAGCTCCTGCTCAGTGAATTACAACCCTCCTCGTTCATCCTTCACGTCCTGGTCTCTGGTCGTGCTGGCCAAGAGGAAGCCAGTCTGCCCAAGGGATCTCTGTGGTCTAACTCCGTGCTTGCTTACAGGAATATTGACCTGCATCTCAGGCACGTACACAGGACAGCAAACGTTTTACACCTACTACCTCATCACAGAACTTGATTCTCCAGATCCACCACTACCGGGTTTAATGACTTCAATCCAACACTTGACTTGTGATGATATATTATTTGCTTGTCACTTGCCAAAACAGGGGTTCCCTCCCACTCTCCCACAAAAAAACAAAAAAGAAACAAACAAAAAAAACCTGTTGCTGCTGACAACAGAGCTAACATTTACACTTAATTACTGAAAATATTTTAAGCTTTGTTGAACACTCAATAAAAGATGACCACTGCAGATAAATTTACAACAAAAAACCTGAGTTATGACACACCAGATTCCTCAGACAGCTGGTATCTACAGATATTTAAATCACTCTCTATATCATATAGACAGCATATATGCAGAAGCTCCTTCAAAATAGCCGATATGATGATTTCTGCCTGATGCAGGAAAAAATGGATATATCAGCTTGAAACTGTGTTCTTCTTCAGGCCCGCAGAGGTGCCAAGGCTGATGTTAGGTGATTTATCATGCCCCCCTCTTGCTGAAACTCCTCCACAAGACACTATCAGTGCGTGCTCAGCAGGGCTGGCCACACTGCCTTTTTATGTAGGCTTTAGAAATGACAAACGTCTTCCTGAGGAGTGCCTTTCAAGAAAAATATATACACACACATATATATTTATATGCACATTCAAGAAAGCCTGATCAAAAGAAAATTTAGATTCTCCTCTCTAGCAGGGGAGGAACAGACCAAAACACACTTTGCCAAAAGCAAAGTAAGTTGAAATTAAAAAGAAGTTGCACCGTGTTTCTGCGTTTCGCAGTCGGAGGGAAGCTGGAGGAAGCCGCAGTGCTGCAGACTGACTGACTTCCCGCTCCTCTAAGTAGGTTATTGCCACCATGGGGAGCGAGAGCCTGTAAATTAGTAAATTAACCTGCATGTTAATCTTTGCTCTGCTTGTCTGCAGCTGCAGAGTGCAAAACTCTGGAAGAAACGGGAATATCCAAGAAGCTCCCCGGAACAAGCCGCGTCCGCAGCCCCAACCTGCTGGGCCATGGGCGCAGCCCCTCGAGGACTGAGAACTTGTGGCCTTCAAGCTTCTCCTCTAGACTTAGAACATATTCCAAAAGCAAAGCTGACATCTCTCACATGCATTTGCTCAAGCTGAGCCGTAGGGAAGGCAGCACATGTGCCAGACCAAAAGGTTCGAGGGGAGAATCCTACCTGTTTCCCAGCGGGAATAGGCGGGAGAATCCTACCTATTTTTCCTGTAACGTTAACAACATCACCGGTAACCGGCACTACAGCGAGCATCAGTGGAAAACAGGAGCACTGAGATTTTCCTCCCATTTGTGAGCTTTCTCATGCTCTAAATATCTCCTTTCCTATTTCAGTCCAACAAGCACCTTTATAACTAAGATGGAAGGAAAGAGCAGGGGAAAACCCATCTTCAGCTTTGAGGCTGAACTTATTTACAGGAATTCAATAACCTCCACTGCTGCTGCTCTAAATTCTCTTTAATTCTGCAAATATCCTCATTACAGTTTCGATGTCGTGCTTCAAAGCTACAAAAGCTTGCAGGAGAACACAGGCACGAGAGCGCGTCCCCAGAATACACACGCATGAAGCTACAAACCAGGCAGGAGGGTGCGCGCATTTTGCTCAGGTTTCTGGAAAGGCAATAGTGGAAACATGGGAGCAAAAGAGGCAATTTTGGCAGCCTCTCCCCACCTAGGCAGACCATGAAATGCAAATCCATTTGTGGCTCTGTCACGAGTGCAACAAATATTCCACTAACAGCTGCGATGTTCTCCAGGAATGAGACGTAGAAACCACCTTGCTGTTGCCTTTGCCAGAGCTCATGGAAGCCATGCTCTGCCATCCTCTCCAGCAAACACTCTGTGGTGAAGGAAAGTTTAAATTTTGGAGCAAACTTCAGCTCTCAGAGACGATTTGATTTGCAGCTTCTCCCAAGGAGCAGCGCGTGGAGCAGGAGAGCGCAGTTTGCTGGACACATGGCAGGACTGGAGCTCTCAGGCTGTAGGATGCAGTTACACCTGCCCGGGGTCCCGTCACTCGTGCACGAGCACCCTCGCAAGGAGGAGCCTGACTTCCAGCCCCAGCTTCCAGCCCACAGCCCTCGATCTGCAGGGCCCGTGGCCAGCAGCGCCCGTAGGGAAGAACAAACCGGCCCCTGCGGAAACACAGCTCCGAGGTGGCCCCAGGCTGCAGGCAGGTGACGTTGGATGTGTTGCCAAAAGCTTCAGCTTTGGCTTGCGCTGAATCTAAACAGCTAAATTTTGTGAATGCAGCGTGTTCCACCCATATTTCACTGCACAGAAAACCGACAGGCAGAAACACTTACTCTGTCAGAGCGCTGAGAGGCAGCGGCAGGGCCGGCGAGCTCCCCGTGGCCGGGCACGCGGCTCAGCCGCCTCCTGGAAACTGGAGCGGCTCTGCCGCCGCCGCGCCCGGCACCGCCGCGCGCGGCAGCGGGATCGTCCCGGCCCTCGGCACGAATCCGGGGCCGCTTCCGAGGAGCGGCTCCAAGAGCGGGGCCCTGCGGGTGACGACCTGCGCGTTGTGCGTACGCCCCGGAGCCGCGCCGAGACGGGAGCCTCACCGCTCGCGAGGTGCCCACCTGGGCCGCAGGGCTTCTTGGTGACCATCACGTCGCTTGCCCCAAGTTCTCGGCTCCTCCTGCAGCTCGACAAGAGGCAGGACAGCAGCAATTGCTGCAGCTTTGCTGTCTGCACCTGGGCAGCCCATATAGGCCAAATAGACGGAAAAAACGTGCCGAAATCCTTGGTGAGCAGCCACAGGAAACGTTCATGAAATACTCCAGCTCGGAAATGCTTCACTTCAGTTGTGAAAAACTTCCAAGTCTTCAGGCTTTGTAATAAACCTTAGATATACATCAAAATAAACAGCATTTTGCTTGCACAGCCATGTCAGGCTAATACATGGGGAAATAAAATATATTTTTTCCCCTCTTCTCTCCTTGCATTCTACCAAAATCAGCATGAATTTATAAATTGCTTAGGTTGACCTAGATCTGCTTCTTTACAGATAATGTTTTCCTCAAAAACCTTATGCAACCCTAACAGACTCCTCCTTGGGAACTTGCTGACAGTGGCTGATGTAAAGACGAGGTCTGACCAAAACCTCTGCTAAATATTTACCTTCAACCCCTTCACTTCTACAGTGTGAAACATGTTAAGATAAAGAAAAAAAAATTGTCAAATTCCTGACATCCAAGCTCCAGGAAGTTTCACTGCAAGGAACTGAAGGCTGGAAGTTTCCTCCAGAAATTATTTCCTGCTTCACCCTTTTGGCTTATTCTGAAGCAAAAGGGAGCTCCAAGGAGCTGCAGCCTCCGAACGGCTCCTCCGTGGGGGATCTCCCAGATCCCAGGACGCACTGGGACAGGTGACACGCTGCCACGTCCCTGCTAATGCAACGCAAGGCACCCTCCTTGTCCGTCTTCTCTCCTCCAACACTGTGTCCTGGTGGGACCACAGCAGGAGTCCCAGGAACTACTTCAGGGTCACCCTCTTACTGAGACCAGTCAAGGGAGGGTTAGGGGTCCCCGGCAAGTGCAATGCTTGGAAACAGAGCTGGCGCGGCACGAAGTCTAACGGCGGCTTCGGACAGCAGAACGTTTCTATGTGAGCTTTCCTTCCAAACAACAGCAAAAATAAATAAATAAATAAAGAGAGAGAGAAATCGGCCACTATAGAAACGGCACGTGTATTCCACTCACGTTCTATGCCAAGCGAATTTATGCTACGGGCTCTTGCCAAATAAAATCTCTCTCCCAGCCTCCTCCTGATAGCTTCGGTTTGGGTGACTGCGGACCAAAACACCGGTTACTCACGTGCAACAGGCTTGGCTTGGAGCAAGATTCGGATAGTGACAAAAAGAAAGACTTTAGATATATTTCATTTCCACCAGAAGGGTTTGGGCTTTTACAATGGCAAGTTATCTTCAAACAACCAAATGGTGGAGCTTGGAAGGCAGCCCTAGAGATGTTCTATGCCAGACCCTGTGCTCCAGGCAGGGGCAGATAGAGCAGGTCCAGGCACGTTTTGGAGTCTCCATCTTCGGAGACATTCACCATCTCTCCGAGCAACCTTTCTGACCACTCTCATAGGGGAAAGTTTTTTGTTTGTTATGTTTAAATGGAATTTCATTTCCATTTCCAGCCCCCCTAAAGCAGCCCAGGCGGCTGCCAGCCCTCCTCGCTGCAAGGACATGGTGCTGCCTCGGCATTAACTCATTTTCCACCAGGACCCATGTGGTGCTGTGGGACTTTACTGATCTAAGGACAGAAGAAAAGCAAACTTAATAGGTATTAACTGGATTAGACTGAGTTTCAAAGCTGGAAAAGGCAGATTTGGGGAGCTGCACGAGCGGGACCCTTCCTGCACAGCAGCTGGCCGGGAAAGCACGCGCCGCACTGGCCCACGCCGTAGGACACCGCCATCCTACGTGGTTACCGGCGCCAAATGAGACGTGGCTTGCTTATTGTGCCTGTTCTTAATATAAACACACAATTTGCGCTTCTAGATTATTGCTTTGGATACATATGGTCACGAGCAGAGCGATTCCCACCTCGGTTCAGTGATGACCCGGGTTGGGGCTCCCTGGTACAAGACAGCAGGTGACAAACCGGAGCAGGGCCAAGGCCGCCGGGGCGGCTGGGCCTGGGGCACAAGAGCCAGTAGGAGGTGCTGAGGAAATGGGGTTTATCCAGCCTAAGAGAAGGCTCGGAGGGATCTCAGCCTTGTCTTCAAGTACTCACAGGGAAGGAGGAGTCCAACCTCTCCCAGAGGTGCCCAGCAAAAGAAACAGAAGTTCAAACTCCTACTGGAGAAATTCCAGCTAAATGGGAGGACAAACGGGGAAGCCAACATATAAACTCACCCCCACTGTGTTTTAATCAGCAAGGCCAATCTAGATAGGGCAAGGGTTGGCTTTTCCTGAAGGGGATCTTCTCAAGAAAGGGGCTGGTGGACTGTGTTTAAGGGGTGCATCATGTTAAGAGCTAAAATGACACTAACGGGGCAGGGGAGTGCCTGCAACTGGCTGAAGTTGCCCCAAACTGGCAGTGCTGGTGTTCCATAATGCTCTTACCTGGCACATAAGTAATACTAAAAGATACAAAATTCCACCCTGGCTTTGAAAAAATCCAAGAAATTCCCAAGAGAATCAAAAATCATTTTTTCCCACTTGCTTTCTCCAACCAACTGCTCCGCTAATCAGCAACAACACATGGATAGCGCATCAGAGCCAACAGGAGATAACTCTGGGAACACAGGCTTTGGTAAATATAGCCAAGCAGCCCCTGCCAGCAGGCATCAGCAGGGCTGAATTCCACTGTAAATGCTAAAATGTGTGACCAGATGCTGGGTGTTTGCTGCCTGCGAACTCCAGCAACACGCAACTCCTGCCACCAGCTCGAGAGCAGAGCCAAACGCAGGACCACTAAGTAGCAGAAACAGAGCTGGGCAGCCCAAATTTGGCCGCATTTAGTGCAAACCAGGCACAGCTGTCAGATTCCTGGCAAGGGGACACGACACTTCTTGGTGTCCACCCTACGTGCTTGGCGCTTCGGTACCTTGCAGTGTCTGAGCACGCGGCTCCTCCAGGCTGCCCGGCTCGCTCGGTGCCTGCACAGCCACGCGGCTGTGGTTGCGTTATAAATAACACAGAAAGATGAGTTATAAACCATGCATGCACCTTTTGACGCTAAATTTTACCCTCCTGGGTCATCTATTTATCTTCTACCAGAATAAGAGATTTTACACCTGCTCAAGACTTGCAAGGATCAAACAGCTTGCACAGCCCTTCCCCATTTCTCTTCAGAATCGTTGCTTGATGTCTGATGTTTCCTAAGCTGATTTTTGCTTTTAAAATTGCTAGGAAATCCATACCAACTTTCAATTCAAAAGCACTTATATGAGCTGAGCTACAGATCCAGGAAAAAAAGAGATCTACGCTAGAAATACCAAGAGACAGTTAAACCCAGAGCTTCTGGCAGAGCATATTTTTCCAACAGCAGAAAGACTCATCAAAGTTATGGGGTCTTTTTTCTGTTGTTGTCTTAAAAATATATACACACACACACACACCTTGTGTATCTTGTTGTCATTTCCCTGATGGTGCTTTCAACTTTCTGCTTGGCAGCACCCTGGAATTTCCAAATTAACCCCTAACAAAACTGAGCCCAGCTCCAGCAAATACTACCCAAAACAGACTCCCTGAAAAATCAGCATTTTGCAACCCAAATTTGTGGATTTAAGGCTCAGAAATCCCCAGGAATGCTGCTTACTCCCTGTTTCTTTGCAAGTTTCTCCTCCTCCCCGTCTCTCTGAAAGCATCCTAATATTTCTTCCCCTTGAGAAGCTCTATTGAACACACATGCCTGCCGCTGCATGCTCGGTGCTGGGTTAGCAAATACGCAACGTTGCCTCTCCCGCTACTTTCCGAGAAAGAAGCCACAAGGTAGCAGGAAGATTTAGCTGCACGGCTCCGTCTTCCTGCCTCCACGATGGATTTAGGGAGCACGGGAGTTGGGAATCGGCAGGTTCTGCAGATGGAGCTGCCGAGGTCCCCGTGCTCCGTGTGCCAGCGCCAAGGACCGTGGTTTCCCCCGGAGCCACCTGCCCACACGCTCCCTCCGCCGCCAGCTTCCCGCTCTCCTCCGGATCGGCTCCTCGCGCCAGCGGTGCCTGCGAGTGGCACATGCTGCTTTTCCCTTCCCTGCCTCTCCTCCTGCCGGCGAACGCACGGGAGGGAGCAGGGAAGCCAGGCAGGGGCTCTTACCTTTCGATGGTCGCCTTTGTTTCGTCTGCAGCGAGGAGAACGTCCCCATGACGGCCCCCATGGCGAGTTTGGGGGAGGATTGACAGGGGCTGGGGGGGGGGGGTGGCCTGGGCTTCTTCCCCCCCGCACCCCCTTCCAGCCAGGGGAGAAACCTACGTGAAATGCCCACCAGAACAG
>NW_010587527.1:0-41072 GCF_000705375.1 Tinamus guttatus | reverse complement strand
CGGGGTGGGGGACGAGGGGCGGCTTGGAGGCACCAGCTCCAACCTTCTGTTCTGCAGCTGCCGCCACTGCAGCGCCCCAGGACTGCGGCGCTCACGTTCCAGTAATGAAAACCATCCATTTCCCCACAAAACCGCTTTGGAAATTGTGCAGAGGCAAGTGGAGTCTTGCCTCTCAATTATAAAATAGATATATGAGAAGCAGCCACACAGACACATTCAGCGCAGTCTGAAGCAGGAAGCCACCAGGAGCATCACTGCTGGCAACCACCTCCGCGTAGCAGGCTCCAAGAACACTCATTTCAGCCAGACGCAGGGCAGGGCGGGAAGAATTGTGCCCTCCTCTTGCTCATGGGGACAAGGACCTTCGTCCAGGCTGCGGGGACAGGCACTGCTGGCTCTGGGCACGCGGCTGAGGGGCGAGAGGATTCCACACGGTCCTGCTCTCGGGAGCATTAAGGACCATGTCAAAACCGTGTGAAGAATGAGAACACTAAACGTCCGTCAGGCTTAGCAGCCACTGCCACTTACATCTCACCCTAACGCCCACGGAGGCCTGGTTGAAAAGACGATTTTTTCATTATTATTTCCATGGAGCACTGATAAAACTGACTCCAACCAATTGCACAGTCAGTGATTTGGCTTTGGGAAGGACAAGCAGGGAGAGAAGACACCCCAATGGACCCGTCTCTCTCCTTTGCTTTTGCTCTTGCTGCAGCGCCCTTGGAAGCGACGTGTCAACGTAACCGCATGCGGTTCAGGTCACCGAACAGATGCACATACCAGTGTCAGCAACACCAAGTTTAAGCAGCTATTTTTGTGCCACGTTTCACTTGTCACCACAGGGTCTTCTAAAAGAGAACAAAGAGGCCATTAGGCACCCTAAGGTGGCTTCGGCTTGTGTCAACTTAAATCACATCAGGTGAAATTATGCTAAATAGAACCTATATTCTGGTTATGCATTTGTGCTGTTTCATTCTGACTGTACTAAGAACACAGAACGGGCACAAACAGTCTCCAGGCCAAGACCTGCCAAAAGATGTTCCAGAAAAGTCAGAATCCTGATTTTTTCTAATGAGTAAATGCATCAGGCTTATACCAAAATGACCGACAAAATTCATTGACTCTTTTCCTAACTTTCAAATTAAGCACAACTTCCTTGGTGAAGATTCAGAATTTTATGTTCTTTGCTAGTAGAAAAAAAAAAAAGTGATAATGTTTTTCCACTAAAATGTTCGCAGTTTGAAGCTAGATAAAACAAGGCATTAAAATGGAGATTAGCTTTGCGAGTCCCATTAAGAAAAAGTGAGCACCAATTCTTCCATACCCACAATATTCTGTGCGCCCAAAGCCAGGTTTATGTCTCTGCTAATTTCCCAGCCTGTAAATGCACATCTTCTGATGCGCTGCCCTGAAATCTGCTTGCAATGCAATAATACTCCCTTTTTGAGATGAGGACGTGCGTTAGCATCAGTCTAGACTCCTCGCTGGCAATGTTGTGACTGGCTGGTGAGGTGTGTTAACCTACACTCCCGTTCTGTGCAGGATGGAGCCGACGCTTTGCTGGGCACCAGCAGGCAGGATTTTAAGGGTAATATTTGGTATCTGCTTGGACTACCCTAGCAAAGCCAGGTAACAGCACATACCTTGCTACAGAAATACTTGCTGTAGTGATTCCAGACAGGAGCAAGCTTAGTATGATATTTTATATGTACACAGGGTGGTAGTTTACCAGGATCTATGCAAGCAGTCGTGGGGAATCACATCGTCCCTATGGAAACCTCAAGCTTGGTGACGTGCACACTGATTCTTATGAGCAATTTATATGCTAGAGACACTCACCAAATGAGAATAAAAACTACATGGCTCCAGAAGGATCATATTCCAGCTTGTATTTCCAAATGCAGTGGGATTCTGGGTGACTGCAAGGCAGCATAACTGTGATATTTACACAGGACCTCCTCACCTCGGGACACTGCACGGCAAAACCCTCTGGTCTCTAGTAGTTTCCTCAGAATAATTTAAACTCTTTGAGGCATTTCCCAAGGAGTTAAAACCACTGGTATTTTATGCTTTAGGCCCCATATCAGCACATGTTTCCACGCTTGTTTAAATCCTGACATCAAAACAAAAGCCCAACCTCATTCCCAGAATTTGCCATGGATCCTCCAAGTGAAGTCTCCAGCAGGAGCAGTGCTGTGAGCACAGCCACCACATCCCCACAAACAATCCGGACAAATCGGGAGTTGTCCTGTGGTTTGCACAGGGTCACCTATCCTGGGGAATAGGTGCAACATCCCCGTGGAGCATCTCGCTCTGCAGAGCCAGAGCGCAGCCTCATCCATAAACCCGTCTTAACTTAGTCTATATGACAGAATCCCCCTTAGGGGAAATCCTTGCACCTCTGCAGAGCAGCAGCACGTGCCTGTGACTGCCCCAAGGCTGCCACACGTGAGCTGGGCATTAAAATGCTGGACAACTGTGGCGTGGGCAACCCTGGGGTGAAGCTGATGAATAACTGACAGGGTAAAAATCATGCAGTTCCAGGCAGCTCTCTGTTTTCTTCTCAGGTCCCTTCAACATGACTTATTCTTTGTTTCAGATGTAATTCTTGCCAAAGGAATGGCTGTAAAAAACTCAATATCTACCTTACAGGAAACAAATCTTTAGCAAGATTTAGCAAGATTCACACCCTTTCTGTGAGGTGCCAGGACTGCCATTGGGATTTCATTAATCTACGGGAGACAGCCCTGTGAACAGCCACCAAAATCCTCAGAAAGGGCCACCTGCTGCAAGTCACTTGCATGTAGACAGAGCGAGAAAGATGGACAATATTGGCTTAAATTTTAACGAGCCAGCCCTGACTGGACAAACACACAAAAAATACCAATGACAATGCCACTCTCCCAGGGACTTTCCAACTACAAAACTCCCCGAAAAACTGAAATATCTCATCCTTTTCCCTCTTTGATGCATTTAGGTGAGAAGATCTAACTCTGCCCTATCCTTCCACACGGAAGGATCAAGAAACGTCCAAATCCACCTACCAGCACTCAGGAAAAAAAAGGGAAGAAAAAAGACAAAGAATAAAGCTTGCTGCTTCCGAGACCTGCATTCCCGACCTTTTATCTTCGCGGAGTCACTGTCTTGGTTGCTACAAGATACAGCAGCACGAAATGCTCCAATAAAGTCGCTCTTTGTCCCTGCTCGGGTATCAGGGCACTGCAGGAACACGAGTCCAGGCTCACCTGACAATAACGGCCTGCAGGGAAATGGCTACTGCAACACAACGACCTTGACGGCCTCCCACGCGCGGCCGACACAAAGAGGCATCTTGTAAACCTGGGAGCTATTCCCGGCAGTATTGGAAGAAAAAAAGGTGCTTCAGAAATTGGAGGCATCCCTGCTGCAGTAGGATTGGCCTGAGTTTATTGGAATAAATTGGGGTGAAAGTCCCATGACAATATCACAAACCACTGAAATTTGAGCAAGTGCTCCCAAAACGCAGCACATCATGTGCAGGTCCCGGAGTGAAGAACAAGGCTTTCCTCACAATTGCCTGTTGAAAATGTTAGAAAACCAATGGGATAAAAACAAATAAATTTGTGCTACGAGCTAAGACATATAACGATATTTGATAACAACGTTATCAAAGAGGGCACTGCCAGTGGCGCGGGGCAATGCTGGCTGGACAGCCCCCACACACGGTACTCACGCAGGCTGCCCTGTACCTCATCCTGGCCCTTACGGACTGCGTTGCGTGAGGACATCTTCTCAAACACAAACTGTCCAAATTTGGTTCCAAAGGACACCAGAACTCCACCTGAGTTTCCATGTGGTGGCCCATTGACCACTGACTTCTTACCCGACGCGGGAGCTCAGCCTAACACACCTCGCCAGCTGCCAGGATGCCTCCACTACACAACTCAGGGGTTCGTTGGCGCCGCAGCAGCTCCCCCGCGAGCTAAGTTAGTGCCACAAGTGTGGACGGCTCGGATCCACCCTGCAGAGAAACCAAGGAGTACCTCTGGGAACGCAGCCCAGCAAAGGAAGGGGGTAACACTCCTTCCCACGGGTAGGCAAGAAGGTCTTGGTCTACGGGATGTCCTCAAGGAAGCTCAGGAGATGGGTGCTCTTCCCTTCAGGAGGGGAAGGGACCCCCATGACCTGGCAGGGAAGGGCCGAAGCCCTCAGAGCCGCTTCCCCACGGAAGCACCGTGCGTACCTGGAAACGCTGCCACGTCCACTGGAAACCCTTCCACATCCCCCCCGGAATCCGCACACCATTGTGTATCCCTTCTCCTTCTCCACTCAATGATGGTGACTATAAAGAATTCAAAGAGTTATTTTTATTGTAGCTGTTCCAATAGTTTCCCGTGGGAGGTAGGATGCCTTTAGCTAGACGCAGCCGTGTAGCTTGAGCTCTACTGTGAGGTAGCTACAAACTCAGCTTCAGAGGTACCACAATTATTCCCTGCAATTATCGCCTCCCTTTTACTTTTTGCCATTAATTTGATTTTCTTACAATCTAGTTAATGCTATAGCCTGCATTTTTTTCCAACATTGATGGCTGTTGAATAAACCAGTAAAACACTTAACTGCTCTTTTCCTACAGAATTAAAACTTCCTGCAGATTTAATGGTGAAATTCCTGGACTCTGAGTGAAAGACAGCTCTAGCCCCAGGAATGCTCTTATTAATATATCAGCTAGGGCAGGATTACTACTGCATAAGGGCTAGAAACTCTGCTCACATGTTTTGCAGAGTATAAAGATACCACCTGCTTTTCCTCAAAGCAGGAATTTCTTCAATTCTCCAAGGAAGAACTTCTCTTTTAATACAGCAGATACAGAGACACAGTTGGGTCACTGCTTCTCTCATCTCTCCAGACTAGCCTGAAAGCACCAGTAAAGATCAGACCTGACCTTGTTTTTTTTTTTTTTTTTTTAAATGCACAGGTGGAAATATAGCAAATTAGCAAACTATAAACTCAGTTTAGCTCTGTGATAAACTCACAAAAACTCAAAAAATATAAAAAAAAAAAAAAAAAAAAAAAACCCACCACAAGACCAACAAAAACAGCTAGTCTCTTATATCCCTTAGCCTTTACGGTATATGTTTTAGACAGGTAGCATTATTTTCAGCCCGTTACAGCAATGCACACAGAAAAACTCAGTTTGAGACAGTTTTCTGCAGTCAAACCAGCCACCTCCTCCCACCGGAGGCTCCGAGCAGCACGAGGGGCTGCAGTGCAGAGCAGACCTTCGCGAGCAGCAACCACCGAGGCCCCCGTGCACCTCAGCCGAGGCCCCGCAGATCCCGGCGTCCCGGGAGGAGCACGGCAAGAAGTTCCCCTCTCCTGCGGCCAATCCTGGGCCCGCATCCCAAGCTGGGGATATCTGTGAGCGTACCAGAAGGAGCTTGAGAATTAACGCTCAGTTAGATCTACCGGAGATGCTGCTTTGACAAGTTCCTGTGATGTGGTACCACTGACACCTCCCAGCGAAGATGAGAAATCCCGGCATCCCGGCGCCGCTCCCGCGGGCTCCGTGCAGGGACAGCCGGGGCTGCGGCACTCAGCGGGAACAGCGGTTTTTATGCGGCTTCTCATCTGTAATTACAAAAATGTCAGCCCAGAGCTGCACGGCAGAATTTCAATTCATTTCAAGTGCAGTGAAAGACGATCGTGGCGCTTTAATAGTTCGCTAGATATCAAAACAGTCTAGAAAGAGCAAATGTAATTAAAATCTTTCCAGGAACATTGTGATTGATTAAAAGTTTAATCCCCAGCAGCCACAGAAGGAAACAGCACACAACCCCAGCAAGGCCATCAGGAAAACAACCTGATGCTCCCAGCAAGGGCACCCAGCTCCAGATTGGATCGGCTCCCTGTTTTCCAGGCCCTTGTTACTGTGTACAGAGATTTCCCCATGTGCATGGGGCACCCCATGGGAAGGGCATGTGCCCAGCTTCGAAGATCTACTGGCCTCTTTCTACAGAGCTCCTGGGCAGCGAAGTTTCCAGGTAAGTTACCTTGCGCAAAATTTTCAAGTTTGCACCCTACATTTAACCTGAAGAGATTCATTTGCTTCTTCCCTACTTAAAAAATTAAATCCCAAATCCACAGAACATGCAGTTATTGCTTACCCAAACTTGAGAAAGCAAAAAGCAAACAGCGCGTGCAGTTCACAGAGGGAAGAGAAGGCAGGCAAAATCGGGTCAGGCTGTATCACCTGTGTTATACAAATAAAGACTTCAGCTCTTTCTGTCCCAGATGTGAGCACTGCGTGTACCCGCAGAGGGGACACAGGTCTTTACACTCACATCCTCAATGACTGAAGACCAAATGAGGAAAAGAAGCTCTGTGTTCATACACAGAGGGTTTCGTGTTTGGCAATTTCAGTACTGCCATGTTCTTTCTAAAAATCACTGAACTTGAACTGCTTACACATGCTTTAAGAAAAATAATTAAAAAAATCTTGCTTACATTTTTTCATCAGAGACCTCTGTTGTGAAAGCAACATCTTTAGTTAAAAGATTTCATCCAAGCCTGATCCAGTCCCACAGCAGCAGTGAACTTTAACAGCTATTTCCCACTTGGCCTGGGATACACCAGATCACAACAGATTTGCAGGCACTTTGGTGAGGAGAGGCTACAAGTCGATGTGAACAGTAACCTCAAACAGGTCACACACACACGTGGATTCCGAGGGACAGCAGCAGCAGAGAAAACACTCACTAGGGCCACAGCTCCTGCCATGCTGCTGGTCTCTATTAATAAAAAGGAACAATGCTTTAAAAAATACAGTTATTATGTAGTGATTACTGACAGTATGCAATAAAGCATGCTCCAATATTGACCCCAGGTCATGCTGAGGAGTAGGAAGGAAGGACTGGAAATAAGAAAAATCCATCTAATAAACAGTTTGAAAAGCAAAACCCAGCCCTTCTGAGGGCTGCTCTTGTGACTTGGGGACACTATGAGGACTTGACAAGAGATGTTGCCTATGAAGCCTGTCTCCTGCCACGCTGTAGCCTCAGCTCCACGTTGCAGGGACACAATATACATACAGAGATTTAAACATTAAGATCATTAATTAAAACTGAATTCACCCTTCAGCTGTGGAGGTAAAGGATGATCTCTCTGCAGAGGTGCCAGAAAGTGTTTATCTAAAAATAATTTCCTAATGAAGGAAACATCAATAAGTGACAGCCCTCTCTGCAACGAGCCACTCGGCCCACGTTGCTTAGTGACAGCCCAGGAGGCACAAACTTGACACGTGGCCCTGCGCGACACACAAATGCCAGAACACCACCGTCCTCCAGCTCCCTCCGCAGGGTAGTACTCTGCCTTTAGAAATAAGTTCATTCTTTTCTACATTTTTAACTACTAATTTAATAATAAGTACTACACATTTTTCTAATGACCACTGATCTCATTTTTGGTGCTTTCAACATGTTCTGATCCAGCATCATCTGCTCATTTCACTCATGTCCTGATTAGCACCGCTTCCCAAGCCGCTGTGGAGCTGAAGGAAGCTCCATGGTTGATGCTGGCAGCTCCCTATTAGGGAACATCCCTAATTCCCCAGTTTTGAGCAATACCTTCACCTTTAAATCCTCCAGCCTACAGTCACTCCACCTGGCAGGGGTCCTATACAAACAGACTGGGATTTTTCGCTTTAATATAAAGTGAATAAGAAAATACCATATGCACTATTAAAATCCAAACATATCACATTAATTGCATTCTCTTAATCCACTGAAGCAATTACAACAATAATTAAGTGAAAGTAAATTGGTCAAGACTGTTTAGAGCTAAAACCTCTAAATAGGACCCCAGGGACTAGTTAAAGAAGGTATCTGAAGAGCAGAAATATTTAAAAAGTGTGATGGGATCCAGCTAAACTACTGCAATGGCAATCACATCTCAGGCATGCTAGAGTAATTATAGCTTCGAGATACACATACCTACAAGGGAGCAAGTATCATTAGCTAGACTGCCACATAAATATCCAAGATGGATTTTGGGATAGCATTCCTCTGGCTGCTGGTTCACACTGCCTGCAGGCCAACCCCAGCGCTCAGAAGAAAAAGGACGAAGAAGGAGGTCCAGAAGAGCATCCATATAAACCGGCCACAAGGAGAATAAAAATGAGTAAAAACGAAATGAGGCAACTGAAGCAGACCGAGAAGAGGTGTCCAAAATGAGACTGGATAAAAAACGATCCTACTGAACCACCTTAGCCCAAGGTCAAAGATCAAGAGCCAAAAAGCTGCTGTAGTCACTATTCTGCTCTACCATATGCTCTGCCACTGAACATCACTGGGGAAGAAGGATTAAACAAAGTCATTTTCATCTCCCTATTCTTGCTAAGCAAAGTCATATTCATCTCCCTGTTAGTGCTGGATATTTTAGTAACCTGTTAGTGATGCTCCTCTTAGGTTAGGGGACCAACACGGTGGCTTCGGGACTTGGGGAGGACGAAGGTGGCCTTGTGGTCCTGGCACTGCCTCGCGCCTCAGAAGCTGCTACAGGTTTGGAATTACAGCAAAGTCACCTGGAGGAAGAAACATTTCTACCACGGGTACAGGAGGCCATTGCAAGAGCATGGGTAGGGGGACAGGGCGACTCACTGGCCAGGGAAGAGTTAAGCACTTCATCAAGAGTAAAAGCAGTTGTGTGACTGGCCTTAAGAGTAGAAGGGCTGGGTAAAGAGATGAAGTCATCCTGCAGACTCATTACCTTTATGTAAAAAAGACATTTGGAGCCGTTTGTCATTGTCTAGAAAAGCATTGCTTGACTCTAAACACTTCACTTAATTTCTTCAGGGCTCATTTAGACCCCATCTGCTTAATGGTATGTTGCAAGTTGTGGTAGTTAATAAATTCATTCACCCGCTTTGTTTCTGTAGCGGGTATCCCGGCTGTGAGCTAGCCAGGAGGGACAGCAGCCTCCTGCAAAACCCACCTCAGGTCCTGCAGGAGAAGCTGCTGCTGCTGCCACGTTCAGAGAGCCCTTGGCTGGGCAGCACCTCTGAACCCCCTCTGGTTCTGCCTCATCTCCATCAGGCCACACACTCTTAAGAAAAACCAGTATTTTACCCCTCTGGGTGTACTCAGCACTGAAAAACCGCAGCTCACTCCAGCCTGTTCTGCTTGCAGCCAGAGCCACCACTTGGGAAAACCCTACAAGCCCCGAATCCAAACTGCCAACCACTATCTGCAGCTGAGAAGTATCTGGGCTGTTCTGACTGTCCAGATATGCTAACAAACACCAATTTCTGCATCAGCTTCCTCAGGAATTGATCTTAGCTTTGGAAACACATCACATCCTTCACGGGTATCAGCAAAGAGTTTTAAACCCATTGGGCTTCGGGGAAGACTTACTGCCGCTTGCTTGTATTAATCAGCTGAGGACCTGACTTGGGTGCAATCCAGGCTTCTATTATTTACTAGTGACATATGCTTAGCTGAATTTTTCCTAGCATTTCTGCCTGATTCGTAAGGGCCCCAACAAGAATATTAAACATGAGCCGTTCGATTTATTTTAACTTGACTAGGTTGTCTTAATAATTAAGAATTCTATTTAGATTAATACAAGGAAATCTTTTGACATGTATTGCCTCGCAGCGCTGAAAAGATTACGGGAAATGACGGTGCGTGAGACGGCTCCTCTCCGAGGCAGCTCGAGCAGTGCTGGAGGCAGGTCCCACGTCCCGCTGCTCAGACGGGGATTCAACACGCAGGGTGCGAGTGCGCAACGCGCCGCGTGCGACAGGAGAGCACGTGGCTGCACGGGGGACCTGCCCCCTCTTAGCCCGACAGCTACAAGCGCCTCTCAGTCCTCTGCAACTTGCCTTTCCCTAGGGGTCTCGCACAACCTGATGGCTGCTCCGAGTCACAAGCGGAGACACTTCCAGGACGCAGGTTTCAGGTGGACAGTCCCTCAATCGGCAGCTCCCGCCCGCAGCAGACTCCTACCTGCCCATGAGGGAGCTCAGAGACTGTTTCTATAGAGACACACAAATAAAGAGAAGAAAATTGATGTCCCAGGAGAATCATTTCAACGCTGTGATGAAAATTTTCAGGCGTTTCAAATCAGGAATGAAAAATGCCCTCTGCACTGCCTGTTATTTAACCTGCATCCTACATAGGTGCAACTCACTCCTTATGCAGAGAGGCTACACGAGCTTCACACGGCTCAGAACACAGAACCAAACTGGCTCTCAAGCCTTCCTGCGAGCGCGCTCCTGTGCAACAAATTTCACCCCATAAGAGACATTAAGATTTATTATTTGTCTACAGAAAGGCTGAGATGGAGCATCCTCCGTGGCCGGGTGACACTAAAGCTGCTCATAGGACACGGTTGCCTTGGCACTGCTCAGGGAGGAAGGGGGGAAGCCCCAGCAGGTATGAAGCCAGCAGGCATTCAGCCGCGCACCTCCACAGCGCCCGAAGCCACCGCACACGGATGCACCCACCCTCGCTGCAACGATGCGTCCAAGGAGGAGGACTGGGGAAGCATCCCCATCTCCTTCCAAAAGCCCCAGAGCATTTGGAAAAATACAAATATTGACGTGGGAAAATCCTTTTCCATAAAGGGAGTTCTCAGCACGTGAGCCAGCTACGATGAGCGCTCGCTGCCTCCCCTTCCCTAATTCGATGCTCCGCACGGCCCTCAGCTCCCAGGCAAAGCAGGCTTGGAGATATTTAGATTATTATCCAAAAGCAGCATTCTAGAATCACAGTTTTCAGGTGATTTCTTGCATTTCTTACCAAGACTTTCAGCGTCCCCAGAAATACAGATATTTCCATGGAAAGGCGCGTGCCTCGTGGAGCCCGTTCCAGCAGAGCGGCCCAGGCTTTGCCCGGTGTTACCTCCTTCCCCACAACCAAAAATCCACTAAGTGTGGACAAACACAACCAGGAATGCAGTCCATTCTTCCACAGCAGCTACACTCACAAAAACCACCACTGCTAAAAATAAAGGGGAAAAAAAAAAAAAGGGTAAGACTTTTTCCTTACAAGCATCTTCTCTCGCTTGTCAAGATCAGTATATGAGGTTCTTCTATGGTTGCTTTGAAGAGCAGACTTGCTCCTTTCTTTCTACTTTAAATTTGGGAGTTTACAGGACCAGGGTTTCGACACAGGAATTGAAAAAGAAAGGTCGGAAAAGAGAAAACAGGGAAGAGCTCCAAGCCAGAGGCTCTGGTGTCACAAGAAGGTGGGACAGAAGCGTGACGTCCCCAGGGGAGACTGGGCCTTTTATTGAAGGCTGCACATGAAAAATGTGCTTCTTGGTTGAATCATGTTACAGGGTATAGGTGACCCTAAGTTATTACTATTGATTTTAAAACAAATAGATTTAATATCTAAGAAAAAAAAATGCATTTTACTGGAGACTAATAACTACCCATCTGTCGAAAATCTCTCCAGGATGTTGATGATTTTTCATTAAGTAGAGTAATGAGAGGTCACAGCCTTCATTAATTATAAGGGAGAAAACTCCAACCAACTTTGTTTTCCTTACTTTTATTTCCCCCAACTCACACAGTTTGGTGAAGTGTTACAATCATAAACACCTACGTGTACCCAGATGGGTACTTACATAGATAAATAAATCTGTAAAAGCCTCCGTGGTTATTGAATACGAATGTCTCGTTGGCCAGGAAGCCCCGTGTGGAAGGAGCGGAGGCTCCCGCTGTGCCGCAGGGGCCGGGCTAGGAGCCGCCTGCGGCGCTTCGGGAGCCTCCTCAGCTCCCAAAGGCTCCACGAGCGCACGACGCACAACCTGCACGTTCAGGACACCCACCGCGGGTTAGGATGCAGCACTGCAGGTTTGCTAGCAGCTAGGAGCAAACACGGGGTCCATGAAGGCTCCCAAGGAGATGGGACGGTCACCAGGGGAGCAGAGCTCTCCTGCCAACGCTCCAGCTCTGCACATGGACCGTGCAGCCGGTGTAACAGAGAACACAAATACGTCCATGCAGCGCCCGAGATACGGGCAATGTTCATGTTGGTACACAGCATGCCCCATTCTTCCCTATTCAGAAGTAATAGAGCTCATAGGGTGCATACAAAAACCTAAAGGAGATTTTTGTTGGCATCTCCATGGAAGACATGAAGAACTTGCAATGAGAGTAGCAGGTGGCATAAGCAGAGCAGGGGATGTCATATACGGGGGGAGCAAGTGACAGGATTGCAAATCGAACTGCCTCTTTTTTGGCTATTGGGTTTGGCGAAGGGAGAAGTGCTGACACAGAACACATTGCCGTGCCTCCAGGAAAGGTCACACTTCCACGCTGTCAAATCCATTCAAGCTTCTCATCCAGCCTGACTTCCAAATCAGCCAGGCTGGGTTCCTGGACGGGCCCCGGAGACTCGGAACGCCTCAGATGTCAGAATTCCCTGGGAGCAGGAGCAGCGACAGCAGCTCCATCTGCCACGTGGGTCCCGCGGTTGCTACAAGCTGGAGCAAAGGGAGGAGCGAGGGGCAAGCAGCGACTCTGCCTGTGACCAGCAGCATCTTCCCTTCGCAGCATTAAACAGTCCACGGGACTCTGAACGAGTTAACTGCACCTGAAATGCTACAAAACCTGCAGTTCTAGACTAAGTAATAATTTTCTTTAACTTCTAAAAGTACCATGGATTTTACAGTGAAAATAAGCTACTGCAGAAGCATTTTACTGCTGCGGCGGAGGCCAAGAGCTGCACGTAGGATGCGCGGGCACCACGGTGAGGACACGCACGGAGACACAAAAAGCAGCATCCAACAAGTTCAAGCTGCCATTCACTGAAAGGAGCCCTGGGGGGGGAAATATAAAAAATAGTATGTGATCGTGTACCTGGAGGCTGTGTCACCATGCAAGCTCCCACGGGAGGAAAACAGACCTGCACAAGCAGCACTAATGCTGTGTAAAGTCGCGTGAGAACATGAGAGTCGTGTCCTTAGCATGAAGGTCTCCAGAGACCAGAAACACCTTTTAATTATTTCCAAGGCCACAGAAAGCTCCTTGGTCAGCACGCTGTAGAGACTAATGAAAAGAAAAATTAGGTGAATGCATCTGTGCAGACAATATTTGTGCAAGGGCAGGTCTGTCCAGCAAATCTAGAGTTGGATTATCTGGTTTCTCCTTCGTTTAAGGCACTTGGCATTCAGGTGTTGGTCAGAATCTTCACTGAACTGTGACCGGCAGCCTGGTTTTGTGCTCTTGGCTGGCCCGCCGGGCCCTGCCAGCTTAGCCAGGCCACAGTGAGACACTCAGTCCTAAACGCAGGGCAGCCCCTGCTGAGCGCGTTTCTCACCAGCACATGATGTGGTAGAAGTTGGCTCCCTTGCTGGGAGCTGTACAGATCGCAATGACCCCATAGCCCCTTCCCGAGCAGCAGATGCTGCTAAACCTCCTCGGGGCAGCCCAAAACCCAGAGGTGCTGCTAGAAAGAGCAAAACCCCAATCCCACACACCAGTGCTCAGGCCTATGGGATCCGTAAGGAGAACGGCGCGGCCCAGGTATGTGGCAGCCTAAAGAACAGCAACGCAACAGTCCAACTAGACTCAACCAGATCTGTTCTAAATTCATTTGTGATGGTTATCATGGCAATAAACAACAGGTATAAAATTACCTTTTGGGATTAACTAGCACAATTCAACCTGTCAGGGCAAGACACTGCTCAGATCTACCCCGCATCTCCCTCTTTACTCACACGATCATCATCACTATCACAGCCAGGGACTTTTCCTCGGCATACGGCTGCACAGCATCGCTCCTGGCAGCTACTGCTGCAGGCACCTAATGGGCTTCTTCCTTGCCTTAATTTCACATGAACAGTTGCCCAGTTCTTTCACTGGGGAGGTATTTTTCTGAGACCCTCATCTTCTCAGGTCAGAACTTCCTTACTAGTAAAAATGCCACATTCCCTTTTATGAATATAAAGGACTTAGCAAAAAATAATGCTAGCACGGAAGTCCCTAAGCACCTTGAAAGCCCGACGTCTCGCTACTGAGAAAATTAAAGAGTGTCAAGACTGAGAAGAGAACAAGCAGCTAACGGACAGAGAAACGCCAAGGCAGCAGGACACGGAGCACGCTCGCGCGCAGAAACACGCGGCACACGGCTCTGCCGGCGTTACCGGAGCAGCTGGGAATACTTCCATGCCCCCGCAGGGATGAAAGATTTCTAGCATTGCCATCTCATGCAGGACAACCTATTTTCTCTTGGTTTCTTCTCTTACAATTCCCCCAGCAACAAAGCAGCAAATGTCATCTCAATCCCTCTGCCTTGGCATGCATGTGCACACACACAGCCCGACCCGCGTTTCCAGGGGGAAACGAGCAGTGGATTTGCTTTCAGAGACGAGGTTATACTGCACGAAGAACAGGCAGGTAGATGCATCTAAAAATGTGATGAAGAAGTCTCGGGAGCTGATCAGCAAACGGGAAATATGCTGACTGGGAATAACACCCCTCTGCGGGCACCGGGGCTTCTCGCGGGCCGCGCGGCGGGTGCACGTGTGTGTGAAAGTCACCCCAGGGACACAGGCCGGCGGGTGCCTCCCCGTGCGCCAAGCCGCGAAGGAGCAGGTCCTGCCTTACCTCCTAACCACGAAGCCGCTCCTCCAGGAGAAGGACGCGATGATGAGAAATCCCCCGGTTCATCCTCCCTGTCAGCTGCCCAATTGCGATGGCAGCGGCCCCGGGGACGCCAGCACTGTTCTGCAACGTGCGCGCACCGAGGTTTTATGAGAGCACGTCCCTTCCCCCAAGCCAGCTTGCTGCCAAGAGCAGGGGAGAAAGTCTTCACAAAACATAAAAGCAGCTCCTCAGAACCCTTTCTTGGAGAGGGAAGAACCGCATAGCTCCACTTAGGACACAGGAGGCACTTCCTGGAACAAGGACCAAGGCAAGTGTGGAGCTAATTACTGCGCAACAAAGGCTCGAGATAACAACACCCAGAGAAACTCATCTCCAGATGGATGCTGACCATTTAATGCAGCTCCTGGCATACCATTCATCAAGTGTAGGCTCCATCTGACCTCAATTACCACGTCCTTCTTACAAGTCACTTTTGAAAAAGACTATTGCAAAGTTTTGCTGGAGCTGCGAACAAAGGAGTGCAGTAACGGGCTCAGATTATATAACACACAGGGTAACCAAAGTGACTTTATGAAGGAAGGAGAAACACTTTCGAGTACCACATACCTCAGTGTTCACATAAAAGTTGAAGTATTTCTGCAACCTGGACAGTAATTTAGCTATTATTCATGGGAACTGCACATGCAAACAGTTACAAAGAAATACTTGCTATATCTTCATGTGAAAGTAAACATGTTAGCATACACACAGGCCTCAAATAACCTGAACTATGATGCCCAGCTATATCATCTGACTTAATGAGAGTATTTCTGAGAGGTGAATGCTAAAATGCAAACACACAATCTACTGCTGAACACATGCATTGCTTAAAGAAAATTCTTTTTTCTCCTCTCATTTCCAAAGAAAAAGGAAGAATTCTCTGCAAATATTTCTAAGTGGGTGCCCATCCAAAGTCACAGATTACTTGACGACACGTATGCAGTTTGTCCCCGACATAAGCTCAGAGCTACTCTCTATGCAGGCAGTTCAGCATCGCTCTCCAGCTGGGACCTTCCACAGCATCCTGGTATCGGTGCTGAGCGCGCTGAATGAAGCCTGTTCAGCAGCAAGCTGGAAAACAACGTTTTTCTACTATCTGTCAAACATGGGGCATACTCAGCCATAAAACGCTGCTGCTGTTTCTGCCTTGTCAAGAGAGAAGTCATTAAGGTATTTCCTGAAAACTGGTTCCAATAGTTTGGATGAAACTGAAGGTCCGTCAGCTTCCCTAGCGGGACCTTGCACTTAGCAGGTTGTTCAGCCAAGCTTTGGAGAGAATCCCCCAAGTAATGGAACTCCCGAGTTCCAACACATTCTGAGAGACCAGCACATTTTTGAATCTAAACCACATTACTCCAGCTCTAACCTAGCCCAGCAGCCCTGGGCACTCGCACCTCACTTGTCCTTCCCTGTCACACGAGGAACACGCAGTGGAGTAGATCTCTCCAGAGCAGCTCAGAGACAAGAAGTTACAGACCCACGATTCCCCCAGCGATGCCGCTGATCTGAAAAGGTGCCACTTTCCTCTGCAAAGGCCAGCGATATAGTAAAATAAGGCAAAGCGTAGAGAATATATCATCAGAGAAGCTCAAGAAAACAGCAGGCAAGCCAGGTAACACCCGCCTTAACAAGGGAGACAGGAGAACATTATCACTTCAATGCCCAGTAGGAGGGATGCGTGCGTGGAGTCTGGAGGAACCACGATACGGGAACAACCGGCAAAATGTATCTGGGAAAAATGCAAATTTGGAAAGACTCAGACATCCTCCTCGTTGGAGGACATACTTTGCATGAAAAAGATTTCTAAAATCTAAAGATATCTTCAGTATAATTCAGACAAATATCCACATCTTTCTCCCGGCAAATGTTTCCATTCTTTTAACTTTTCCATTTCTTTTAACTAATGAACGCCTTAAATGTACTTTCCAAAAAAACACAAAGCACCAGCCACGCGGCTCGGGAGCGGAGCTGGCTGCCCCCGCATTGCCGGATGGACGGGAACAAATCGCAGCCCCTGCTCATCCCCACTGCCCGCCTGGATTTCCAGGGCCGCCCGGCCCCGCTGGTTCCCCAAAGAAGCTGTTTCTCAGGCAATTGGGGTCACAACTTCCAGAGCTTCCCAACGCTGAGGTCAACCCCAGCCCTCACACCCGTGTTAACAGCAGCCTCCACAGCCCCCCAACGCACCCGCAATGGGGCAGGCTCCGCGAGGAGAACCCCTACCCGTGGGGTGGGGAGGAAGGCCACTCGAGGCATTCATTTGGAAAAACAGAAAACAAAAAAGTCCACACATGTAATTTGTATTTTCCACAGTGATTTTAGGTCTTCTTTACGCACCATAGAGGAGTTTTCGTCAGTGCTCACCGAGGCCTGCTCCTGCGCAATTAAGTGCATTAAACAACTATTTACATCGTCATTTGCCTGGTTATCAAGTATTTTTTGCCAATTAGTTGCCACTAAATTGAAAGCTTTTGGACTAGCACATGTTGGCTAAACAAACCTGTTATTTCACAAACCCACGACGTGTTTGGTGACAGGTACCGATTTCCATGGCGTTTGTCCAGATCCACGCAGCATCCTACCTTGTGCCTTGGACATCCGGGGGTTTCACAGCTCACCCACAGCAACTACTCCGTGTAGCCACTAGACCCTTTATTTTAGGGATAAAAAAGCAAGTTACACAATAATCTTACTGTTGGAGAAAGTTAAAATAGAAAGGACGGGATTGCACCAGGAAATAGAGCATCACTAAAAAAGAAATCAAGAGCTGAGTGGTGCTTTATCACAGACCTGCGTCTAGATAATTTACTGAGTTGTTTAAAATAGCTCACTACTGAATTCCGCATTAATTTCCTAACCTTGCTGATCTCTAAAGGATTATAAAATTCATTATAATGGCTATTGAAACCAATCCTGAAGACACAGATTTTCAAAAGGGCCGGGTAATTGCGGAGCAGCAGCAGAGCTCGTTAGGCGAGATGAAGTAATGAGGCCAGCGACATCTCGTGCTTCGAGGAGCGCCGGAGGGGTCAGGAAGGGATCGCGCTCGCGGGGTGCAGCGCGGGGGACACCGTCCTGTACCAGGGCTGCTCTTCTGCAGTTGGGTGCTCCTGCACCTCACCCTCTCATGGGACAGAGCTCTCAGTCCCACTAGGTGCATGGGGCACCACGAGGACAAGGGTCTCCTAACCCTTCGGAAAAGCTGAGTGAGGGAAGCCACATTGAACCCTCTGCCTCCTTATTTTGAGGCAGCTGCTGTGCCCCTAAGGGTTGCAAGCAGCTCCCTCGGGCTGGCTCTAAGCTTCCTTAATAGACGCCCTGCAGGGATTTGGGCCTCCTGACAATCTGCGTTGGCGACCGCGCTCCCACGGAGATTTTTATTGATGTATTTTTGCACAACAGCACTATCTGGATTGCACAGCTAAGGCTTCACACCCCAGAGATGCCCTTCCAGCAACGCAGACCAGCTCTGCGCGCTCGGGGGGCTCGGCGGGCTGCGGCCGGGCACCCATCTGAGCAGCAGCGGGGGCAGCTCAAGATGACACCACCCAAGTGGCTTTGGAAAACGAGCAAGGACAGGGTCTTAACAGCAATGTTAAGGTAAACGAGAGGCTTAAAGGTTTTCTTTAAAGTGACTTCTTTTTTTTTTTTTAAGATGGAATTTCAACAGTTTTACTGTTGGAAGGATCATTAAAGGGCAATTTCAGTTTTTTATTGCAAGTTGGGAACTTCAAAGAGAATCCAGCAACAGTGAAACAAAGATACCAGAAAGAGTTTTGCCTTCACAGATGTATAATTTAAACTGCCAGAGTTTTGGATCATTTATGATATAAAACATAGTCACTCAGTAATAATCGTGTCCCTCAAGACATCTACTAATTTGCTTTATTGCTTTTTTATTTTTGCCTCCTTTCATTTTTCTGAAATATAATCATAGTTCAGTGACTCCATCTGCAAGGAATGCAGTGGCAGAGCGCTCGCTGTAATGATGTGCAGCAAATGAATCACAATTCCTTAATCACCCCGCTCCCTTTATTGTTGCCTCATTTCCATTCATGGGTTCCCAAAAAAAAAATCAATTATATTTGCAATTTCTTCACAGGATTACTCAGATAAACAACTGAACGCATAATGATTCCTCTATTTTCTGAAAAACAAAGCAAAAACCTTCAGTTACTGCAAAAGTAGAGCATCTTCAGCCAAAGCTTTCTGCACCTGCAGAGGAAGATGCAGTGATGATACCACGTGGTGATACACGTGCAGCACCAGAGCGACCTTTCCAATAGAGCAGGACCAAAGACATCATTGTAAAAGGATCATGAGGAAGGACTGATAATAAACCAATATTTCTATGCCTGTTTAAGATACAAGAATGGCTGTCACAGAGGAATAAGAATTAAACTTTGCACAGCAACACCACACCTGGAGAGGTCCAGGACCTGACATCCCCCTGAGGAGTCACCTTGACAGCAACTTCCCACGTTTGAAGGAAGGAATCTTTCCTAACAGGACTGGTTTGCATTCTGTTCATTGAATTTTCTTCTCTTAATGGCAAGAACGGTAATGATATTCCTCTGATAAAGTCAAAAACTACCTGTTCTGCTGAAGGCCATGGTAGCTTTGATGCTGCTTGTAGGCCTTCAGTCCAGACGTGTCCCACACCTTGTCTACTTCAGGACTTTAAGGAGATCCCAAGACAACCTCCAAAAAGCTTTCTGCAAGCCTCAGCAGATGCTTTTCAGACATTCCTGATGTAGGTAGTATCCTATGGCAGAAATCACAGGGCCCTTCTCCCCACCTCAAAGAAGCTCCCTCAAAAGAGGACCTGACCAGATTCCGTGTGACCCACACTGCAAATGGAAGGGTTAAAGGGGGAGAGCCTCCTTCCAGAGCACAAGTAAATGCCACAGACACTGAGCAGTCAACTGAAAAGGTAAAATGAGTCAAACTGGGACGTACCTTTTGCACCTCCAAGACAACAACTTCCATTTCAACCTGTTGCTTTTAACTTGGGGGAGTTCCAGTGCACATCCCTACAGCTACTTCACATATCAAACTTGGGTAAATTGATGTCCTTCTTGTGGTCAGAGCACAAAAATGCTCTTTGTGCACATAAATTAAATGTTCATATCACCAGAGTATTGACATACTAAAAGAAAAATGATTTCTCAGAGACATCAAAAATAAATATTTAATCATACAATTATAAAGAACTATAAAGGACCTTACCAAATTTACCACATTTAAAAAAAATCCTTTCCTGAATTAGGACTGATGTTTTATGCTAAAATTCAGTTCCTATATTGAGGCCACTTTCAAAATTTGGCTAAGGGTATAAAGCCAAATGCTGATGCACTTGCAAATATGAGCAGATCTATGAGTTAGTTTAGATTTTCACTAGGGGAATGGTTAATTTGACCAAAACTTGCACCAGTTCTGTTGGAAGATAAGGCTTGGAGAGGTCAAATCTCTCATCTGATCATCCATTTAGTTGCAAGAGGAATAGCATAAAATCTCACCAGTCCCAAATTTCAGGGTACCCTCTGCATGCTAGGAATAAGAAGGATTTTACACACATGGATGCAATTAATTCCTAGAAACGCTAAGCAAATCCAAGTTTCCTTTAGGAAAAGGTGAGCAAGTGCTATACTTCTAAGCAGCCGCCCCAGATTTAAATCTTAGAAGCAATTAGTTTTAAACTCAAGAACAAGAGTTTAATTCTTCTCCTAGAAGACTAATGCTCTTTTAAATGTACGCATAGGCATCTAGATAATATATGTGCACTAGAATAACAGCAATTAATGAATAATAATTTGCAGTTTGCTCCCTTTTTTCATGGTGTCAGACAGATGAGGTCACATTGTATTCCAGAGACCAAATGCAATGAGTCTAAACTGCATCACACTGATACCACAAGTACCACCCCGTTTCTCACTCCACAAAATAAAAAACGCACCCACCTTTCTAAAATTCCACATAGAGCCAAAATGAGAAGCTGACACCCTAATGGTCCTCAGTCCAACTTGACTGGAAGAAAATCTTCCCAAGTGGGATGCAATTAGTACATGTGGCTAAAAGATGGCAACTGCTCATGTTTTCCACCTTACTTCTCAAGGATCTTTTTCATTCTGCATTTTCCTCATCTCAGGCAGAATCACAGCACCTTCATCTATAGCTTATATGAAATCCCAGGAGGTAAGGGAGCATTCAGAAAATCTGGATGCCAGGAACAATTTAAATACCTGGCTCACTTAGCCCACCAGCAGGCATCAGAAATAAGAAAACACATTTTGAGACACTAACTGTATTAAACTGTTTCCAGATGCAATATCAAATCTGACATCCTAATACCAAAACGAGGATTCAGACAGATAAGTAGCTCTCTTTATATACATGACTACCCAAGCCTGGCATATAAGATCAACTTAAAAGGTGCCTAGGTTTAAAAAAAGCAGAGTCTTCTGTACCAATGGCAAGATAAAAGCAAACAAATATTACATCACATTGCTTTCTGGGTCTGACATTCAGCGGAAATATTGAATATGCAGGGTGGTTTTCAAAACTGAATGGATTGTAGGGGGACCTGCAGAAGAAGGAACTGTTCTTGCACGGAGGATTATTTTTATGGAAATAGTTTGGCCCAGCTGTATAAATTAGAGGCTTCACTGTAAGACTACGGATTCACGTTAACAACTCGAAGCTCACGGACTCACACGCAAGCCTCTGCGCCCGGTTGTGAGCTCACACAACGTGCGCACACAGACGCAGGCCAAGCACATAAACCACCAAAGAGGCGTGAAACCCCCGGAACGCCGGGGTCTGCACAGGCGCCGGGGAACGGGAGGGCGCGAGTCAGAGCGCAGAGTCAAGACAATCCCCACAAATTCCCTAATTCACCCAGGAGGTTCAACCAAGTCAGCGCAGAGGGAAGAGCTGGTGGCAGTGACGACGTGCTCGACCAGATGCCTCTTGGTGTTTCTCTACTTGCAAGACCCCCCATTCAGTGACCAAAGAGCCTCCAACAAGGGCTGCAGCCGCTGCCCTTCCAACACTCCCCGGGGCCTGGGCTCCTCACTCACCACCTCCAGGCCAAAAATTTTAAAAGGTAGAAAATACTTGGGTAAAATACTCACTGGTTTCAGGATTAGAACTGGTGCAGAGAGGCAAGGCTCAACATGTGCAAGATCTTCAGCCTCCCAACGGAGCCCGGCGAGGCAGAGGCACAGGGAGGTTCTCGAGATACCAGCACAAACCTCTGGGTTAAGGAGATAAAATCCCCTACAACTTCATTCAAAATTTTTTCCTCTGAAAGGAAGTTAGGAGTAGGTTACCTATTTAACAGCTGAATACTAGATTTTCCATCATTTCCTAAAAGCTACTTGAACAGAAAAAGCCTCCTCCACGGTTTGCCCCAAGCTAGAACAAAGTACTTAATTTTCCTTTAATTGACAAACAAGCTTCAGCTGGTAGTGAGTGGCCTGAAGAGCAGCTCCCTCCTCCCCAGCTTTTACTAGATTGAGCAGAATGTCCCAGCACAATGTTTTTCATGCTTCTTTGTGAAAATGGTCATTTTTTTTCCTCACAATTTTACCAGATGCAAAGCCCATCTCAAATGTACATTGGCAGAGTCCTACAGCCAGCGCTGGCACAGATGCTCGTGAGTCACTGCCATGAAAAGCACAACAAAGAAAGAGCCCCCAAATGATTGTCTGCCATCTAAGGGACAAACCCAGCTTAGTCAGAAATACTCTGTTACAAGATATAAAATAAATGCTCTTGAACTATAAAAATATATTTTGATTTTTACATGCATACACATGCACATACTTTTTAACTTGGTACGTTGATCGTCTTTATGAAGACATGTTTTAGTAAAGCCTGAAGGCAAAACTGATTCAAAATTAATCTCAAATCATAAAGCTGGAGTCATTTGGATCCCCGTTTCCCAAGAGGCCCAACATAACATAAATATGAACAGGCCCATCATAGCTACAAGAGGAGAACAGACATGAGCCAGGAGCATCTCCACAGCCATCTCCAGCTCTGACCACAATCTTTTCTCGTCATCTCTTTTCTTTCCAACAATGAGGTCTAGGTTACTAGGAGGAAACGTACGATTTTTGAGGTTAACTATCAGAACAGGAGATGTCAAGACACCAAGCATGATCAAAAGCAGCCAGAGAAACCGCCCAAGAGAGGTACAATTTGTTGTGCAATACAGATGAAAAAACGTCAGAGTGCCCATTCTGAGGCCCATGCATCCAGCTCATGGTCTCTAATGTACCTGTCACTTGCCCTGCTAAAGGGCAAATGCTGGAGAAAGCCACTGCAAGCAGTGACTGATCATTCCAACGGGAGATCTGCCCAGAGAGGGAGACTTCACAGTTTTATCAAGTGGACAAAACATACACATATATTTCCAATGAGTCACCCAGGGAGCTTTTCTTTTCCTACAGTAAATACGTACCATTAATAGTCTAGTCATTTAAAAGGAGTCTGGCTCATTGCTCCCTTCATTTTAGATAAGTTGTAATAAAGCTGCACATTCGGGTATATCTACACTTTTAGTCAAAATATGAGTCCCTCAAGATCCCTTAGTCTAGGCTGAAAACACTGAAAAGAATCCAGCAGGAAATTGCCCTTTCTGTCTGTCCTACTCTCAATCTCTAATAAATTAGTCCATTACTGCCTGCCAAAGGTAAAGTGAACGAGACTAACAGACATGAATTGTTCAATAACTGAAGTCAGGAGTGACCTTTGGGAGGTAAAGGGCAGCTCCAGCCTACTCAGAAGCCTCTTTCACTGCACAACCTGCAGTTTTATTCCCAACGTGCGCTCGCCACGCCGCTGAAAACTGAACCTGCAGCAAAACTCCACCTGCTTTCAGCGTGGCCTGAGACCTGCTGGCATGAACAGCAGCAAACTCGGGAGGTGTTTCGGGACTGGAGAGATTCAGCAGCTTTGCTCAGCACTTCACCATCGAGACGCTTGGTTCTCACTTCCAGTGCAGCAATTGTTCCTTTGCATGGGCTGCAGCAGGACAGGAGCGAGAGAAAATTACAGCAAAATAGAGAGTCGGGACCAAACCAAGCAAGGAGCAAGGCAGAGCTGCAGCTCAACAACCATTTACATCCTGTCAGGCACGTAGCAACTTTCGTGTCTAAACAGAACAATCCGCTGTTACAGCAAGGGAATCATCACAACTTCCCATCGGCAATTTTCCACCCAACTCACCTTTCAGATGATTTCTCACACCCTGGGAACACACTGCAAGGCTGGGGTTGCTCTGCTCCGGCAGCCCAGCCATCCCAGCTCAACATCCCAGCTCCCGTGGTGTTTGCTTTAGGCAACCCCCATTTAGCCAGGGACGGTTATACGTTACACACGGACAGCTCTCGCCTGTCTGGGTGGGAATATTTCCAAGGAGTCCTTAAGTAAAGGAAGAAATCTCCAGCGGGTGGATGCACTGCAGCATCCCTGGTAGCTGTGCTCATTTGTCATCATTTCTGGCACCCAAGACCTCCTGCACAGTCAGCATAGTTTTGTTGCTGTCATTTGTGAAACAAATACTTTTACTGAAAGATGTAGCATACTTAGAGGTTTTGATCCATGGAGTAAGTATCTATTTTTATGCCGCATGTCAATAAAACAGACAAACCATTAAAAAAAAAAAAAAAAAAGAAAGAAATTGGAGAAAGGACTCCCATGTAAGCATCTATCCAGGAGCATTTACAGGTATTGTGTCCAGAGAAAAAACATCTCCCTGGTCTGGTAGGAGCAAAGAGATATGAAAGTGCCCACTAACATGCAGAAAAAAAAGAAAACATTCCCGATTACTCTTCCTTTGGATGCAATGATTGAAGCCAGCTTTTTTGAACCTCATCTCATACCTTGAGACGCCTGCAGTGTTCGCACACAAACCCGGAGTCTGTTTTAGAAACTTGACATGAAACAACCTTGACGCTGATGCCTGAGAAATCCGCAGATCCTCAGAGATTTGGCAAAGGTGCCCCTCAAACTTGCAAACTCGAGTGAAACAAAGCTCCTACCACAACCTGCAGCCTGAGCAAGGGGCCAGGAGCCAGGCTTGACTTGCTGGGTCAAGGCAGCGCTGCAGCCATCACCCCGCACGTTGCTCCTCGCCCTCCCGGGACCCTGCAGCCATGGCCAGGAACAGGGCAAACGGCACCGCCAAACACACTGCGAATAAGAAGCCTTCCTATTTTTTGCACACTCAGCAACTCCTGCAGTGTAGCTGTGCGTCCCTAGCGCACTCTTATACAACTGGAGTGTTGGTGCATCGGCTGCTCTGACAACAGACCGTGCCTGACATTTGGTACGTCCACTTCACAACTCCAGTGCTCGCAGGCACACAGTGCTGTTTACATGAAATCAAGGTAAATCTTGCCTTTTGCCTAAGGAAGATGTGATACTATGTTTGCATCTCGTCATCTCTCTGGAAGCTGGATGCTCCTTGATGACTTCATGGAGACACACACTTGAGGAACCGTGTGATACAAATTGGTCTTGATTCTTAACACAAACCCTGCGAGCAAGCCTCAAAAAACACAGAGAGCAAGGAAAGTGCAAGGAAGTGGGCAGAAAGGGCCCCTTCTGCAAACACAGGCCCACAACCAGCAAACATGGTGGATGGGAATGATGTTTGAACAGAAGTTTGCTGCTCTGGTCCGATGTCCTAGGAAAGCCAAGTCACCCGGCTCGGAGTTGCTGCCCCTCGTCTCTCCCTTCCAAGGAGAAGTTGATCTGCCTGGCCGAGAGGCTAACGGTGCAGCACTTGCCAAGGGGCTATGTAGAAGCATTGAGAGAACACAAATATTTGAGTACAGGAGAATACATGCACAGCCCGCGCCCTTCCCTGTTTTCCTACTCCAATCACAGGAGAATGCACCTGAAGGAGGGGATGCATCTTGCCCAGGAGAAGCGGCCGCAGCGCAGGAGGTCACGCGGCCTATTCCCATGCAGGAGAAACCCTCCGAAGGTCCGTGTGCTGCAGGGCCAAACAGCAAGCGCCTCCCCGCTACATAACCTCCAAACTGTCAAAAACGTCCCTTGGCAAAGCCCAGGACACTGCTTGCTTCCCTCTGAGCCACCAGCTTCATCCGTGCTCCCGCAGAGCCAACCTTCCCTACCCTGCAGGAGGTAGGGTAGGGAGCACCACCAGGAGCGGGGCTAGGACCCCCTTCTCCATAAATGTCATTTTCTTCGGAGAAACAGAGCATAAATGAACACAGCAGCAGTTGCTTCTTGCTAAGAAATGTCTTCTGCCATCCTATATACAGTCCCATTGGTAATTTATTTGATACATTGAGAACAAGTAGAATTTGTATGCACGCACGCTTGCAAGTACCTGAGTACATACACAGTCACACATTTATTTTTAACCTTGGGGAGCTATTACATGCTAATTGAAGGCAATGAATTCAATGACACCTGATGTATAACCATAACTCACTTAAAGGGTCTTAGACTTTTATGCAATATGACATCTCATATAGCAGACAAACAGAAAGGCAAGAGTAAAGGCATTTATAGGCTGTGACAAGCTTCAGCTGGGTAAATTCATGTTCACTGTGACTAAAAGGAATCCAAATAAACAGAAGAGATTGAAGGTGAGAAGCAAGAGACCAAGCAGGGCTTTTTATTATGAAGATTAAATAAAATAACTCAAAAGCCAAAGAGTTAAATCAGTAGATCTGCTTGTGCAATACCAATAAACACACAATATTTATGTACTTGGAGAAAAGAAACGTGACTGTGGGTCTCAGCTCCACGCAGACACCCCAAAGGGCCGCTGAACTGAAGCCAAACTGACCCAAGGCCGGTGGGCTGGACGGCAGCCCCTGCGCAGGAGCCACCGTGGAGCCTGCCCGCGCGCCCCCAGCGGGGCCGGGCCTGGGGAAACCTTCCTGACGCACCCGAACTGCTCCGGCGACCACAGGGTCAAACCTGCAAAACACGTTCCCGTTTCCCTGGAGGTCCTTTCAACTCTCTGGTTCCCAATTCGTGCTCCGTGAACAAAACGCACCTTTTCCTGCAGAGTTATCAGGAACTAGAAGGCCCCTGCGAACACGGGGCTGCAGTACCCAGCAGCCCAAAGGTGTTTCTGCTCGGCTGTTTTTGCTTAAACTGCAGCATTGCAGCCCTTCTCTTTACAAAGAACCTTTTGACAGCAACAGAACCAAGATGAGAAAAAAGCACCTGGAGGTGAGCGATTCACAATGCTCACTCTATGACATTAAATAACAGGTTAAAAAAAAAAGACTTCTCAACACCTTAGACTCTGCAGGTACACTCTATCTGAAACACTAGGAAGGTTTCTGCTACCCCAGACTGGGCAAATATCACAACATTTAAATGCCAACAGTTTATTTGTTTTATAAACAGATGTTTCACACATCCAATTGCTCCATCCAGATTAGCCCAAACACTCACAGTTCTTCCCTTTTGAACCTTAGTATGTTTAATATAACTTGAATTGAAAGCCATCCCCAAACGCTTCCAAAATGACAGTTTTAGATGCTAAAAGGCTTTACAGTGAGATGTACTACCCAAAGTATTTATTTAATTTGTTTTCAATAATTATCTGAACCTCGACGAAGAAATCACAAACATCCCAGGGAATGAGCAAGTTTTGTCAGCTCTCACTCACATCAGTATTTGTTACAGTTCATTCCAGACATGAAATATTTTCAGTACTGTAATTCATTTGCCTCATCAAATCTCCTATTTTTCATTTCCTCTGACAGTTTAAAATCTTTCTTCTATGTGGCAATTTGGTACTTTCTGTGATTTACTGTTTTCAGACTGCAGACTACTTTCAGAAAGGATATTTTCCTCTGTAACATCAAATCAACTCCCTCCTAATAGGGGACATTATAACTTCTGGAGCCCGTCCCCCACCTTGCACCAGCATCGCCTCCAAGCGAACCCTCGGCACTAGGGTCCAATCTCAGAAAGCCTAAAGGGCGACCTCAAGTGTTGAGAATAAAATGCAAACCCAGCCAAATAACTGCAAAACGTTTTATGTTCACATCCCTCTCGCCGGCAGGTTGGATGCTGAAGGATAAAGCAGCAAGACGGAGCGTGACGAGGGGAAGCCGTCACTTTACTGCTGGCCACAGCTGAGCGGTGCCGGTAAACCCGCAGCCCTGGGAGCTGGGCCGGCTCGGCCTCGCGGAGCTCGAGTTCTTGCTTCACTGAAAACCCTGCTGGCAAAGGGGCCAAGACCCGGGCCGTGCTCTGCTGTCCACATTTACAGCTCTGCACGGCAGCAGTGAGGATGCCTCAGTGCGGGGACGCGTCTGAAAGCTCGCGGGCCGCCAGCGACAGCCCAGGTAACACCACCCTCTGCTGTAGGAAAGCACAAGTGCTGCCGGGCTCCTCTCTCTCCTCTTTGCATTCACTTATGCCGTATCTCTTAGTTCTGGTTTATGTTCAGTCCTGCTTAAGGGCCTGTGTCGTCCTGGCCGAGGGCGGAGGAAGGCACAGGGATGTGGGAGCGCGTCCTGCCTCGGCTTGAGGCTTTCCAGGAAATATTACAGAGACTGAGGGCACAAGGGAAAATCTGTTTGGGTGGAAACAGGCAACCAGTCTGCTCCGGAGCACGCAGGAAACAACATTCAAGTCTCTTTAAGATGTAGTTTCATCAAAGCTGGGCAACGTTTAGCCAAAATTAAAGCAGTCCCATTGCATTTAGTTAAATTTGAAAGTGAAACAAGAGAAGCTGCAGGCACTCTGAGCAAGAGCATTCACACTAGAGGTTAATGCACAGGAACAAACATGGGTTAAATTCACACTCCAGGCAGGAAGCCCTAAACACACACAAGAAGGGAACATCCTGGTGCAGGGTCTGTCCTGGCAGAGTCGAGGGCTGGAGCCCGACCTTCATTCACTTTATGCAACCAGTAACGCCCCGGCGAGGGCCGGGTCCGGCTACGGGAGTGCTTCCTAACACTAGGATTCTCCATTCAAGTTTCATTACTGGCAGAATTGGGGAAAGAAGAGCAATTCACGTGGAAAGAGAAAATACGCAAGGCAGGTGGATAAATAATCTCCCCTGCTCACTCGATCCCCCACTGCAGACAAACTCCATGGGAGAAGAAGTGGGCAGAGATTTCTGAGCAACACGTCCTACCACAAAGCCCCAAATCTTAAAAATCAGGCCTTGAATTTATAGAAATTGTTACTATAATGAATAATATTTGCTGGGATGAGTACAGCCCCGAGCAGCATCTGCTCCCTTGCCCATGTAGTCCCAAAAGGGTGTTCAAAGCTCTCAAACCTGGCAGCCCTTGGGCTCCTTCTCCCTTGGCTCTTTGCTTTGCTTCCTCATCCAAGAGGAGTGAAGGGCAGGGCAAAACTCCGTTGGAAGAGAGCAGCATCCAACAGGATAAACGGTCCCGAGCGGAGCACAAGTCCCCAGGAGGGATGCACAGCAGCTCGGAGCCATCCTCTGGTGATTTGCCAGGCAGGAAATTTTGTAAACACCTGCTGAAGAAAAAGTAAATAATAAAGCAAATACATTTACCTAAGGCAAGGCACGGTGAGAGGGTGAATCACTGCTTAGCGACCGAAGTTGACAACACAGAATAAATACTGCAAAATCTGAGGTAATTGCAATTTTTTCCTGTTATCTTGTCCAAGCAGCTTCTGGGGAGCCCAGAGCTGGGCCGGGCAGGAGGGACCTGCCCTGCTGCCACCCTGCGCCGAGCCGGGCGGCAGGGACAGCTCGGCGGAGCGAAGGAAAAACTGCCCCGTCGCCAGCTCATGCTCCCAACTAAACTGTTATTCCGGAGGAAGAGGCCTCAGGCTCCCATTGGCGCCCACGGAGAGCAGGCAGGGACAGGGCGCTCTCACAGCTACTGCTTTTAGCAACAGGCAAGAGAAAATAAGCAAACTCGAGGTGTGAGGCAGCCAGCACATGGAGCAGCGCGGGCTGCACCGACCAGCAAAATAAACAGGCTCTGCTCAGCCGAGATCTCCCCTTCGTTGCCCAGTCCCCTGCCCAGTACTTGCAGAGCAGGTGACAAAAAGGGCCAGGAGCATCCACAACAGCACTGCTATTTAAATCAATTAAAACAAGCAGCAACAAACGGAATGAAATGCTTCAGCTAAAGCGATTGCCGAGACTTGAACGTTTGGAAGAGCAACACGGCGATGCCTGCGGCGGGCAGGGCACGGGCTGCAGATCCGGGGTTGCGCGCGCGGGAAGTGCGTCCCGGCTCCACTGGAGTGTGCTGTTCGGCCGCAGCGCGGGCTGCTGCGCCGGAGATGAGGGCGATCCGGCCCAGGCGCCCGCGGCGCCAGGGGGATACGCCACGGAAGACGGGCAGCGCCAGGGAAGGGAGGCTCAAAAGGTCTCAAACTGCTGCGTTTGTTACGGGGAGGGAAAACTGAGAAGATACTTGGGCTAGAAGGGCTGGCAGATCATTTGCTAGGTTTCCTCTGCAGTTATTTCTAATGAGATAAGGGATGAGCAAGAAAAGCAGTGCAAGAAACCTGGAGATTGCAGACAAAATACTGGTTCTATCACGGAAAAACAAATCACAAAGCGGAGCAGCCACCCAAGGAGGAGCGAGGCATGAAGTTATCCAAATCCTGCAACAAGAGAGTTTATCTACTGCTTTTCACAGCCCTCCTGCTTTGCCCAATTCTGCGCTCACTTTCTAGAGCTGGTCACACCGCAGTGCCGCGCAGGAGAGCCGGCTGCCTGGGAAAACCCACCTGAGCAGCGTCCAGGAAAACCTTCCTCCTTAAAACACGGATAATAAAATCTTCTTCCACAAAATCTCCAGCACCCTGCCCGGAAGGGGCTGCAGCCCCGCCAGGCCTCACGGTGCCATATCCACTACAGCCACGTGCTAACGCTGCCCTCCAATAAAACATGGAGAAGACACCGAGGGCTGCGCTGTGCCAGGAGCTGCAGCGAGCAGCGGAGGTAGCGGCGCGAGGCGGACGAGCAGCGCGAAGCAGCCGGGCGGACGAGGCCTCTGCCGCCCACGGCTCGGGGCAGGCGCACGCGCGGCCGGCGCAGCAGCAGCTCACCCGAGCTTGGGGGCAAGGAAAGCAGCATTTACTCTTTGGTTTACTCGTTCTGCTGCTCTCTGTTCATTAACCCTCATGCAGGTTCGTTTGGAAAAGAGAAAAGAGAAGGAAAGGGCAACGCAGCAGAGCCAGCGCGGCCGCAGCGGAGCAGGCGCCTCGCAGAGCCCCGGCCGGCTGAGCTGCAGCCTCAGCACTTCCCCTCACAACAAATATTGAGGCCGCAAATTCAGGCTCTCTAGAGTGCCCGAAGGGATACATTATTTCAGCAGATTAATAATTACCATTTTCTTTTGCACTGGTAATATTACTATGAGCTTTGGAAAGACGCAGAAGGGGGGAATTCCCCCAAGGCCATGTTAAATATAATAGCCCTTTGCTGAAACAGAGCTCCCTTTTCATTACAGGCTGCGCTTGGCAACAGCTCACGCTGTGCTCCTGTTAAGATAGTCCCTGTTCTTCAGTACAGTGAGTTTTGCTCGCAAATGCCTTAAAGACATCCTTCCAACGTGAGCAGTTTGCCAAGCAAACGGACACCCAGGGTCCTGGGCTGCTGCTACTTTAAGAGCAGAGCAGGGTGGCGGGTGCGGATGGGTCTCCCAAGGGGAGCGCGGTTGCAATGGCACTTTTTGTTGTCTGTTTGGACGTGAAGCAGAGGTAATAACGTTGTCATCCAGGTCATAGCCAAGGGATTTTTCTTTTTGCAGATATTAACTTCACGGCAAAAATGTAGCTTCAGTTCTGCCCATCCCCCCCAAATTCACAAGCTTTAGGCAAATTCAGTTAGAAGTTTCAATTGCAACAACTATTTCTGAAAAGCCTTCAACTAAAAGTTACAACTGTAGCACCCTCCTCCTCTGAATTTTTCCCTTTCTGTTGCTTTTTGCCTACATGTCCACACTAAAACTCTTTATTCTGAAACAAAGGGAGGCTTCAGTTTAAATGAACAATGATTTCCGGCCTTCTGTTTGTCAGGGAAAACACAAAAATCACAGGTTTAGTTTGCCAACACTGAGTACAGCTGCAGAGCTGCAAACAGCCCTCCCGGCCCCATCACAGCAGCTCCAACAACGTTGGACCCAACGCAGGGCTCACCCGAGGAGCAGCAGTGACAATAACCACTTGTCCCCTTCCCTAGGACAGGCCACAAGACCCTTTCCGCTCACCTTGTAAGAGAGGAGGAGGCTGGAAACTTGGCTCCAGCACCATCCTGCAAGGCTCGGGCTGGACGCTTCGCACTAAGAACCACCACCCCATCTGGCTGCTGCGCTCACCACGAACGAGCCGCTACACGGGTGCGAGCACCGGAGAGCTGCCTGTCCTGCACAACAAGTGTACATTGTGATGGGCACGGGCAGACCTGATTCAACTCGGAATCAAATCAAAAAAAAAAAAAAGTTTCTAAACAGGGATAAAGTAGCATTTACCAAGCTGAGCAGAAGAGCTTCGTGCAGAGCTTCCCACCTCCTGGTGCCCTGGAGCTCAAGGCACCAATGGGGGTCAACTAAGGGACCGGTTTCTCGCTGGGCTGAAATAAGAATGAAAGTAACGACCACCCTTCAAAAGGGCATAAAATGCAAAGAAAACTCAGGCCCTGCAGAACGGTTCCTGCCCAACAGCTGCCTCTTTTGATAGTCCAACATTTGTTCTGCAGCTGGACAGTCACAGTTTATTGCTCTGTGCAAAACCCCATATGAAACCTTTTGCAAAAAGGCAACTATTAATTAGCCCTAATGGGGAGAGAATTTGCTTTCACAGGCTCCCTTTATTGAAAGCCGCAGAAAGATTGAGCTGAACAACAAAACAGGCTGCAATTAGGAGCTGAATGTCCCTGGCCAGAGCAGCTCACACAGCTGAAGGCTGCTGGCAAATTCAGCTAAGTCCTCCATACACAGCTTGGACTGCAATGTACAGCATGAAGGGAGTATGGTATGGGGGCTATATGGTATGGGCGCTATTACAGCTGAAAGCTAAGAGCAAGACAGACATTTTCTGCAGAAGTTATTCAAACTAACACAAAGAGGCTTCTGACCCTCGATTGCAACCACGCGGAGTTGAACACAACAGCAATTTATATCCTTTTGCAAACGCTTCTATTCAGCAAGAACTGTTCTAGCGGGCATTTGCTTAACCTGAATTATTGGCAGTATTTTGTGTGTGTGGGGAATGCCCTAGGAACTCTAGTCTATTTAGCTTCCATGTGCAATCAATATTAGGATTTTAAACAGTTCCTAGTGTATCACTAGGATCCACAAAATTAACTGATTTTAAACAGTTCCTAGTGTATCACTGTGGACTTGATCCAAAAAATTAACCGAAACAAACCATAGCCAGAATTTAACAAAAATGAAGAGCTATGCACACGTTGGTGAATAAAATAAATACATCACACGCTGGAAAACAAGCAACACATCCGAGTACTATGAACAGCAGGTTTCCTGGGGAGCCACGGCTGCCTATACAGGCTGCACCAGCTTAAAGATCTGGTTAAAGGGCGAACTTTGAAAGAGGTGAAACATGGAGAGTGCAAAGATATTTTTGGATACTCAGCTCCCAATCAGAAGCCACTACAACCTCTCAAGGTGCCAGACTTCACACTGTTCAAATTCTCAAGTCGCAGTATAATCGTGTTCCCTAAAGCCAGGTTTGTCCACATTTAAAATCACAGTACCTCAGTTCTTCCAGGTGTTTGGTACTGAGAAGTAGAACTCTTAAAAGAAATCCAAAAGGGAAAAAAAAAAGAAAGAAAAAAAGTAAATGAATAGACTAAAAAACCTAAGCAGACAGAACATGGTTACAAGCGTTCATCATAAAAAAATGAATCTTAGAGGACCAATCTTGCACTTACCCCTTAATGAAAATTCCGTCCAGATTTCTGAATTCACATGTATGTATGGGTATGTACATTATATATAAATATATATGCGTGTGTTGCGTGTATATACACACACACACACATATATATATATATATATAGAGAGAGAGAGAGAGAGAGAGATAATAGGGATGGTTTGCACTGTTTGCTACTCTGATTTATTTTACCAAAGCTTTTTGACTTACAATAGGTGCAGCAAACAAAAGACTAATTAGGATATTAAATTTGAAAATCCTCCTTTCAGAATGGCTTTTCCATCATTTTTATATATCCTTTACAGCATAACATCAGTGAAGTGAAATCCCACTGGTTTAAGGGTTTTGAAACTAAAGACAGTCTCTAAAGAAAAGTATTAGTGCATGAAATTAAACTACATATAGAATTGTTCCACTTGAAATACTTGAGCATGAGTTATTTTATTCTATTTGTGATAACAGTTTCCTCTAATTTGCAGCAGCAGCAATGCTGGCCAAGGAAGAAACGGCCTGAACAGCGCCTGCCTGGGATCGCTGACATTTCCCACCTACCTCAGTTGATGCTGCATTCAGCTACTTTTCAACAGGATTTGTTCAGTGCAGCTCCCGTTTCCTCAGTGGGCAGTTACCAGCTGTACTTAATACTGACTGCTGCTCAGTTTTGGACCGCCACTGTGAGCCATGGACGTGCCAGACGCAGCCCTCGAGCAGAGCTAAGGGAGCTTCCGCACGCTGCTGCCGTGGCAGCCGCCTCCTCCTCCTGCTGACCCACCTGGAGGTCCCGGCACGCGGGGATTAGCCCCCGGCTCACACGTCCTTTACCGTTTGCTGGCACGTGCAGGTCAGCCTCACAGAGCAAGAGTTCATCCGAGTGCTTGAAATAAGAAAAATTGTTTATTTGGTGCAGTCTTTATGTTGCGGTCAATTGGCCATGATTATGTTCCCATTCACTCCATCCAATTTTTGTTTTTGGCTGCCCAGCAATGACTTTGTGCATATTTGAGCAGAGACAGAGAACTGTGAAGTGTCTAAATGCAGAGATTTTAACCAGTCCACCAGTCCTCCCTGCATTGCTGCACTGACGACCACAGATCCTGTCTTAAAAAGAAAAAACAACTATTGCACCCTAATAAGAATAAAATTAAGGTGTGATGGAATGAATACTGAAGAGAACATGTAAGAGACACCCTGCTCACCCAGGACGTGGCTCAAAGGAGGGTGTCGTCGGAAAGGGGCAGAGCTTCAGCAGGGGAAGAGCATCTACACCCACGCGCCCATTGTGGACCGCAGGTGTAAGACTGTGCAGCAAGAGACAGGCTCAATCCCTGAATACATTTTTGCCTCAGCAGCTGGTTTTAGGAGCAGAGTCTATTTAATTATTTTACATTTGGCTGCCTATTTTCTTGTGCCAACACAAAACACAATTTGTAAATATAAAAAATTCATACGCAAAAAGTGATCGCTATAAAAATTGTATTAAGCATGAAAGCCTAAATTCCAGACTGCTAATCGCTCAGTGAAGGAATGGGAAGTGGAAAATATGTCTTTCTGTCCTCTCAGATGTTTTAAATGGGTGAAGATCCCAACGCTCAAGGGAAAGGCTAGATAATGTCTTGCAATTAAAACCAAATCCATGCCTTTTGAAGCCATGGCCTACTGCTGACTTGACTCACCCCACCGTGGGCGAACACCCTGATCTAGCCTGACGTTGCCTGTGGTTCTGCCTTGGGCCAGCGCAGCAAGGGCAGCACGTGGTGCCCTGCTCACAAGCTGGCTCTTTGCCTTCCTTCTTTTATGGCATAGATGAGGTTTTTCTACCTTTAGAAGCAGAATCCTCCAAAATCCTTCATGCACATGTTAAGGCAAGCGAAAGCTCGGAGGATAACACAGCCTGTCCTCTTCTCCACGAGGAGCCTGGCCGCTCCAGAGCTGGCCCCAGGGCAGGAGGCTGCAGTAGCGCAAGAAGGCAGTCGCATTTACACCAACTTCAGTAAAAACTTCTAGGAAAAAGGATAAAAGACAGTTACAGGGTTAATCTGTCATCCATTCCTGACTGGAATGATAGGTTAACACTGAATTCCTTTATTTCATAACTTCCACATCTAATAACACCATATACTTGAATAGTGCCTAAAATGGCTAAATTTTGCAACATACACAGAATTTAAAATTGATCCAGTTGAAAGAACTTGAATAAGAAAAATCAATAAACATCAAACATACTTGGATGTTCATGTGCAGAGTAGAATACTAATACTACAAAAAAAGTAATAAATAGCACTTTCTTTTGACAATATCTCTTTGTGCAGCACTCTTTGCTTGAAGGAGTCTGGGGAGCTCCCAATCCCAAGCACTGCCTTTCCCAAGCATGTGTGGAAGGGACCCGCTCATCCTTCACTTACCTTCAACTGATCCTGACATTCACCTTGGCTCTTTTAATAAATATTCAGCACTATTGCCTCCCTCCAATGCTTTTAGTTGATGCCCGCGTTTCTCCAAGAAACAAATCCGTAATGATGGAAGAATGGAACAATGCAACGTCCCACCGCGGTCTCACACATCCTCTCCCCTAACCGCAATTAAGACATGCAAACCAGACCGTACAAAGCTCAACTCTAAGCTTAAAGACAAGCCAACCCTCCCTGAGAATCAGCATCCTTCCGAGAAGGATGTTTTGTCACTAGTACCCATCAGAAAGAGGCACGGGATTCTTGGAGGAGGACGTATTGCAGCAACGCACAACCACCAGGAGAGCAAACATCTGTTGGCTGATATGAGAGGAGGAAAAAAAATGCCAGGAGGCGGCAGGAGAAAGAAAAACAGACCAAGGTAAACAGAAATGATGCCGAGACTTCTGTCAACACGCAGCCTACAGAAAAAAATCACTGCAATAACAGAAGAGAGCTCTGATTAATATTAACCAGGCATCCTTCCTGAGCAAGCTTTCTAACCCTAGCTGACAGGTGAATTCTTCTTCTCGAAGCAATAGTAGTAAAAAATAAAAATAAGAGAGAAATATATGCAACATTTCTTGAGACCTGCTAAATGCAAGCTATAGGCCAAATCCCTGCAGACTCTGCAGATTCGGTTTTGCTTTTGAGTCTTAAAAAAAAAAAAAATCTTCGAAAATAAGTTGAGCTTGAAGAACTTTTCCAGCCTCACTTTGTCCCACTGAATGAAGCACCATCAGACCACGAAGAGGGAGTAAAACCCACGACCTGCCTCCCTGCTGCACTCCAGGAGCAGCACCGGGAGCTCGGGATGCTGGAGAACCTCCCGGGTGCCGCAGAGCCATTGCAGGAGAGGCAGGAGGAGAAGCAGGGCTACTTTTTAACAGAGCGAGCAGGACTCATGCAGTCCACACTCATAGGATCCTCCTGAAGCATTCTGGGGGCCTGGGAAGCGAGTAATATTTATGTGAATGTTTCTAAAGAATTTTCTCTGCTAGATCAACCTTAGAGCTTAGCTTTCTCAGCAAAACATAAACAACAGTGGCAGGCACCAACTGAGCCTGTTCCATACAAATTAACCTTATACAACATTTCCGCCACCTTTTCTTCCCCCCAGGAAGTGTATTCAGCAAAGGCATGCAAGACACACAGACCTACACTGCATCTCATACAGGTACAGCCAGAATAACACATCCTTATCTGCTCTTTCGTGCAATATCTTCCATGTAATAAACATGCAAGACTAAAGAGAAAGGGATGAAAACACAAAGGACTCATCTCTACTGCAAGCTGTCACTGCAAGTGCTGGAATCCCTCATCTCAGGTAAATCCACACCGAGAGTTGCTAACCCCAGGCATCAAGGTCAACGTAGGCACCCCCGTCACATGAGCCACCCAGTTCAAGACCCCTTAATTATATAACACTAATGTATAACCCAGCAGGGAGGATTCATGCTGGTCACTAACCCAGGTAAGGACAAAGGGCCATTGCCAGTTGTCCTCTTTTCACACTCGAACCCACGCAGTGGCACTCGGATCCAGAGGGGCCTGCAGAGGAGCTACCCTGGTTGGTCTCTGTGCACTCTCAGCAGCCTCACTGCTTCCCACCAAAGCGAGCAGCCCTTTAGAGCAAACACCAGGCACCAGCTGGGCTTGCTCTCCCAGGCGCCTCCAGGTTACAGGCGGCCTGGGTTCCCTCGCCGCCTGACAGCGCCCATGAACAGCAGCGCGCAGCCTGTGCTGGCGGCAGGCAGGCTGCGCACAAGCAGCCAGCTTGCCTGACACTTAAAAGAGTTAACGAGGAAAGCAAATTAAAAAGGCTAAGCAGAGAACGGGACAATTCTGCATTGATGCTGCTCCTCCCTTCCCTACTCCAAATGCTAAATAACGTATAAGAGACCAAGCACGTCCCGTATGGTTTCGTTTTACGGGACAAGAGGGGCAGGGGAGGATCAGCAACATTTGCTGAGCCCTGAAGCAGATGGAGTGATGGATGACAGAGGAACCTTTAAGTATTCCAGCTTCTTATCTGCCTCTTTGCAGTACAGTGGGTAATAAAACCAGAAAAGCATCCTTTGCACAAGCTACTCACGGGCTTAGCAATAAGCACAGCTCAGCAAGGGGTGTGATCTGAACACGCACTGAGGAAACATCAGCTTTCAACAAGGTCTCCTGACAGATTTTTGGCTCCTGCTACTAATCTTCCCAGTCGGGGCCCGGCCTCGCAGAGTCGTGATCATGGAGCTCCGCAACTGTCACGGGTATGAAAGAGGAGGGTGAAAACTGCTACTCATTTTCTCTGATCTTTCTTATCCTGTTTCCCTGTTTAAATAAACTCTTTTCTCATAATTTCTCTTCTTTCCTCTGCTCTTTGCTCTGTTTCCCAGTAGAATGGAGTAACAGTAAAATGCTGCCATCCAAAATACGTGCAAGTCACCCCACTGCCCAGAGAGCAGAGTTACTTACAGAGCAAAACCGGCCCCTGCACAAGTGCCTGCGGATGCCCCTCTCCGGGGGGGCACTCCTATCCCCCCCAAAATAATTAATGCTGTTTCCTCTAACGGCACAGATTTTATTCCCGTCTCTGATGACTTACTGACAAGCTCAGCCCGAGATGGTTGGCAAAACTGACTGGGATTTCAGATGGATTTCTCAGACACCTTTCATCCTCCCTCAAACAAACACATTTAAATATAGGCATGGAGAGCAGAAATAATTTGCAAGCTGAAGCACATTTCTATTAGTGAAAGAGAAGTCCACGTGGTCCAGCTGAACCTACACAAGCCGAATCAAGTGCAGGCTGGTACCCGTTCATCACATCTCCCTGGTGGGGCTGAGGTGGTAAGAGCTCCAGGGAACTATCTGGGTGCAAATACAACCCCTATACATTTCCAAATAGCATTATGTGTCCTATTGGCCTAAATAATACGTTTTGCTCAGTTTTTCCTCTCATTTTCTCCTTTGGAAACTTGAATTTGCCCCCAGATTGTGATCTCAATGGTTGAGAATGAGAGGGTTTGGCATTCCCATCAGATCCCTTCTCCCTGGCTGGCACTACTGACACATCCACAAGAGCCATTTGCTTCACCACATTTCTGGCAACCAGGACCTCCCTGCGCCAGACAGGCACCAAGACACCAAGACAAGGCAGCCCATAAACAGCAGTAAAAGCAGAGGCAGAAGTGCACAGAAATGACCAAGCATTACATAAAACATCACCCTGTTGCCAAATGTATGCTCAGAAGGAAGAGGAGAACAACCTGTTCTAACTTTCCAGGTTACCTTCCTGCATTCTACTAGGATGCAACAGAGCAAGTCAAGGCTTCTCATACTCTAAAAAAAATCCAGTGTCCATCAACGCTGTCCAAATTCTTGCCACATGCTTCTTTCCATCATCTCCCTCCCATATTCTATGTGCCAGGCATCCAAAGCCTGTATAGCCCTAAGAGCAGCAAGCCTGAAGTAGGGAATGTGAAAAAATAAACAAACAAACATAAAACTGCAAACATGTTGCCCTGCTCTCCCATTGACCTTGGACGTCCTTCAACTGATCCCCACGGAGCTCCTTTGCTGAGTAGAGGCCATTGGTTTCCGCTTTGCACCACAAGTTCATTTGAGTTTTCAGTCTAATTGGAGGTTATTGCATAAGCCTGAAACACATTTACAGTTAACTCCTTGGGACAACATCATTTTGAAATATCCCAAAAGTAAAGCAAGAGGTCAGAATAATCTTGGTTCTTGAAAAGCACATAGTACAGCACAAAAAAAAAAAAAAAGCCTAGGAATTGGGGCAAAAACTCCAAAAGAAAACCTAACTGCTGCAGGAAACATGGGATCAGTGTTATTATTTATAGATGACAATCCCCTTAACAGGAGCCTTCTGGAAAAAAAAAAAAAACAGCAACAACAACAACAACAAAGTAAAATCCAGGCAGGTTACAGAAGCAGTCTCAGACTGGGACTGTTCCTCACTCGAGCCCCAGCATCTCCCCATCATGATGCCTGTTCGAAATGGCAGGGGACAGTGCTATGAATATGTTGCAATTAGGAAGGAGGATGTTAATAACTTTGCTGGCCCTTCCCAGGATCCAAACAACTGTTCTCATTTCACAGCTTACTGACTCTCTAGATGCAGTAGAAAGTCCTGGAAATAAAACTGATAGTTGTTAGAGAGGCTCAGCCTCACAGCCGTTATGTTTCTTTATGTTTCAGTATGAAAGATGCCTCTCTGGATGATCAGCTTTGAAGAAAGAAATGAACACTTCTCAGAAAAATGTTTTTTTTTATGTATACCCCAAGCTGTTCCTCATGATAGCGCAAAAGGTGGTTGTAACAGTTCACAAACTAATGGTATTTTTATAAATCAACTAGGACCTCCACCCAAAACTACCCGATACCTGTGACCACCTACCACATAAGAGACCATCTGATAAAACATAGTCCTGGCTTCATCCATGCGATGCCCTGTCAGGACCGGAAAGGAGACGGAAATCGGTGCCCAATTTCCCCGGCACTTTTCTGCCCGTTAGTTTTCCTGTTGCTTCCCCAGGGAGCCCGTTAGGCAGCGCGGCTTCCAGCCAGCCGAGAGCCCCTGAGCATGGCTCCTGTTTACATAGGAGAAAAACGCAGCTTATACACCACACACACAGGGAATGAATAATTACGGAATGAACACAGTTTGGTAAGCTTGCCCTCATCAATTCCCCTAATTAAACTCTAGCCTTTACTGGTTCAGAGCTTATCTGAGACACTTGCGACCAGTCCGACCTCCGGCAGAGCTCGGCCTAATGAGCTGAGGCTACAAGTGACATGAAGATGCCAAAACAGAGGAGGAGATGTCAGCAGCACGAGAGATCGGGCCTTGCAAAGCTTCTCTGCTCCCAGGAGAATTTTCTTTGCCACCAGGCCGTAGCCAAACATAGGGTGCTCAAAGGACAAAACCCTCAGCACCCTTCAGAAACCAGGCAGGGGAAAAACAAAACAAAACAAAAACGGAAAATAAAGCTTGTACCAAAAGTGATTTTCCCTACTGCTTCCATAATGTTTACAGTGTCCTCTCATCTTTATTTACAAGACAC
>NW_010587526.1:0-28678 GCF_000705375.1 Tinamus guttatus | reverse complement strand
AGCTGCTGGTGGGGAAATTTGCCTGGATTCATTAATTGCGATAAATGCCAAGGCAGCGTTTTCCAGGCTACGTTATAGTGCTGTTTGAAATGCGTTCTCTAGCTGATTGTGGGATGGATTACAAGAGAATTAAATCTGTATTAACAAAATAGCCAGGTGATTAAATAGAATTTGCTTATTTATAAGCTACCCAATGGTCACTACTTCATCCCTCCATTTTGCTTTATAGTGCAAATGTAAATAATACACTGGACGCTCATTGCAATAAGGATGAGAGTTGCAATAGTTTTTATTTTTTATTTTTTTTTAATCAGTTTATTTAAAGAAGTTGTGTCTTGTAGCTATCAGTCGTAACTGTGATTTATTTTTTTTGTAGTCCTTACAGCTTGCATCAAGAGCTGTATATTTCTTCTGCAAGTTAGCAAATGGAATGCAAAATCTATACTGTGTCTTAAGTTCATAAATGTGTATTGAAATTAATTCCGGTTGTATATTGAGATACTTGTGGTGCATTGTTTCATTTTTATTGTCCTGTAACATATTTCAGTGATACGCATATTTCATCATAGATTAGAAGCAGAAATAGAAAGAAAATTAAAATATCTCTCATTTATGACCTGGTATGGTGCATACTGGCGGTTCAGTGTGCCTAGAAGCATGCAGCACTCCAGCTCTATCTGATTTTTTATTCTTAGTGTGCTTATCCATTGAAATGGCTGCATCTGTCAGACAGTGATTTTTGTTTAGGAAATATTGTCTGTTAAAGAGAAATATCTTTTATTTGCTGAAGTATTAAACATACTATGGTATGTAGAACTGAAAACTACATTTTTAAGTGTAGCTAATGTTGCCTATAAAACTGTATTTGTTTCTTGCTGGAAAATGGGTTAGTGGGGATGTCAAGGTCATTTACAAATTTAGAACAAGTTAACTGTTACTGGAGCATATTATTTCTTCTTTACTTTCATATATTCTTCATATATCATTCCTGTAGCTGTTGACATTTTCTGGACCTGAGTTCAATTTATCTTCTAAAACAGTCTAATAGTTATTGGATTTTAAAAATTAACTGTAACTTCCTATGTGAAGGATCTCTTTAAAATGTCTTGAAAAAAAAATGACAGCAATATGACTAGTCAAAAAGAATGAATACAAAAGATGTTATGAGGATGTCCAGACATCTTTATGTCCAGATGAACTAGTAAAAAAGCATTTCCAGCTGCTGTGAATAACATGTGTTCTGGCTTTCTGTTTCTTGATCTTGTGACATGCCTATTCCAATTTAGGTTATTCCATTGCTGACACTTAATGATGTTGACTTTCTAAGCCACTTTACATTTTGAAACTCATATGTGACTTTATTTTTTAAAAGAACCCATATGATTCTACTATATATCTGTTAAAAATAGAAACAAATCAAATTGCTCCTGTCACTTGCACTCTGTTACTGCTTTCAAGAAGAGGAGATGCACTGGAGCTGTTTGGAATAAGGAAGGCAGCAAGATGTAAGTTCAGTTTTAGGAAAGGGCCTTGGAGTGAGGGAGGAAAGATTTTAATTTTTTTTATAAACTCAGGAAAAAATTCCAGATGTTGCCAGATTGTAAACTGCTTTGATTGTACTAATTTATGCATTTTCATCATGCAAAAAGATGTCTACAATGCTATGCAGGCCTCACACACAGCCACACTAATCAAAAAGAAGGAATACTAGAATAGGCTTACCTGTATTTGATCATGGAATCTGCTAATTGCAAATGGTTTTGAAGCGCCAAGTGTACATGGCTAAATAAACATATATTTAGAAACTTACGTTTTTAAAGTTTAATTTGAAAGGTTATATTTTTCAGGTTATATTCCTTATTATAAAATTGGGAGCATTTTTGGTAATAGAGTATTGCAGACTTTAACATTCCTTACATCTCCTAATGTAGTTTCTTTTTCGTTTTGCATTTCCTGTGAATGTGCTTTTTCTCTTTTCGATAAGGTGTGTTTATAGTATCACAGAGGATACACCTGGAGGCATATATATCCTGACCACCTATTGAAATCTAGGATTTCTGGTGCCATGACACGTAATATCACGTTTATTTCAGATTTAAGGAATATATTTGGAAGAGCAGAGTTGAGCAATGTAACATCTTCTAAGATACAATTTTATTGTTCTTAGATGAACAATTTGTTCATGAGATTGGCCATTATAAGAAAAAACTCTCCATTAGCTGTCAGTCTTGGTTCAAATATATATGTTCTTTCTATATTTATACTTGTACTTCAGTTAAGTGTCTTTTAGTTTTAAAGGTAGCTATTTTATTTCATTTTCTTACATGAGTTATTTTTGACTTTACTTGCTAGCATAGCAAGTTGAATCACCATGCCACAATAAAGCCTAGGCTTTACATGGTTTGTTGTGAGTCCTGTCTGGAATGTTACTAGAGTATAATGGTACAGAACACTGAAGACTTTGCAAATCCTGGTGTAAGTCGAAGCACTCATCAGTTAGAGTTGAAGTATTAGAGTTGATTTTCCACATTCAGCCCTTCCAGAGTGAGTCCTCTCCCTAAGACTAGCACTCTGTTCTGCCTAAGTCAGCCTTGTGTTGGTTTAGATAACATAGCCAGAATATCAACCTAATATTTTGCTATGGCTAATTTATTTTAATAAAGACATCCTCTTAGGAAATGTAATGTATTTGCTCCTTTAAAGAACCCACAAACACTTCAGCCAAACCAGATAAAGCCAGGAGTCTGATAACTTTAATCTAAAAACAATATGAAATAATTTCCCTTCTTCCCCTTCCGCCTTTTTTTAAAAGTAAAACAACAATTTCAGATTTTTTGCCAAATCATTTTATTTTCTTAATTCTAAGTTTTTCTGATTCTGAAAAAAAAAGCCCACCCGCCAAAAACTTCTCCTGTCAAATCAGCTCAGAGTATGAAATAATATTGCTGGAGAATAGGTATTTGCTGTTTTCTCTTTTGAAAGCAGAACAGAAGAGTTCACTTGTCTTCCTTAAGATGACTTTACAACTTCATCTTAGAAATGAGCACTGTTGTCACTGTAAGAATGAAGGAATCATAGAATAATTCATAAGAAGAATTTCAGTTGGAAGGGACCTTTGGAGGTCATCTACTCAAGCACCCTGCTGAAAGCAGAGCTATCTAAGGACTGACTTTGTTTTTGAAGAAAAAACATTGTATCAGCTTTGAAAATATGGCTTTAAGCCCCTCTTGTGTTTCCAAAAAGGTAGAAGTTGGTGTTTTCAAGGGAGGAGTCCCTCCACCTCTTTTTTTTTTTTTTTTTCCGCTTTTTTCTTTTTTCCTTTAAAATGGCTCTTTCAGTTTATCAGAAAGCATATGTTCTGACTGCTGAGTACATCCTTACTATTCTTGGGTGGTGTAGCATGGTGAGGGTCCAATCACTATATGGAATCCTTTAGGAACAGGGTATATTTGGTTTAGTCTGTCACAGTAGTGTTCAAAATACTGAATTACAAAATTATAAAACTATAAAATTAGAAAAAGTGTAAGTTGGAATGATAAAATATTTTATTGATGTGTCTTTGAAAATGCAAGTGTGGCCTTGATAGGCACAATGGACTTTTTGAATAGTGGTGATACTAGCCTTAATTAGCTAGCCTGATGATTATCAGGAAGAGAAGATAGATGGGAAGAGGTACTATATTATTGCTGGAACACTTTTTTTTGCATATTTACTTTCTGCTTTTTGCATATTTACATTCTGGTTTGTTCTCCTGTCTTAGAAAGTCAAGTTTAATATCCAGTACCACAGAAATATTTAATTTCCTTCTCTTTAGAAGTGCTTCTCTTGCGCTCGGCACTACCTGTTCTTTGTTAGTCAAGAAACTGTTTACTTCGTGCATAGATCATGTATTTTAAGAAGCAACTAATATACTATTTCCTAATTCCAACTCTGTCCATCCTAGCTCTATGAATTCATACTTACGAGTGTAACAAAATGAATGACAGATTTGAGATAAGATGCTTGAATTTTGCATTATCTTTGTTCTCTTCAATTCATGCTTTATTTTCAGTGGAGTCTTTAATAACTCATTTCAAATCCTCTATTTATATGATGTGCTAGACACAGTTTGTTTCATGTATGTTTGATTCACTGTTCATTTGAAATATTTACAGAGATAAACTTGAAGTACTCAAACATTTAAAGCAAGGCATAATTGGTAATAATATTGTAGCTTTTTAGTTAATTTTTCAATTTAACAAATTCCACAGTATTGTTAAGAATTAGTTGAAAAATGCGTATGTTCCTGTCAGGTTTTCTTTCATATAACTGTTTTGAACGGAATCTTGTAGTTTAAAAATAAAAAGGGCTTGATATATCCATAGGTTGCAGTCCAGGGGTTTGTGTCATCTTTGTGCATCGGTACATTGTTTTATTTAGGGTTTGAAATCCACTGTAATTTCATTGTTTAATACATCTCATTTTAGGTTCTCAGAAGCGAGCACTCAAAATTCTAGCTAATCAAAACTCTTTTCCTCATTTTGCTGTTTGTTAATAGGATCATATCTTTCTTTTCCTGTTATTGTCTGAAATGGTTTCTGTGTTATTTTGGAATTTCTGAATCCTTTATAAAAACTTAGCTATGGAGGAGTGCCACACATAGCAGAGTTGTGAAGAGTCATACTGTTTGTCAGTCAGATTTGCAGGGCAGATGCATACTACATACTGCTTACAATAAATAACATTATAGTTTGAGCAGAGATGGAAAAAGAAGGTTGGAGCAATTTGTATGAGGAGTCGTTTCTGTTACAGTGAAAAACTGTGCTTTTCTGTTTAGTGTCTTTCTAGTTATGGGGAGGTCAAACATAACTTGGTACCATTTATTCTAAGCTGAATATGGTGGTTCTCATCAAGCTCAGACAAAGTTCTGAAAGTTTGTAATCAACTGCAGATCAAAAATAGATGTTGCAAGATTCTTTATTTTCAGTCTTGGTTACTACAATTGACTAGGAAGTAGTGGTCTGTTCTGTCAGTTCTTTCTGTCTAATTCAGATGAATGTCTTGTTATTGCTGAATGAAATTGTCAGTGCCTGATGGCACTTGTTCAGTAGGCCAGCCAAATGCCGATTTCCTGCATTCAGTATTGTTGAAAAGTGAAAATGGAAGGCGAGAAATTGAGATTCAGAAGGAGATTGCTTTCTTCAAAGGCAAAACTTGGTAATATAACTATGTCTTCCTTTGCGCTTCACTGTATGCAGCATTTGTCCTGACAAAGGACTATATTTATATTAGGCCTTTGGCCTGTGTAATTGTAAGGTTCCTGCAATCATCAAAATGATGGTGTTGAAATTTCCCATTAATGTGTTGAGACTGACATCATGTTACTGTTAAAAAACAGTTTAAAAAAATCATTAATTTGAATCAAAATTCTATCACTTATATGGCTGTAATTATCAAGGGACTGAAAACTCTGTTCTGCCTTTTTAACATTTCTGTTACAAATTCCATTTGACTTGATGCATATTCAAGGAATACTGATTTTACATGTTTTAAATGGATAAATGAACTGCAGATCTCTGCTCAGGTCTTTGGTTTAGACCATCTCTTCTAAAATAGAGAAAGAATTTTAATTTATTTGATTAAAAGTACAGAAAAATATTTGAATAAGTTTATTCATTTTGGGTATCTTGAAAGGGTATCCATTTTAAATGTGGAAGGTTGAATACACTGCTCCTCAGCAAGGAGGTTGTTATAAATAGCATTAATGCTGGATATTTGTCTCAAAATCCGTCTGCTTTCATCTTGGTTAATGTTTTCTGTTTTGTCTCCTCTCTGCTCCGATATATTGTGGACTTACTATTTATAGAAGCTATATGAGAATATATGTGATAATGTCAAAGTCTGCACATCTTTCAGTTAGGTGGTATGTATATATTTTTTTTTTTTTTGCTGATTACAAAAACTCCAAGGATGATATTGATAAAGCTACATTTTATACATTTTTAAAGGAGTAAAAGGGCAAATTTCTTGATTACAGGTCCTACTAGGTAGATTTGCATTAACAGAATACTTGGTTATGTATTTTGTTGATACTAGCAAGAGCTGCATTTGAAACATGGTCTAAATTCATGAATATTGTATTTTGGCAAATTGCATCACTTCTTTTGAGTCACTTTAAAATGGCCAACTCAAATAGAAAATGTTTATGTGTAACCTAATATGCATAACCTATTTTATTCTGTTTTCCTACAGCACTTGATGGGGTAGGTAAGAATGAACATGCTAAACTACCCCATTTGTTAAAGATTAAAAATAACTCATTAGTAGCTTTGAAAAATAAAAAAAGAATTTAATTCCTGCTAAATTGCACCATCGAAGTGTTGTGGGATAGATGCAGACTGTGTGCCTATCTCTGATTAAAATAATGATGAATATGGAAGTCTAGTTTTAGAACTACTTTAGTAAAATAATGCAAATCACAAAACCTTTTTTTTTTCTGTTATTGAGGACAAAAGAGAATTCTATTTGTCACATAGTTCAGCTCTTTTTCTTGGAAATCTGTTCTGAAACTCTTAGAGCATTTTCTCCTGTTAGAGCATTTTTTTCTGTTATGTCTGTCCCAACAGATGTGTCTCGCCTAGATGGATGTGTTAACATTCATTCTTGGTATGTACCTAGTTATATATCTAGAATGAGAAAACTCTGCCATTTTAATTTGTGACTCATATGCTTAATTTTTAGCTTTAAGTGGTTCTTTATCAGTAGATAAAATAATTCAATGTTTCAGAAAATATTAAAAAAGAGGCAGTAATGAATATCTGTATCATTTCTGAACTAAGATTACATGAAGAAGATTATTTCTTCAGTGCTGTGAGAACACCAATGTTGAATTGTATCACTTTTTCCAGGAGCATTTGAAAGTGTGTTTACCAGAATTAAAGGCTAATCCAAAGTCCAGTGCAAACCATGCATGTTGAGCTGCTCATAGTCTGTGTCTTCTGACTAACTATTTCCTAACAAGTGAGGATTTCCGTGTATTGCATTTTGGGCTTTCATATTGCTAGAGCAAACAGTAATATCTGAAAATAATGATCAATCATTTGTTAGGGAAGTTTTTAAAAATCACAAAAACATGCTTTGGCGGTCTATCTTCACTAGTCTGTGCTGTAGCTCACTGAAATATTGATGAGTGTTTTGGATCTAGTGCCTCTGAACACTGAATAATTTTAGCAACAGAAGATACTTCTCTCTACCTTTGTCTCTACTCATGTTGTTTCCATGGTTTTAGAGCTTACTTTACCATAATCAGTATATATGTAACCAGAGGGTTGGCAGTTTCTGTGTTAACAGGCTTATACAGTATCTAAACTGTAATCAGGAGGTGTAGTTGTAGTAGACACCTAGCTTGCCTAAGCTGGTTGCTCTTGTAGCTATATGAAAATCAGTTTAGATATATGTACCCATGCACTTCAGTCATCTTCTGATAATGTAGAAATAACCACAATAATCAAAGACCTGACTCCTATTCAGAACAGTCTTCTAGAAAGATGCCTCTTTCTGTAGGTCTCTTACAGGGTAGAATCTAAATAGAGTAGCATAAATCAGTGAGATGAAGGACGAAGAGGAAACTAACATTAAATTCATGCTGAAGCAATGGGGCAATAACTTATTTTTCTTAATGAAAAAACATTACTTTTCATTCTTGTGAAGAAGCTTATTTGATAGCTTAAAAGGAAATAAAGAGGAAAAAGTTGCAATGTTTATTCTTTGCCATGCATATAGAACTCCCCTAGATAGTTCCATTTTATATGCTAAGTATTCAGATAGTTTTCGTTTTGTTTGTTTCTTTAAATTTTGTAAAAAAAATTGTAAAAAATACATATAGCTAATAAGGAGTATCTCAAAAATATACTAGGGGAAAGAAGCAGTCCCTCACTCTCCATAAAATTAATGATACAGAATCATTTTCTCCTGTGTTATTCACGTGAAAGAAAAATACTTTTTTCTTTCTTTTCAGCAGAAGTAAAGTTGCTTAAGATTTGACAAAAGGAGTTAATTAATATTTCTTTATTTAAATGTTGTTCCTTGTCACAGATGTGTTATCCCTGCAGTCAGTTCTTTATGTATGAAGGGCATGATTCATAGGACAGTGAAGATGATGGAAAGCTGTTGGGTCACTGGGTACTGAAAGAAGTTATTCACTCCCTCCTTTCACCCTACATTCTTGATTCTATTGCATCTGCTGAAATCAGCAGACCTGGAATTGAGTATTTCCAGCACCTGGTCTCTAGTAATCATTACCATTTGCATAATTAATGTTATGTAGTTCCTGAGAGTTTTTAATACACGTTGCAATCGCTTATTACTGGGTAGACATTTTCCTTCTGTTTTATTGTCGTGAAATTATACAGATGTTTTCAGTTTGCTAGTATATGAACAAAATATTTTTGCCTCAATCTCTGAATCCCATTATCAGTTCTACTAGTCTGTCATGACTGTGCTAAAAGAGATCTTTAGGTAAGAAAACTTGATTGCTTAGCAGCAAGCATTGAGAGGCAAATTTTTAAAGCTGCAGCATTCAGATTTCTGAGTTCTAATCTCTTTCAAATCAGAAATTGCTAACTGCTTTTCTCTCATTCTGTAAATTTGTGTTCATATTTGGCTATCATGGGGAAAGAATGTAACTTAAACAAGAACATAGTACTGCTGATTTTTTAATGTTTTTAGTATATGATCTGTGATATGAGCTTTTATTCCACCTTTGAGAAAACTGAGGCACACAGACTCATTTCTCATTTGTTTTTGTCATCAGCAAAATGACACAATATGTACTTTATTTATCGTTTTAAAATAGTTCTGGTTCTGCTTATATATTTTATATTGTGTATATATATACAATTGTATATATATGATTGTATATACAAATATATATATATAGCGTGTGTATATATATACAAATAAATTTGTCTCTGTGTAATAATTCCTTAATGCATTTATACTAACTTAAAGTGTGCAGTATAAGCAATAACAAAATAAAGTGTCTGCAAGTAGAGTTCTGTAAGCCAAGGAGTAGTGCTTTTTGCAGTAACTCTTTTTATGTACACATAAAGATAAAGTGAGCATAAAGGCAGTAAGATAATAGAGAATTCTCAACAAATCACCTTTTGCTCAAGACAGACATCCCTGAAAGACTGCCTGAAAGTACTCATTTTCTTCTACAAATTACATGAACTGCTTGCACCAGAAATAATGTAATCTGTAGCTTACCCTTGCACTATTCTTAAACTGATACTAGAGGGAGCTGGGCTGATAAAGATGATGCATGCTCACATACTCACATTTGTATACAAATTGAGATGATTGCTTTATCTCTTCACCTCATCTTCCTGCTTTCAGCCTTTTTGTAGTGGTCCTGTAGGGCTCTACAGTCACAGTCTCATCATTGTTTCCTTTCAGTCATTGTTCTGCACTCTGTTGCAGTAGAGTTGACTCAAATAGCTTGAACTTCAGTCCTTGACTTACAAATTTCCCTTTGACTCATCTCAGATCAGTCATCTTGCTCAGAACTGATATGTGTTTGGAATTTGTGATTCCTCCTAAATGTTGATGGGATACATGTTGAAGGGTTGAAGGGATATGAGTACTGTAAAAGAACAACATTTGGCTTGGGCGCACACTGGTTATTCTTTCTTCCTTTTTTTTTTTTTTTGTGGTTCATAATGCTTAGTATAATGTCCTTACAATTTTCAGTGAAATAGTGAAAACAAAGTTTATAAGAATACTTTTAGGGTGCAATATTGTAGTTTTATACATTTGTTTTAACTGGCTATGCTAATACTTGTTAGCATTTCCATGTTATTTTCTTGATTTCAGGGTCTATGAATATCATTCTGTGGAACAATTTAAAGTACTGATTTCAGGAAGAAAATAAATAATGGACAGTGTTAAGTATGCTTTTCTTCCAGCTACATGAGATGCTCATCGCCTCCCCCTGCTCAACAGATTTCAATACTTATTTTTAGTCTCTAGATATAGCATTTCTGTAGAGTAAGAGGGTAACACTACTTTACAATAAGGGAGTATTTTTCATGTTATTTGTTAAGTAAGACTAAATAAGACCCTTTGTGATCTCTTGGGGAGGTAAGAGTAAGATTTTTTTAAAAAGCTTTTGAGTATGATCAGACTTGATAATGTTCTGTAAAAAATTATCTTCTTTTAATGCTTGCTCATAACCCGAAGGAGTGAAAGAGACATGAGAGAAATTTAAAAAGATACATTAAAGAGATATAAGTTTATTCTAAGTGACACTAGTGAGCAGTACCTCCCAAGATGTGGATTGCTCTTTCAGTTTTACTGCTCCTTGTGAATGCATTAGGAGGTCATTAGGAGAGGGAGCTGCTTTGGTCAATCTCTTCCTGTGCCCAGGTAACACTTATTTTATGCTACAAAACCTCTCCTAAAAATCCTGGGAAAAAGCTCATCATGCATCCATAGTTTATGTCTGCAAAATACTTTAGAACACTAAGCTATTAGACTATCCTGTTAAAAGTGATGATATATTTGAAAAGTGTGTCAGTACAAGGCCTTTTTTAAATGTTGCTACTGTTTAATCCTTTGGATTTAAACCAATACTGTTTAAATCATACTCCTCACACTTCTTCAGACAACATCTGCACTAACCGAAGTCTCTACTACAGACGTAGCTTTAAGACAGTTTGTAGATTCCGAAGACTACACCCTGCTGTGGCTCTTATTAGTTTCTGTCTTTTTTTTTTTTTTTTTCCGTTCTGTTGTTACGTCTAAAAGCAGTAACTTCAATAGGAACAAGATTTATTCCAGTGGGCAGATGAAGTTAAAACAAGCAGCTTAAGCATTAAAATAAATATTTTCTTCAAGGCAATTACATTTGTTACTTTCTTCATCCAGAGGACCCCATAGGTTCTGCATTATCAGAGTTTGCTGGTTTACAGAGGAGAGGATACAACTTTCTGAAAGCAGACCTCTTTCTAAACACTTCAATTCTCCTGCTGGCCAAATAGTTGAAGTTCCCGTTTTTGCTGGCTTACAAATTTCTTTTATTGCTGCATCTTTCTGAATCAATTTTCTGCAGCTTCCTGCATTTCCATCTGGGTCTGGGTTTGTAATTTTCTCTAAAATATACACTGGCTGCAGTTGCAGTTCCTTTTTAAAACTGTTTTTCAAAAGCTTCACGGCTTCAGCTGAGCCTTTCACAGACCAACATAATTAATCTAGTTTGCCTGGACTCTCACTAGAATTCCATGAATGTTTTTACTTCTGCTAAAAGACAAGAATTTTCAGTGCTTATTCAAACATTATGAGAGTGAATTTGTCAAAACACAGTAGGTTAGTAGAATATCCGTTCTTGGTTTTGGATTTTTCAGTGCAGTAGGTACAGTAAACAAAGCACTAGATGATCATCTTGCGGAACCTTTGTGCATCTCTGTAATGACTTCAGTGTGTCTTGCAGTCAGCTTATGCTAAAGTTAACCTGGTTTAGCTTGTCAACTATGGTATAAACCTTAACTGGAAGAGCCTGAAAGTGTTTGTTGAATTTTATGCATATTGGAACTTCAGTGTTCCTGAAGTAGACAGGCAACAATTGCAAAGATTGTTTTCTAGTGGAAACAGTGGGTTGCCCTTTTCTGTGTTGTTCTTTTAAATATAGAGGTGGTTCATTAACTTCAGCTGTAGACTTACTGTGTGGGAACTCATTTTTTGAACATAGTTAATGGGGAAGAGAGAGGGAATTTAATGTCTGAGTAAAGGGACAGCAAAACTATATGCTTTATTATGATCAATTTTTACATTGAAATCTGTGGGAAAATCTGGGAAATGGGGATCTCTGCTTGTAAACGAAATTACTGTACTCAAGTATTTTGCAGAATTTAATGAAAGCTATTTTTTATTCCCCTCCCCACCCGTCTTTTTTTTTTTTTTTTTTAAGGAACTTCATGTCGGTGTTGTTTATGCCAGAACATGGTAGGCAAGGCAAATTAATTCCAGCCTTTTGTAAACCTGTAATTAGCCAACAAGATGCAACTGAATACGAATCCTACATGTCTTTGAAAATGAAAAAGAAATCTTGAGCTCTCTGACAGGAAGCTGAACGTGATGACGGCCTGGTCTATGGTGGGGAAGTTGAAAATGGAGAAGAGGCACACCAGAAAAGATAGAAATGTGGAACAAGATGTTGGGGAATGCAGTGCTGAATCTGAGGAATGGACGAGCTCAGAAAGTGAACCTGAGCAACCATACTTCAGAAGCAGCTGTAGCAATATACAGTGGAGAGAGAAGGAGGTTTCCACTAAACCGCATCGACCACTCTGTCGCTCCCCTTGTTTGGATTGCCCAAGTTTTTCGCAGAGCAGTATCACACAAGACTTGAAGCTGGAAGAATGTAAAACAAGTTTGGACAAGGAATACCAAGCTAAAATGGATTTTGCTTTAAAGCTTGGATATGCAGGAGATCAAATCCAGGCTGTACTGAATAAACTGGGAGCAGATGCCCTCATCAATGATGTTCTGGCAGAACTTGTGAGACTTGGCAACAAAAGTGAATCAGAGGGACAAGGCAGTGCCAGCACTACCACTACTACTCTGGTGTCGAGAGGCCCATGTCCGAAGGAGATAACGAGCCCTGAACTGTCACTTGAGGATGAAGTTGTGGATAATAGTGATAACCTGAGGCCAATTGTCATTGATGGAAGCAACGTGGCTATGAGGTGGGTCTCCCTATTACATTTTTAAATAAAAAGTCACCAAGATATTTATGAACAAAAACAGCATTCTTGCAATATAATTTTGAGTTGTGTAGTATATTTAGATTAATAATAAATATTTCTTATGGCCTGCAGCCCAGTCTTTTATATATACTATTATTCCTTTTAGGTAATTCCTATTCTAGGTGTGTGTCCCCCACCCTTACCCCCATATAAATATATTTTTAATTAAGTTATTCCCTCTGTCTTCTTTAGTAATTTAGCTGTAGTGTGCTTTTGTTGTAGATGTGTTTAATTCTTAAGTTATTTAAGAATGTTATCAGATATTTTAGTTTAATGTCTAGAGGCAAATGAATAGGTGAGAAAAACCTGCTGCTTCGCGAAATGACATATAGTGCATGCTGGTAATATGCAGTGGGCTTCAGGATATCTGAGTGACTGCTGATCAGCTTGAAATGGATGGGGTGATTTGAAGACATCCATTCATCTTCTTTACAAATTCATGTAGAGGTTTCTGCAGAAACAAAAATGAACGGTGTCAAACTAACCGGGCAGCTTGTGACCTATCATGATTGATGAGAAACTACAGCAGTGCTGAGAGGGGAAAAAAAAAAAAAGGCATTTTGAAAAGTATGCTTCAAGGAATACAACTTTGGCTTATTGTTCTACCCTCTCCAGATGTAATTTTGGAAAGAGTTCACTTTGTTTTACAAACTATTAACAATAAATGAGGGTTATGCTAGTTAAAAGGTCAGATTCAAAAGTTCTTTAGATTTCTCTTTTTTTTTCCCCAAAGTGGTTACACTATTAATTGAAAAACAAACAAACAAAAAAACAGAATGCTGTTTTTATTTATGGCCACCTGGTTTAGCAAGGATGTATGTGTTGTATTTTTAATACAAAGAAAACATTGGTTTGAATCTAAATATGAAATTCAGCTATAATGTGTAAATCTGTGTGGCTCTCTCAGAGCTATGCAGAATAATACTATGTGTACTATAATCATCTTCTCATATATGTGCTTGCATATTGTTCAGGCATTGCTGAACTACTTCCTGGGGGTATTTAAGACCTGATTCTTCATTCACTGTTTTTTTAAAAAGCAACAAGGGTGTAGCCAAAAGGTACAGTGAATTGCATAGTTAAGATTCTAAATAGTCTCCCGCAAATCTCTATTTTTTTTCTTTACAAAAACTTATTACACCATTTTCTAAACAGAATCAGTGTTATAAAACAGCTTTTAACCCATTCATCTGATTTGTGTGCTATTTTAGAGACAGCAATGTGTTTCAGGAAACAATATGTACTTTTTTTTCCTTTGGTTTTATACAACTTTGAGTAATTGATTTTCTTTAAAAAAATATAAAGTACTTTAAAGAAGAAGAGAAACATGCCTAGTGGTAGGGAAACTTGTATTTTTAAGGTTGATGTTTAAACAACTGACAGTCAGCAGTATTAATATATTTCTTTCTGTTAATTTCTTTTTGTTATTGCTGTCTTTTCATGTTGATACCTAAAGGTGAGTGTGGTGGTATCTTTCATTAGATCAGCTAATAAAATGGGAAAGAAGGCAAATCTTTTGCATTAGGGTACTTTTTTCATTTTTGAGATAACGCTTTTTCACTATTTCAACCGGCAGTGTTGTTATCTGATTGTTTTAGTATCTCTGGACAGTTGTCACTTCCCAATTATGTAAGCTGGTCTAATAAAAATACTGTTTTTATGAAATTTGCTTCCTTCATATTCTTAGACTGTAACAGCTAACACTGTAACAGTGTTAAAAAAAAACAAACACAAAGTAACTTCTTGTCAATGTATTAATAACAATTTCGCATGATTTGCAGTCATGGGAATAAAGAAGGATTTTCCTGCCGGGGGATTCAACTAGCTGTTGATTGGTTTCTGGAAAAAGGACATAAGGATATAACTGTGTTTGTCCCTGCATGGAGAAAAGAGCAGTCTCGACCTGATGCACCAATTACAGGTAACAGATCTTTCTTTCTTTCTTTTTCTTTTCTTTTTCAGTGCTCATCTGTTTGAAAGCAGAAAACAACTTCACTGGTAAGGAATACACTTAAGTAGCTGCATCTAAAAAGTAGTGCTGTTTTTGTATAGTAATGAATCATCTCAACACTCCTAAGAGGTCGTATTTATAATTTTCTTGTTAGCGCAGAGATTTAAAAATATAAGAACTGATTCTTAGTTACTGGGCTAGTATAAAATAAGTAATATCAGTCTAGGGATTAATTTAATAGGGTTATCTTGAACACTGAAGAGGCAGCATAGATTTTGACATACAAGGAGACTTTTGTAAAATGGTAATAATTGAGTTCTCGACGTGTTCAGAAGGAGTAAGAAAAAGTGTGTAGCGGTTCGCAGGGAAGTAGGAGTGGTTATGTAGCCTTAATATTTAATATTTTCCAGTTACTTTGGAACCTCAGGAATACCTAGCACTTCACATTTAGATATTATTTAGGTATTTTGTGTATTTGGTCCTCGTGTATGGAAGACCTTCTATGAGCACAGTTATACAACACTTTGTCAGAAAAAATAAAGTTTCATATTTCAAAGGCTGCATTTCTTTCTTCTAAAACTTTTGAGAAGTTTCTCAACTAAACTTATTTTACAGATCAAGAAATCTTACGTAAATTGGAGAAAGAAAAAATTCTTGTTTTTACCCCATCTCGAAGAGTTCAGGGAAGAAGAGTTGTTTGCTATGATGATCGATTTATAGTAAAACTTGCTTTTGACTCGGATGGCATCATTGTATCAAATGACAACTATCGGGATCTTCAAAATGAAAAACCGGAATGGAAGAAGTTCATAGAGGAACGGCTGCTTATGTATTCTTTTGTGAATGACAAGTATGTTTTTTTCTTTTTTGGCCTCAGAAATAAGGAAATTTGTTGATTCAGAATCTTCATTAAAAACTGAAATTCACATTTCTTTCACCATAGATTTATGCCTCCTGATGATCCTCTAGGACGCCATGGTCCAAGTCTTGAAAATTTCTTAAGGAAAAGGCCGGTTATTCCTGAACACAAAAAACAACCATGTCCTTATGGTAAGTGTGTAAGTCAGATTGATTTACTGCAACGAAAGGAAGGTCAAGTAAGCATTTGTCATTATTTAAAAAACAAAATATGCTTTTTTTTTTGTTGTTGTTTTCATCCAAGCAGTATATCATTTTTTTATATGTAGTATGGCTGTATTAATAAAAGCAAAGTAACAAAATTGAAGATAACCAAATATTTCAAAATATTAGCAAATGCCTTGTGGATATCAGAGTTTTGTGCCTTTTCCTTCTGACTTGTATTCAAGGAGAAGATTCATAACTACGCAACTTCTGTTGAAGCTGTTTGGTTTTATAGAGCATTAAGTATGCTGTTTGTACTCTAATTCATGAACATGAAGGGGGAAAAAATGGTGTATATCACCCTTGTTGCAGTGACATACATAAATGTAGGTAGCAGTAAGTGATTTCATGTATGAGTAATTTCTCCTTCCAGTGTCAGTATGCAAACATTACTGTTGAGAAACAGTGAAAGATACAAACATCTCAACTAGCGATGTTGACTTGATTTTGATTTATTTAACCTGAAGACACTTTTCTTACAGGTAAAAAGTGCACCTATGGGCACAAATGTAAATATTACCACCCAGAACGGGCAAACCAGCCTCAAAGGTCAGTAGCGGATGAGCTTCGAATAAGTGCCAAATTATCTGCTGTGAAAACTATGAGTGAGGGAGCCTTGGCCAAATGTGGCACAGGGCCATCCAGCTCCAAAGGAGAGATCAATTCTGAAGTGAAACGCGTTACCCCAAAACGTCAGTCAGATCCAAGCATTAGATCGGTAGCTGTGGAACCTGAGGAAAAGTTATCAGTAGCACGGAAGTCGGAGGCCAGCTCTGTCCCATCTCTGGTTTCTGCATTAAGTGTACCAACACTCCCTCCACCAAAAAGCCATGCAGCTGGTGCATTAAATACTCGTTCTGCAAGCAGCCCAGTGCCAGGTTCCTCACAGTTCACACATCAGAAATCCTCACTGGAACACATGTCCAGTGTGCAATATCCTCCTATACTAGTCACCAATAGCCATGGTGCCTCAATTAACTATACTGACCAGTATCCCAAATACGAATCATTAGGGGACCATGGCTATTATTCCTTACTCAGTGATTTTTCCAACTTGAGCATAAGTAGTATGCGTAACACAGATTTTTATGGGGCTGATACAGACCAGGGGATGTATTCTAGAAACTCAAGCCCCTGTCCTGAAAATCGCTTAAGCCATACAAGTAATGATTCTTATTCCTCTTACAATGACTTGTATCTGGGTGTAGCAGATGCCAGTCCAGAAGAAAATGTGAAGATCCACAGACTTTCATCACAAAATCGTCTTCAGCCTTTTTCCCATGGTTACCATGAAGCCTTAAACAGAGTTCAGAGTTACGGACCTGAAGAACCTAAGCAATCCCTCCGCAAGCAGTCAGTTTCCCACTTAGGCCTACATGCCCAGCATCCAGTTGTTGGAGCACGGTCCAGTTGTCCAGGAGACTACCCTGTGCCTCAAAATATTCATCCAACTGCACAACCAAGCCGTGCCTTGGTCATGACAAGAATGGACAGTATTTCTGACTCAAGGCTTTATGAAAGTAACCCTACAAGGCAGAGAAGACCACCTCTCTGTCGAGAACAGCATGCTAGTTGGGATCCATTACCGTGTGCATCAGACTCTTATGCTTATCATTCTTATCCATTAAGTAACAACCTCATGCAGCCGTGTTATGAGCCTGTAATGGTGAGAAGCATGCCTGAGAAGATGGAGCAACTCTGGCGGAGTCCTTGGATTGGGGTATGTGGTGAGCCACGGGAGCCACATATTATCCCAGAACATCAGTATCAAACATACAAAAACCTCTGCAATATTTTCCCTCCAAGCATTGTCCTTTCTGTGATGGAAAAGAATCCCCACATGACAGATGCACAACAACTGGCAGCTATGATTGTTGCCAAATTAAGAACAGGGCGTTAAATCATTACAGCCTCTTTTAGATTGATGAAACTAAACAGAAGACAGGAGCTGGGGGAAAACTTACATGATGGAAGTGGACAAGTCTATTGTAAATATTTTTAATATTCTTGTATAAAATTCTGTACACAGTAGCAATCAAAAAATATATGCACCTAGGGACTGTATAAGAGCTGATTGCATTGTAAATTTTAAGATTTTAAATATAGGGGTTTTTAATAGTATTTTACAGGAAAAGCATACCTTGCTGCATGGATATATCATTAAGAACTAGAACGTCACATTCAGTGTCTCAAAGCTGTTAATACAAAATTATGTTACCAATTATATTGCATGTACTAGTGTATACTTTCCATATGATTATAAATACCTAATTGGCCTTTCAACGTATTCTCTATGCACTCCCAGATCACCTTTAGGATTTCAGCTTTGTTACTTGGCAGTGCCTTTTGGCCTGTCAGCTATTTAAGAAAAAAAAAAACAAACTTGGCAAAAACAAAAATATCCAATTTGTAAAAATAAAAGTATTTTATTCTTTTTTTTTCAGCTTTTAGATGTCAGTATTGTTGGAATTTCCTAAATTTTAGAACTGTTCACCGGAAGTTTGAGTATCTATTAGGATGTCCAATACTTTGGCTCAATATAGCAGAAGCCAAATTTGTTATCAAATCAGGACCAAAATATTAAGGTAGGCAGAAAAATGAGCTCCATTCAGTAAACTAAAAGGAATTTAACTGTGGCGTCTCTCTTCAGATTTGGCTGTCATCTGTACTGTAAACAACTACCATTCTGGATGAATAGAAATGCTACAGGTTAAAAAGTGTTCTTGTAAATTGGATTACTCTGCCTCAAGGAGAGGGAAACGGATGGTAACATGGATATTCAGCAGTAACTGCAGCCCTTCTGGGAACAGGGATGGTATTTCTGTGAAACTGACAGTAAAGATTGATTTACAGATCAACTTGAGATTTGAGGGAACTGCTTTCTTGAAAAGAGATGCTACAGTTTGAGCTTGTGGCAAAGCTCTCCTGGTTTGTGCTCTCGAGATCCACGCAAAGGTGTGCATTTGCCTCATGAAAGCTTTTAGAGCCCTTGTTTCAACAGGGGAGAAGAAATTTGTGTGTGGCATTGTTTGTGCAACTGGTTATCTTGCTCAGGGTGGGAACCTTTGTAGCTAAATGTCTCCAAAAGAGACGTTTATTGTTTTTTTTAAGCTGCACTGACTGAACGCCCTTTTTTGAATCCGCTGTATATTTCAACATTTTAAACCATTACTAACTCGATATGTCTCGAGCTAGGACTTGTTGACTTCTACTGTAGTTTTTTTCATGAAAGTTGAGAAGGCCTGGTTTATGGCCTTTTGTTTCTTCATGAGAAGGTGTGACACTGCCTAAATGTTTCTTACTGTGAAACACACGGAACGTGAGGCTGCAGTCAGGGTTGTTTCTGGTGTTTTGATAATGGCTTGCATGCTGCTTCCTGTTTATGTTTGTCTGAGAAACAAAATTACATCACTTCTTCCATTTGTGATTTTTTTAATAATGGATTGATTCAAAATACTTCGTGGACTATTTATCATGTGCAAAAATGTGTTCATGTCAGATAATAAAAGCAATTGCAAGTGCACCTATAGTTAGTGTACAGGTGTTTGATAGCCAAATCATTTCACATATGATAAATATTCTAGTATTGGTGCAGGAACCTCTCCAAGTTCTTATATTACATAATGACCATGTCATTACGTATTTGAATTGAGTTAGTTTATAGTTGATTCTGTCTTCACACTTGCTATTAAAAAACTAAGCTTTTAAAATAGTTGACCTGTTAATGATAAAAATAAATCTTCTGACACTAATTTCATAAAACAGATTTAAAACTTGGTCAGCTTTCAAAACATTTCTTATTAATCAGCATTTCATAATTTTAATTTCCAACTAGTTTTATCCTTTTCTCTTCTCTTGCATGGTATAAGCAGCTGAGAGCAATGCCTCAAATAACCAGAAATGACCTTTTGTTTGTTGATACAAATTGTATCTCTTTTTCTCGATTGTATAAAAACTGTAAAAAAGCATCGCTAGATTAACTTCAGTGTTACATTTTCACCAAAATGTTCGTGACACCATGTGTCACAGAAAAGTAGCCCATGGGTAATTATGGTCTTTTTATTTAAAATGGGCACTTATAGTTTATAGACAAACAAGAACTTTTCAAAAACAGTTTATAACATGCACAGATACCATGTGTACACCTCAAAACATTGCATAAAGTTATTTTTTAGTCTATTTATTAAGCAGATACATTCTTGCACTAGAACTTTATGTAAAAATGTTGGTGTTAACAACTCATCTGCATGTGTTTAATATATAACGGCTGTAGACTCTGCCTTAGTCTTAATGGATTAATTTATAAATTATTTAGGTTTAAAATGAAGTTTATTGTGCACTCACACTTTCCATCTTGCATGGAATTAAATATTTCTATGTAGAAAAATGTTTGTTCCCTTTTTCTCCAAGTATAAAGATGAGCTATTTTAAGATGAGTTTGGTGGGTGTTTTTGATGCACTCTAATTTGTAAGCCTGAGTGGAAATTGTTGTATGAAATATTGGGTGGAGATACTCATTTTTGTAAGACTCGTTTAGTCATTTCACTAACTTCTGTCTTGCTGAGAGAACAAGGCTTTTTTAAAGGATGGGAATGTATCAATACAAATCCAGCACATCATTTATCTAAGACACTTTGTAGGCAAATTTGTCTTTTTCTAAAAAGCTATGAGCAGCTGTTCTCCATGGAATTACAGAATGGGCAGTGTGGCCTTCTGGAACGAGTTTGCAAAGTGTGTGCTTATCCAGTTCTTCAACGTAATGACACTTAGCTGTGATGTAGTCTCTCCTGATTAGTCAGTTCAGTGGTAATCCAGCCATTCACATCTGTTTTAAGGTATGTGTACAAGTCAATTCGAAACACTGTCACAGTCATTAATATTTAGCACAAAAGCTTAGATTTCTTCTTACAAAGAAGAGCTGATCTTCAGAAACACGTGATTATACTGTCTATATTGTAAATATAAGTCGCTCTATAAAATGCTCTTTTTGAGAGCATATTTAAATATGTTTTTAAAACTGTAAGAGAATAGTTCTAGAAGCTATATTTTAATAAAATCTATAAATATTAAAAAAAAAGGAAAAAAAAAAAAGGAAGTGAGGATGTGAAATTCTGGCCTACAGCAACCAATAGGACCTAAGCAGTAGGCTCTAGTGGGGCCAGAGCTTTTTCTGGGAGTTCCAATTTCCTGTTCTTTTATTTTAGCTGTATTACTTTCACATACTTTATCACTTAAAAGTTCTTGACCTTAGATTTATTAGTTATGATTCAAAATCAAATGCTTTCTGGAATGTCAGCCTAAGTTATTTAATGTTTTTTTTAAAGTATTACATGTTAGTAATATATTCAATTGTATATATATAGATTTTTTGACTACTGTATGTCCTGTTGTTGTCTTAATTGAGCTACAGTAGTTTGCTTTATTCATTTGCAGATTTAAACTTTACTGTTTAATTGTTGTAAAAATTTTATAAATCCCTTTGGGTTTTTTTGGTTGACCCAAATATAATGTAAGTCTCAATGACAAAATGAGTGAAAATGGATGTTAAACCAGTATTTGGTGTTTGTAAATCACTGTAGTAAATGTGCAATGCTCTAATTGGTGCTGCATGTAATTCATTCATTATTATCTTCATTAGCATGGATGTCAGTTTAGCTCTTTGTAAAAATATTTTAAACTCTTAAAATTAGAAAGTGTGCCTGCAGTTGCTTAGAACACAAGAACCTTCATTACAAAAAAAAAGGTCTGAAAGTGTGCCTGCAGTTGCTTAGAACAAACACAAGAACCCTCATTACAAAAAAAAAGGTCGAAATAAAGTGTATCTAGTTGGGTTCATATGCATAATATTATTGACTGCCTCAAACTGCATTTTTACATTCTGAATGATAAACTTAAAGAAGTTTAGAATACTTACAGAATCTGTCCAATAATTCAATTAAAGAAATACCTGGCTGGTGGCATGCAGAGATGCCCGTGGTATATAAGCCATTCCAAATAGGAAAATCTCAATGTTCATATTTTATTACAGTCTCATATTTAAAAAATCCAGTGTAAAAGCAAAGGGCATGTATTATTTCAGTGAGATTTTTTTTTGCCACAGAGTCGAAATACTATCTTATTTTGACCTACCAGAAGGTTACCTAAAGCATTAGTACTATATTACTGACATTATTCCAGCCATTAGAGCTACTGTTATTACTATCAGGGTAAGTGTTCAGCTGTAATATTCCTCCTATACACCCACAGTGTGTGGGACAGAGCCCTATTAACTGTAAGAATATCTCCCATAATATTTAAACTGCAAAAATGTGATCGAACTGTCACTTAAGTTATTCTCACCTTAGTTGCTGGTTAGCCTTTGAAGAATCACTATATAGTATCTATGATTATGGTTTGTGGCATTTAAAGCTTGTAACTGTATTAGAAGAATTGAGAGGACTCCAAAACAAAACATAGGCTATTATCTGCTCCTTTTTCCCCAGTGTTCTTTGTAACAGGTTTGCATGCTTATTTAATATATTTGAAAGATGTTATACTTTATATATAAAAATTTGCTTACTTAATAAAACTGAGAGCCATTGGACTATGATTCTAGCTTTTTATTTTATAAACCTCTTCAGGAGACAATGAAAAGGCTATTCTGTCTAAAATAACTGTTACATTCCATCCAAACAATTTATTATTTTTAGCTAACTTACTGAAAAATACCCACATTCTGAAATCATCCATAATGCTTGGTTTTTCCTTTTGTGCTTAAATCCCTGAAGGAACTGGACAAAACTGGGAGTCCCTGTTTTACTTTTAAAACAAAGAGAAAAGTTGTTGTACTAATTAGGCGTTGCTCTATTGTTAGAATATTCCTTGACAATTTCTCTCTTAGGGAAAATTTTGAGGGCTATTTCTAATTTTAATCGTTCATGGGGGAAGTGATATAATTGTATATATCATCACTACTTGATTCAAATTGCTTTCAGTTATTTGGGGGAAGAGGTAAGGCTAGTTAACAGTTACCAAACTTTACCAAGAAAATCTTTCATTAAAGGAAAAAGAAGCTAGAAATAGTGCAGTATTTGCCAGTGTCATACTTTCAAAACTTAGGTTTGTGTTGTGTTGACAAGCTTCAGGAGTATCCAATACTTATGTTTTATGTCATCTGAATTGGCTGGTTTTATGTTTTTAAGGTCATCTCTATGTTTATTATATACTTATACTAATTTTACCATTTTTCCAGATATTTGGGGAAAACAGCTACAAAATTCACACCTATGATTAAACCAGATTAGACACCAAGGTTCATAATCCTGAACAGAGCATTACATTAATATTTCATCTAAGTTTTTATGCTAGTTATTTTAATAAAAGCCCTCTCTTCAGTTCTTTGAATATTAGTACCTTTTTACTATTAGTATTGTTCTAATAGTACCTTTCTATCACACCCACTCCTTATTTCATTTTGCACTTGGTTTCATGCCTGCTTTTTCTCCCAGTCCCTTAGTACTTTGGTTAAAATTCATGCCAAGACTTCCCAAGTCATGATTGTTTTTTAAAAGCATCTGGCATGTGCGTATTTTTGTACAGATGCTCAACAGGAGTGAATTTAGCAATTTTATTTGACTTACTAGTACCTCAGCTTTGCCACTAGATCGAAGACTGAGATCGGCATTTCATGATTCCGTTGGTGTTGCAACGAGAGAGAGAAAAAGAAACTATGCTAACAGCTAAGCAGTAAGAACAAACTTCTTCACTGAACCTTTCATAAACAGATTTGAGGAACTGCTGTAAAAGCATAAATTTCTCAAAAAAAACCCCCTAATCCTACGGGAAATTAAGTTCACTTTCCCAGCATTGTGTAGAATCAGCACTGTTTGTTTCTATAGAGGGAATGTACATTGTACATTCAATCTGCAACAATTTTTGGCTGTCTGCTGACTACACAGTAACCAAAGTAGGATAGGATGACAAAAAATTACAATAAAGAAAACAAACAAATAAACATTATGGATCTTTACTTGAGAGCCACTCTAAGGCTTCCATGAGTTTTTTTATTCACTTGTAGTTTAATCCCATGCAGGGTACTGCTAAAGTTGTTGTTTTTCTAGCTAAGAATTTTAGCATATAACTCAGCAGTACCACTAAAGAACTTTTTAGATCTCATTTCGCAAAGCTTCATTGACATTTTCAAAGGCTGTTTCTGCTTTGTTTTTAAATACTGCAAAATACCACTAGCCTCACTCAGAGAAAGGCAGAGAAAGGCTCTAAGAGATAAACACCAAAAAATTCTTGCTGAGAAGTCTTGAATAAATACACCCTTGAGCTCCCAATTTTTTAACCAGGGAACTGCAGAAGCCGCGAAGTTCTAAGTACCTTAAGTACAGCTAAAAAACCCCTTATTTAGGAGATGGTAGCTGTTAAGTTCCTTTTCTCAGCAACTTTTCAGCTACATACGCAGCCCATTTCTGTAACAGGCACACTTAGCTCCTGCCAAAGACCATATTATTATTTATGGAGCTCAGCAAAAGCATGAATAGGAAGTAGAATTATCAGAAAAGTTTATTTAAAAAGAGGCAGATTCAAGTGTCCTTAAGAGTACTGCTTGAAAAAAAAAATCCAAAATATGTTTATGCACTAAACTGCACCTGAAACTGATTTTTCAGCTCTTCTAGCTAGATGAAATTTATGGCACAATCCTACCCTAGCAAAATAATCCAAACTCATACATGACTATATTAGCTTCACTCGAAGAGGACTCTGTAGTCTGCCCAATGAGGACCAGAGTGTATTTTTAAGAATATGAAAGTTCAAAAAGAAAAACAGGGTCTAGAAAGGTTTGCCTTTAGTCAAGGGCGTTTAACTGGGGGCGGGGAAAGAATGGTGGATGATTCCAAAGTATAGTAACTGTATTAAAAAAAAAAATCAGCTAGGGCTATAAGTTCATGATAGTGGTTAAAGACACATTTATTCATGGGACTTAAATTTTCACTCCTTTATTAAGTAAAATGGTCAAAATTACAGTACATGTTCAAAATTAGTAAATCTTCATTCAGAAAAAAAAGAGAAAAAAAAAAGAAAACAGAGAAAAAAAAAAGAAAAAAAAGAAAGGAAAAAGTCCTGGAGTGGTCGCTATTTCTCTGTCGTTCTTCCATGCCACTTATCTTGTGCAATACTGAAAGCTGGAGGGCAGTCTGCTGTTTCAGAAAAGTTGAAGGCCACTTTTTATTTTATGGAAGTCGTTCTGGGTCCATAACAATCCTCCTGTCACAGGAAAGTTCAGTTCTGCAGAGCTGTAAGAGGAAGAGAAATAAGCTACATAAGCAACCAAACCAGTTTAGAAGCTTGCATCACCACAGTCGTGATTGCATTCTAAACATCATTACGGAAGTTGTAGCAGAAGTTTTTCATTTCCCCCAAAAAATACCACTTCTCACTTCTAGCTCTGGACATTTAGTTGCCACAGTGTTCGTAAGTTCATTTAAGAGGGGGCACAATCCCGAGGTGCCAGAGACAAGAACATACCAAAGGAAAGATTAGCAACTAGACTTTTGGTAGGAAGACATAACTTGAGAAATGACCAGTTTTCTAACCAGAACGGTTTTCATCTGAGCTGTCCTTTGCAGCTAGGAACACAAGCTGATCAGGAGCACTGCACAGTAGGTACAGGCAGACATCCTCATTGCTTTAGCGCTGCCTCCTGTGGCCAACTTCTTAGTTCAGACGGCCCCTGCCCCACTGAGCTGAGCCGCGGTGCTCTGGGTGAGCAGGGGAACCTTCCCCTCTCTTAGCACGCACACACTATGCCCTCTATGCCCCTGTGATGGGAAAAGTGATTTATCAGCAAGGCAAACAAACCTTTTCAGCTAGGACGGCCTCAGCCTCCATAATGCTAATGCCTGGATCAGAAAACGCAGCACGTGGCACATGGAAACCAGCCATTCCTATGGCTTAGGAAGAGGTGGCAGGACTAGCCTGTTGACACCGAGTTTAAAGGAAGTTGCTGTTTGGTGACACTCAACAGCATGTCAAGTCACTTCTAAATACAAAAGATGGCTCATCCTCAAATAGGAACAAAACCCCTTACCCTTGCAGAAGTTACCTCGTTAGGGTTAAGCCCTGGAAGATTCCTCCACACAACACATGAACATGACCAACATTGCTCCTTCATGTGCTATAAGATTTTATAGGCTGTTCTAAGACACAAAGCACTGCTGAACATGCAGCTTAAAAAACATTAGGAGAACACAGTTAAATGATTCACTACACGAAACTTTAATAAGAGAAGGAATTCAAACCCTTACAATGCTAAGGGTGTGTTTTATCACTTGTATTCATTTTAAGAGGATGGGAAAGGTAGGAAAGCTACATTTTAACAAGAAAATGCCTTTAAAAGATCTACTTGATCCACTTGAAACCTGGTATCTGACATTAGCGAAGGAAGCTGGTTATCTTTTCCAAGTTTATGTTCTCCATTCCTTATGCCCAAGGACAGCTCGAGTAGTCTCTGGTACAGTTGAGGCTCCTCCAGAACAAGGATGTATTCTCTGCCCACCCACTATCTTCACCCTTCAGCACAAATTGCTGTCCCACTTACCTGCTTGCACATGCCATCCTTAAGACAATGAAATCCAGTCATTATCCATGACCATTAAAGGATGAATCCCATTTCTGAAATGTCTATGCAATACTTTGGTGCACGCCTTGAAGCAACTGCATGTCAGCAACCCTCAGAAAAGCCTCCCAAGTGGTCATCGCCACTCCTAAATTTGCTCCTATTGTAAAGTGAAACTGACACTGGGAATAAGCAACTACTTATATTTACACACAAAAAAGAAATGCCTGAGGATGAGCACAGCTATTTGAAGCGTCATGAGGCTTTCAAAGCAACCCTAAGCATGAATTTTGACAACAGCACATCACACACTAGAATATCCACTGAAGAAAACAATCTTTTGGGACCAGGGAGGAAGGAAATTCAAGTTTTTCCAAAGCATCCAAACATCATAGGAACTTACATCCCATGTTAGAACAAAAGCAAAACCTCAGAGGATAGAAAAATATTTCTACAAACAAGATTAAGGTATACGTGAAGTGTGATTTACAGCAGCTTGAAGCTATACGCTGAAAAGCTCAATGTCTTTTCCTGATCTGTGTAACTGGCAGGGTAGCAGAGACTGCTGCTCAGAGCTTCTGAGAAAGATACTTTCTCCTCCTATGGTCAAAATACCTCCCCATCCCTCTTTTCAGATAAAACTGGGAGCCTTGCAGACATGGACAACCCAGAAGGATTACAGCTACCTCTTCCAATATATGATGAGATGTTTTTCCTCTGGCTAAAGGAAACTGCCCAGAATTCAGCTTGCTAACGAGGTCATCTTTCCTCCCAGTCACAGACACACCTCATCCCTCAGGCCTTCCTGGACCTCGTGTCATCCCCTGGACAGAGACTCTGGAAACAGCCACCAACATCATTCTCCACCTCAAACCTACTGCAGGGAGGTTGCCAAGGGCAAGCTCATCACAGCAAATTAACTGCTTTCCAGAAGGGATGAAACTGCACTACTGTTAAGTGGGGAAAGTGTTTTATTACCTGGGATTCAAAAGAGAAAGAACTCTGAATAATCAGTTACTTTGTCCTACAACTACTTGCATGTCACTTTTTTTCCCAATTGTTTATCTGCACAGACAGCTAAACATAAAATAAAGGGCTATTGCCTCAAAATTCACTGCTTTGGGCTGGATTGATGATCATCTGCTCTCTATCATCTGCAGGGATGCTGCCAGCAACAGGATCCCTGGATGGGGTGGGAAAACAGCTCGGGGAGGTAGACTAAGAGAAAGAAAAAACCTATCTTGTCTCCAGCCACAAGGAGGTAGAGAATTAGAGTTAAAATAAAGAAACACAGGAGGCTACCAGAGATACCAGAGGATGTGTGGAATTCTTTAATTCTTTAATAGGAAGAACTGTGGTCTTGCAGTTATAGTTTTTCAGTTCAGTGCTTCCTCAAGCAGATTCTGCTCTAAATCTCAATAGAGTTGGCTTTAAAAATTCTGCACTACCAGTGCTAGTAACTCATGATCAGTACGTGCCGTCTTATGAACAGCACCACACAATTCAGTAAGGTCCAGAGGAATAATATTGCCCTGTTACATCAGCACTGTAAAGGTCCTTTGAAATAAGCACATTAGCTGACAAATGAATGAAAAAAGAACAGTAAGATATTTTGCTCAGATTATTACATAAGTAAACAGGAATCTTGAAATTTTCCCACTATAGAACAAGGCAGAGAGATAAATGCACACTTCACGGTTCAAGGACAAAATTCTGCGGAAATTACTCACTTCATATTGGGAGATTTCCACTCATCTCTTACTGGCTGATCAAGTAAGGACATCATGGAATAATTACTCAACATGAGACCATCAGGATCATCGGTCTGACCTGGGAGTTTCCCAATAGGAAAGTCTTTCCATTGAACTTCATCTGGGTAAAAACAACATTTAACACATAAACAAAAAGTCTAAGCTCCCCAGAGAGATTTTTCAAAAAACAAAAATCCCCACAAGTTCTGTCCCATGCAAAGCAGGTACTCAGCAAGAGCTCTATGATACAAATCTGAATTGACACTAATTTAACTATTGCTTCCAAAGAAGGAAACTGCCATATGGAAGACAATGGGAAAACATCTGGAACCATGTAGTCTCGTGCAGGCTATACAGCCCGAAGCACTGGGAGGCAATGTCTGTTAACAGAAACCTCACAGCTTTCTGAAGCAAGCCTAACTATTCACCTCTTTTGAGCAGACTTTCATTTGAACCTGAAGTATTTATG
>NW_010587525.1:254633-277914 GCF_000705375.1 Tinamus guttatus | reverse complement strand
CAGCCGTGTCTGCGTGCCCTAGGCGTGTTTTTTTTTTTCCCGCAAAACTTCTTGGGCTTCTCCAGCCGAAGCGCAGGTGCTTTTCCAGTGCCGCTCCGTAAATGGACTGACGGCCCTTGAAACTTTTGTAGGCACTGCTGAATATTCACAACCCGTTGTGTTTGTTTTCCCCAGGGGAGATTATCTACGATGCTGCAAGTTCTGTTACCCGCTCTGTGCTTTTGTCATCCTTGCTGCTTGTGTGGTCGCCTGTGTTGGCTTAGTCTGGATGCAGGTAGCTCTCAAGGAAGATCTGGATGCGTTAAAGGAAAAGTTTAGAACTAGTAAGTATTGATGTAACTATAGCACTCAGACTTGCCTTGGACGTTATGAACTGTTTCAGTGGCCTGTATGCTTATTCAGATCGTTGAAATATTAAGCAGATGAAGTACTCCTGACTCAAAGAGTTCCCTGAGACAAAATTATTTGCCTCGTTTGTCTTGAGGAACTTGCCTCAAAGAGCCTGCGGGATCTCAGGCAGGTATCATATGTGCTTGTCTGTCTGTGCTTCCTGAGAGGAGCAGCAGCACTTGGCCAGGTGGGCCTGAGGTGGCTTGCATGTACTCTTATAAATTCCTGACTTTCCCTTGGGAATGCCCTCTTCCAAAGGGAGTCCCTACTGAAAAAGTACTAGTTGTTCATGTAAAAATAGTCTACAGAATTTTGCTGCTTTTCTGTAAAGTTAATAGAAAATATTCTGCCTTGTCTTGAGCTGTTTTAAAGACTTCTAATATTTCTGCATAGATAGCTGTAATTTAAATGCTACTTCAATATTGCATTTTTTTTTCCTGTACATCTTTCTAATACCATCTTGCACTGGCCCATTTTTATTTAACTTTTGTCTAATGCGTTGTGTATCATGTGTAGAATTTACATGAAGCTTTCTGCTTGCTTGACTTGGATTTTCTCTGTGCATGTTAGATATCAGGACTGTAACTGCCCCTATAGTGCTGAAGTATAACAAACAAACAGTAAAATTTGCATGTAATGTGCAGTTGGTTCTCTATGATTCACCTCTGGAGAGAGATGTTTTGGTGTGCTTTATTTTAGTGGTATTTAAAAATCCTATATATTGATTAATGTGAGGGCAAACAGAAGAGGTTTGTGAGTGGAGCAGAAGGTAGCAAGGCCAAGACTTCTCTAGCCACTTCAGGAAAGTTAACTTGTTAAGTTTTACCCAAGGAGCATCATTGCTGACTGCAGCTTTTGTCCTGTTAGTTCACTTAGAACTTTGTGTGCTGGACTTGGAAAAAATTACCCTTAAAAATATGACCAAAGCCCTTGAAATTGATTTTAAAAGTATGAGGAAGCTAGGGCTGAAGGTGAGGAGAAGGCATGATGTGCTTTTCCTAGAATATGATGTCAAAGGAGTATGTTTAGATGTTCTTTGCTGTTGGAGCCTGAGGCATCCTGGTAAGGTACATAGTGTTGCTGAGAGCGATGAGTAACTGGTGACTGATCCGCCTGCCAAGGTGGAACCTTCTGGCTGGTTAGAAGTGTGGGAAAGCCCTGCTGGTAGTTGTGCTTTTACACTCAGCTATACCCAACTCCTGAAGAGTTAGTTATGCCTGGAATCTGCCAGTTTGGGAAGACACTTTCAGTTACAGGCGCTGCCTTGTGCCCCTGACTGTGCTGAACAGCTCTGCTCTTCAGTAGCAGGTTTTGCCTTGTTCTGAATAAGCTAGCTGTTGGTCTTCACATTGGTCTATTTAAAGCAATAGCATGTACTGGCAGAAAGAGTTTTGCATGATGATGGTGTTGATTGGCTTCAGTGTAGTTAAGTTGCATCATACCTGTTGTACATAGACCTCTTTGTTAAAGAGTTTGCTTTGAGCTTACCATCCAGCAGTTACAGTCGTGTTTGTCTTCTCCTTAAGAGCAGTGATAGAAAAAGAGTACATTTAATCTTTCAGATAGTAATGAAATGGTCCCATATTTCCTTGTCACTATAATAGTTGTGTCTGAAAACTGTGTTGGAACCGCACTGAGACATAGCATTAAACAAGAGAAAAACAACCAACTCATACAGCAAGAATAACCTGGTTCCAAAATGTAACCTCCTACTTCAGGGAAGCAGATGGGTGGAGGGAGAGATTAAGGTGCCCAGATCAGTTTCTGCTATGGCAGGTTTTGAAAAACATCATCTTCTCAATCTTCCTCTAAAGTCTTTCTTCATAAGAAGTTTACCTTGGCAGTATTTCTTTGTATTCTCCTCTGCTTAGAACAAAGCAAGTATGGTATGAAAGCTTTATTTATTTATTTTTATACAAGACTTCTTTGCATCTGGTAGTACAGTTAGAAGGGTAAAAATTACTGTAGTGTTTCCATTCAGTTTTTAAGTGTTGCTCAGAAAGTGTTTAATAATGCACTTTCCAAGTACAGCAGAAAACTCTGAGTAGGTTATTGAAACATATGGTGATGAGCACAGTAAGAGTGGTCTTATGGAAGATGTTTGGTACACAAGGCTCTGAAATCTGACAAGGAGCCACCAGATTCAGTATGAACTCTTGTGGAGAAGGTACACAAATGCAGAATCAGCTCTCAATCTGTTTCAGCTAAAATGGACCTTGTTAATCATCTTTTCAAGGTTACACTTCACAGAAGTATTGTTTGGCTTTTAAGCTATCAATGCCTAAAAATATCTTGCAGAATTTGCTTCATTAAAAATGAAGTGTGTGTTTTGAAGGTGCATGTTCCTAGTTATGTATTTACAAGAACCCACAAGCCTAAAGGCATTCCCCTTTGACCCTGTGGATCACACATGGATGCTTGTGCAGGGAGCTGCCAGCTGTGTATTGTGTAGGTCCTGCTGCTCTGGAGCACTCCAGCTCTGCGTGGGCGGGTTGGAGTTGCAGGTTGGGAGAACCCTGTCATCTCCATCTCCAGACCTTTGCTGACTCGTTTCCTCCCAGGCCTTGGGGTTTAGCATTGCCTAATAGCATTTGCAGCTGAACAGCTTTGTCACTGCTGACCTGGAAGAGTTGCATTGTTGAGGCTTGGGCCATGTTTCCCACTTCAGGTAGTATGAACTGACTTTATTTCCAGGGAACTTGTGATTTCTTTTACCAACAGACTTTAGTATGTAAGCTTCTGCAGTATTTTCTGAAAGTAATTTAATTGTCTTTGTCTCATGGGAGAACTGTAATCACCTTAATCTGTTTGGAATTCACTTTATGGTCAGCAGCCCCTTTGTAGGCTTGAAAAGGGCATAAAGGTTCACTTCACAGGCTGCCTTTGCACTAGTACTGTTGGCAGTTCTTATTTATAATTCTGTTACTATTCCATGTCCTTCTGTGGCAGTAATACAGGATAAATGCACTGCTTAGCTGTTGAGGGTTACCAGAATGACGGTACTATAATATGTAGCTTGCAAAGTGTTAAGTTTAGTGCAGTCTCTACAAATACAAATGCTTCTTGGACTAAAAAACAGGTGCTGCTCCAAACAAGCATCTTCAGAACAGGCAATGAACTGTTGTAGACTGTGTTGTCTTTGATTGTTGTGGATATGTAGATGCTGCTGCTTGTAAAGTTTATTGCCTTTACAGGATTGTTTAGCTGGACTTCTTTTTTTCTTATTTTTAGTGGAATCTAATCAGAAGACATCATTCCAGGAAATTCCTAAACTGAATGAAGATTTGCTGCAGAAGCAAAAACAACTAGAACAAATTGAGACTGGAGAGCTAGGGCTAAATAAAATTTGGATAAATATTACAGAAATCAATAAACAGGTGAGAGGAATCAGTGTCTGACTTTGAAAAAGTCGAAGTGCTCACTTCAAATTTACTTGTTTATATAAAATGTAAAGCTGCTAACAAACTTGAGTACTGTTTTCATCAAGTGTAGTGCTGAGCTGTTCTCTAAGGACTTCTGCAAACATGTGCTAACTTTTCTTTTGAATTTAAAATGGGATTTTACTCTCACTATTAACAAAACAAAAAAGTAGAACATCTGGTTGCACTGGACCCTGATTACAAAGAGGAGAAATTAAGCAACTCATGAGAAGGCTTAAGGCAGAGTTTAAAGGAACCTCACAGCTTTACAGTTCTCTAGTTTCCTGATATTTGACATTTCAGCTCTGAGGAGAGTATCTGCAAACACTTTTCACGAGTGTGGAAAGAAGCTGCAAGAATCGGACAATGAAAACTCAGAATGCTATACTGATGTTTTGTGAATCTGAATTGTGCTCATGCATACTCAGAACCTGAGGAATAAGGAAGGGTGTTGCCAGCAGGTTGAGAGAGGGGATCCTTCCCTTTTGCTTGGCCCTGGTGATGGTGGGTCTGGTGCTGGCCTCCACAGTGCAAGAGAGATGGGGGGCTCCTGCAGTGAGCCCAGCCAAGGCCAAGAAGGTGGTTAAGGGACCGGAGCATATGAGAGTGTTTTCATATGAGAAAAGGCTGGGGTTGTTTTGCCTAGAGAAGGCAAGACTTGGCAGAGGATGGAGGAAGCAGATTTTATCAGTGCACGTGAGCATCTGAAGGGAAGGCACAAATTTAGACTGCCCCAGTAACAGAGGAAGGACTGCCCAGTGGCAGAGGGTTGCACTGAGTGATCTGCAAAGGTCTCTTCCAACCTCAGCCATTCTGTGGGCTGGTGTAAGTCTTAGCTCTATTTACTGGGGTGGAACTAAGCCACCTAACAAAGTTATTTCTTCAGATGGTGTGTGTGTTTGTGCTCCAAATGGAGCACCCAGCAAGGCTCTTCCTGAAGTTCATGCCTTGGAGAGTAGAAGTTTGGAGCTGGTGACTGTCAGGAGGTGGGGAGGGATGTGAGACAGAAACAACAAAACTAACCCAAAAGAAAAAAAAGAAAACCCCAAGCCAAATAAAACCCTGCCTGCTGTTGGTGCTTTGTCTTGAAATCTAAAGAGTATTTAGGTACAAGAGTATTTAAGAGTATTTTAGTACAGGGGTGATTAGGTGTTTAATGGAGCGCACAAATATATTTGAAAACCTGAGGCAAGCAATTGTTTTCTTTTGCTTGTGACAATATGTGCTCTCCACAGATACTTATGTGCTTAGTAGGACTTTCAAAATGCTGTTGTCTGCACCTGGATGTTAAAGACCTTTGGCACATGGCTCTTGCAGGCTCCCAGTTCCTTCGGGTTCTGGTTACAATCCGATCCAGCTTTTCTGAGGAACAAAACTTAGTTACTATTTTCTGTGAGTTTTTGGGATGTACTGTTGGGAATTGAGTTCAGCCAATATTCACAGCTGTGGAACTAGAGATGCTACAAGCCAACTGGACCAGGTTGGCCTATTGTAAAACAATTCCTCAGCTTGGGAAACAACTGCTGCTTCCCCAAAGAAAGAGAGTTTTATCTGTTCTGCTTCAGGGCTGTCAAATGTGAGAAGAAATACCTGTCCATTTATTTCAATTACTAATGACTGTAAACTGATCTCAATGATAGCTTTAGCAATTAATGAGCAACTTGTAGCTGCTTATAGTTTAATTGGCAGCCTCTTGGCACTGAACTCATCCATTATACAGTTTCTTGATTTTCCACTTCTATTGCAAAGAATTTGAATGATCCATGTACTTTGTCTGCCCTTCACTCACCCAAGAGAGGATAGAGATAGAGATCTGCATAGAGAAGTTGCATGGCTTCTGTTGAGCAGGTGTGATTGCCAAATACATGACGTGTTTCTTCCTTTTAAAGGTGTTGCACTCTTTAAATTTTTCTTGGGCAACAGCTTACACAATAGTACTCCCTATTGCAGAAGCTCTTCCTTTTCCCCTTCTGTTTTTTATTCATTTTTTGAGGAGGGCAAAAATAAACTTGCTCCAATTGTAAGAGGCAAAACTGATCCCTAATATAGTTTAAGTAGGGCTTCTAACTTACAGAAACAGAGGTGTTTAGTGTTTCCTTTTTTTTTGTTTTGTTTTGTTTCTATGCCAGCAGTTAATCTACTTTTGTTGGGAAGGTCAGAATCAGAATTCTTGACTAATTCTAATATTCCTCTTTGGATTTAGGTATCACTATTGACCTCAACAGTCAATCATCTCAAAACCAGTATCAAGTCTGCTTCTGATTTGATTATTCTTCCTGTCACTGTAGAGAAACTCCAGAAGGCAAGTAATGCACGTGTGGCTATTTGCAAATGCATCCTGTAGCACTAAGCTGCAGCTGGGCTGTTTGGGACAGCAATAATAGAAGTTACTTGAAATTCCTGTGTGAAATATTTGCTTCTCTCTTGGTTTTGCTTTTCATATATTTTGGATAATCCTAAAATAACTTATGGCAGATGAGAACTCAAAGCTCTTGGCTCTCCCTTTTTGGAGATGTGTTTCTGACTGTGCAATGTTGTCGCATCTTCACCTTGGAGATGATCTTTCTAATTGATATCCTTCAAAATTTCTCATCCTCCCAGAAGGTCTGTCTGCAACTCAGTAATTCTGAATGTGAATAGGTATTGTGTTTAAGTTTTGATATTTCGTTGGCTTGTTTTAACAGAAAAGGAAACAGATTGGTTTTTGCAAAGTGTTTTGAACTTGAGCAGTGTAGTCCTCTGTCTGACTCTGTTTGTTGTCTTGAGTAAAGCAGAAGTCTAAAATTAGGAGTAGTTGCCTGGCATTCTAGTATTCAGCATGTGCAAAGTAAAGATAACGCTAATGTGTCTAGGGTACACAACAGAAATCAGAATATCAGTTATATATGTTTCTTTATACTAACAGTTGTCAGTGATGTTCCTCTAAACTAGAATAGTGTGTATTTTGCCATTCCAAAATATCTCAGATTTTCTTATATTTTAAGGCTAGTCTGTTCTAAACTTTTTCTAAAAATGACAAAAAGCTTTATAGTCTCTACTTGCAGAGCATATTTCACCATAAACTGTGGTAGGATTTTTTTTTCATATCATCTCTTGAAAGAAAGGCCAAGTGAGTGACAGAAGTGCACTTAAAGTGACTTATCAAAGATCTGGCTTATTTATTACAGTTAAAAAAAAAAAAAAAAAAAAAAAGGGGCTTGCTTAAAAATTTCCAGTCTCCCATGGCAGTTTTTTTTAGCAAAAAAAAAAAAAAAAAAAAAAAGTTGTGCTAATGGCAGCCCATTTGTGTTTGTGGCTTTTTCGAGTTTCCACTTATCATAATTTCTTGTTGCTACAAAATTAACACATACGAACAAGCTAGTTCATATGTATCTAATATGCTAAGTAATTAATGTGGTTTGGCCAGTCAGGCTGCTCGGATTTCTTTTTGAAGAGGAATATGGAGCTGTTTCCTAAATTTATAATTTACTGTTATGAGCATACTGGATCTTTTATGCTGTCATTTCAGAGGTCTGTCTTAAGGTATTACTTGAAGTCCAGAACCTGCACCAACTTTTACATACATATGGAAAAGAATGACAGATTTGGTGTCATTTTTCTTGCTGCCTTTAGAATAGTATTAGCAATACAAAGCAGTCCTAGGGTCAATAAGTTCCATCATGCAGTGACTGCCAAGTAGGTCATGTTTCCTGTTGAGATAAGTCCATCTTTGGTCACATTTCACAGAAGTTGAAGACCTTGAATATAGTGTTAGAAAATTTGAGTTGGAGTCTCTGCTGCTGAGCCAGAGTGTGGTGTTTACACTCCGTGATGCTGTTTTGCATGTACACTGGAAGGCTGATGTAATAAAAACTCATCTGGAATCTTTTCAGAAAGTATGCGATGAGATATTGAGCATAGGAAAACTGTTCCAGGGTTTCAACGCAGCAATTATAAAGTTTAAGTTTTGTGTTAAAGCAATAGGTTCCAAAGAATCAAGCTTCTTTTGACTTTTGGTAGTGTGTGTCCCCCCAATGCCTTTAATCACAGGAGAATGTCCGAGGGTGTAGGTGGTAGCCTGTCCTTTGATAATCCTGGGGAAAATGTCTTGCTCAACTATTAACTCTATTCCCCTGTCTTTGCAATTGCCTACCTCTTTTGAAGAAAGGCTACTCCTGTTGAAATTGGGCTTTCACAAGCCTTTCCCGAAGACAAAATTCCTGAAAATATGGAGCTGCTGATATGAGTGTCCTGAAGTATTGCTGAGAGAGTTGCCCTGGCACAGACATTGGGTTCTCAAAATAATGAAAGCTGCTAAAGACTTCCTGAGGTCCCTTGGGACACAGAGATGGTGTGTTGAACAACGGCTCAGGCTTGGAGAAGATGGAGCTGGAGGAAGATGTGTAGGTGTCATTTAATATGTTCTGGGCAGGTAGAGAATCTCTGAGAGTGTCCTGAAAGCCTATGGATATAAGAGGGTCATAGGAAGACTGGATTTTACATGGGTTGTTTGTTCTAATGAGAATCCAACATTAAAAAACAGGGGAGTAAGAAGCATAGAGGTGTGCTCTGTGTCTCAATACATTAATTTATATGAACCTGTTCATGGGTGTTTTAGCTGATAGAGTCTGACTGTGCTGGGTGCCATGTGGTCATCTAATAAACTGCAGCATTTCAGAATAATTTCTAAAGTAAAAGGCAAAAAGGAGGATGCAAATGGGTGAAGACAGAGGATGCAATAGCCTAAGGAAAGGTAGCAAACCATTATGGCTGTAGGTGCTGATTTTGTGGGGGTAGAGGTGGCTTTCCTGATACTTCACAGTAGTTCTTTCACTTTAGAAAAGTCAATAGTTGCTTGAAATCTGATCAACAATCTTTGGGAGAATAGCGACGTGTCATTTTTAGAGAATGTTAAAGCAGGATAAATGGAGGTTGACATCATATTTAGTAAAAATACTGCCTATAGAGAGGGGATAAACTGTCTTTAAGTCAGCATTTTTATTAATGAATGTTTACATTGCTTTGGGAATAGCAAACACACCATTTTGGTTATCTAGGAAAAAGAAGATATTTATATTTATACACATGCATTCACTCACTCTGAAGGTATAAAGAGTGTTTGTTCATTTTGAGGCCCTGAGCTGTGGTGGGTATAATTGGCAGCTTTTCATGCAAAGGAAGCTCTGAATGCTCCAACTCAGTTGCATATTTTTGTGGCAGTCTTCTTATAGCTTCTTTAATTATTGTGTTTAGCTGATTGCAACTTTGAAGTGGAGGAGCACTGAGGTTTTATGTCTACTCCTTTCTTCCAGACGGTAGCAAACATAGGTAGCACACTAACCAGTGTTTCTCATGATGTTGAAAATCTGCAGACAGCAATTGAAGAATACAAGAAATCCATAGAAGCACTCCAAAATGATGTGGTAAGAAAATGTGCTAATTTAAGCCTGCATCTTTAAAGCTTATCTGTCTAATTAGAAACAAATTTTAAAATTGCATGAGGTTCTGCCTTGTGCCAAAAATACTTTGCAAGTCTGGGTAGGGGCTGGGTTGGTATGTTAATCTCCACTAATCCCATAAGACCTGTGTGGCATCTGCTATAAGGTACTAAGTATGTATTTTTTAGAGCCAAAAATCATTGATTCCCATTGCAATTTTCATGATGCAGATTTGTTGCTTCCCACTCTGCAGATGTGGAGCTCTTTGTTTTGCAGGATGCTGCTTATGGTAACTATCCACACTGCCTTAACAACAGGGGATGGTAAAATTGTTTAGGGATAGTTTGTGGAGCTTCTGGTAGCATTAAGGGTCTGAGCAAGGAAGAAATTAGTGACAGTCATTACCAGAAGTTACTTCCTGCTTCTACCACTTAGGGTGAAAATACTTAATGGAAATAAAGTAAATAAAAAAAGAATTCTTCAGTTAAGCAACTCTATGGGATTACTTAAAATATTATTTTTATCTGCAATTTTTCTTGTATGTTATAAAGCTCGACTGAGTTATGTCTGCAGTGAATGCTGCAAAATGTTGTAGATATGACAATATGTATAGTAACAAAGAAATGTGCATCATAAAACTTCATTAAAGGAGGATAGCTAATTTGGGAGTTGTTTTTTTAAAAAAAAACTACTTTAGATACTAGGTATTTGAAGGAGAAAAATTGCTCTTCTCTATTTTCTTTAGTTAAAATATTGCATGTATTACAAATGTGAGCTTAGTAGTTGTATCAAAACACCCTTAGCTATGATCTTCCTGATCTTAAAAGCTTAGTGTTCTGTTACAGATATTTGGTACATAACTTTCTGCTTCTTTCATTAGAAGGAATTAAAGCAGATGCCTTCGCTTCCTTCCATCGTTACACCAAGCACTCAGATAAATCAGACAGAAAACTGCAAACAGGTATTTTTCCTCCTTGCATAAGGAATATTGGTACAAGTACCACTATTTTTGATAAATTATAGTGTCAAAAAAGTAGTTTTGTGAAGGCCGAATGCCAGTGACGTTTTTCAAAACCAAGTGCAAGATAATTTTATTGTAGTTTGTTCCTCTGTATGTCTGACAACATGGTAGTGTGGAATTACTTTCTGTGTGCTTTCACTGGGTGAGGAGTAGGACTGCCGTGCCTATCAAACAAGATATAGATGTACTTTGCTCATGTAAATGGCAGTGTTATAAATGACTTTATATTGAAAGGGGTTTATGGTAGGTATTTGGTGATCTGAGCAAATCTGGGAGTGGCACGTGTTGAGTCACCCTCAAGGTGACTAAGGCACATAAAGCAGGACTTCAGGAAGAGAAAATGACTGAGTGGTTAGCTGGAATGCCTTGGAGTGAAGTATGGTACATTGATATATATATGTGTATATATATGTGTATATATATGTGTATACACACACACATATGTGTGTTTATATTTAATATAGTCATTTTTTTCCTCAAAAGTGAATCTCTTACCATAAACCCTGCACATGGTTCTTTGGGGAACCAAGTCGTTTGTACAGTTACTAACAAAGCTTGACCTGGAAAAACGAATGAATGGGCTTTGTGTGTTGTTTGCTGGCACAGTTGAATGGATTACACTAGCAGCAAAGAGATTAGCCCTGAGGAAAATTTCAGTTTCAGACTTTGAAAGCTGGAATAACTTCCTTTAAGCTTCCAGTTGGATGGTTTTGGCAGTTTCTGTGGGAAGCCGGTCTGAAGTCTGCCAGATTTAACTGGGTCAGTCATTATCTTGTTAACAGCAAGAATGTTGCACCAGTTGAGTAAACTCACGTGTTCTGGTTTTATATTTTAGGAAAGCCAGTCCCTGCATACAGTTTTGGAGGAGCTAAATAATACTGCAGTGATGTACCAGAAGTTGAATGACATAAAGCTTCTACACGTGGATTCTGCCATTGGTAATCTAAGCCAGCGGGTTACACTGTTGGAAAGCTCTCTGGTTGCTGTGAATAACTTGGACAAAAGAGACAACTCGTCTACCAGTGTGGTAAGTGTTTGGTATCTGTGGGTATCTGCTCAAGAAAGTAATCTGAATACTTTCCATATGGTAAATACGTAGCTTTTCAAAGCCTAACTGAAAGAAAATCTCAAAGTGAAACTTGAGAGGATTAGTATTTCATATTAAAAGGCCAGAAACTGCTTTATCTGTTTAAAAACAAGTAGCAACATTAGGAAAATCTCAGAAAGTCATTTTGTCCCTGCAGAAGTTACAGAAAAATGCGCAAAACACTGCGCAGTTGCCCAAGTCTTAAACTTTGCAATGGGAGAGGATTCACAGACCTGTTGAACTATGTTGGGGAAAAGCACTTTGACATGTGAAGAGTCTGTTAACGCCAGTGAGGCGTTAAATGGGCCTCTGGATTTTTCAGCAATCAGTACTTAAACGCTCAAAAAGGATTTAAATATTCTTTTGGGTCCTTCCAGTGTTTTCTGTATGCCCTACTGGGATTAATCACTGAACATTCATTCTGCAGGTATAGCAACAAGAAATATGCTGATGTTGCTATGGTAAACTACATAACCAACTCTTTCATAGTATTTTTTCTAGTTTGCATTTGCTCTGCTTTGTTCTTGCATCATGCCCACCAAAATTGAAGGAAAACTATAAAACAGTAAGCAAATGAATAAACTCTGCTCTTCATTTTTTTTGTAGAATGATGTAACTACCTCTCTAAATGTGGAAAAGGAAGATCAGCTCAACAACGGAATTCATTCAGATAAAGAATTGAAGGTAAAATAAGGGAAAATTCTGCTGGATTAGTAGACCCTGCCATTGTCTTTATAATTATTTCAAATAGGAATTAATTGGGGAGTAACCTGTAAGCAAGCTAAGCCTGCTTAGGCAGGTGAGTGAACTAGTTGCACTATCAGTTCTAGGCTTAGGTTAATGGGACTACGTAATAAGACAAGCTCAGAGGGCTTTAGGAGTTCTTAACTCGAACTATAATCTGTAACCCACTCAGAGAATGAGCAAAAGATCAGTCCAGATGCAGAATATGGTAGGTTTGCTTTGGGCATGCGGTAGCTCCTACGTCAGTGTATTCAGTGTTGCAGGCAAACGTTTGTAACAACTATATAATTCAGTTAATGTTTTGACTGCTCATTCCATGTACATTCATGGTGATGGATTTATTAGGAGTTTCCAGAATCCTAATAAAATGTCACAATCTCATGTATGTGCAAAATTCAGCAAATTCTAAAGAATTACTGTACCTTTTCAGGTTGAGGTTCTGATTCTGTCGTCGTCTTACGAACTGTGTGAATTTGTTCTTTCCATAGTGTGTTTGTGAGGTTGTTTTGTTGTTGTTTTTCTTTTTAATTTTTAGTTATTTAAAACTTGATCAGTCTGGAAATTAGAAACCCATTGAAAAGTACAGACATGCCTAAAATGAATTCTTTCTGATTTACATGAAGGGTTGTTCTTAAGAAAAATATTCTCTACATATGCAGGAAACAGGAATTAGAAATTCTCAGGTATTAAAACTAAAAGAGGAGCTTCAGATGATCACTGCTCTCTCAGTCAGCAAGTCAGCAAATGACGGATCTGCTGAGGCATCAACGAATGGTAAGAACCAAATGTAACAGTAATCCCTAAAGCTGAAGTTTCATTATGTAATTCAAAGAATATTTAATGAAGGTAAATAATTCAGAATGTTTTCTTAAGAATTTGGTGAGGATTCATTAATTCAAAGTGGTAGGAATGTAGCGCCTCTAAAACTGAAAACTCTGTAGTTTGAAGACGGCTTTCTGTTGCGTAGTAGGATTGACGTGTGTTATTACTTGTATTTAACTGAATGTATTTGAAGGCATATGGTGATTAAATGCTCGATTGTCAGACTCATCAAAATATGTCAGGCCATTTGTGAAAGTTTGTCCCTGGTACTGTTATCTATTTTACTTTTTCAAAAGCTTAGTGTAACAGAGGAAAAGTCTAACTTTGCATTAACTTACCTCAATTCTGCACATTCTGCTGTCTGTATTTGGACAGTGCTGAGGATGAGAAAACTCAAAGCAGTTTGCTGCATTAGAATTCTGCTGTTCTTTCATTAATTACCAAAATCAGAAGTTTGCACCTCACTGGAAGGATAGTTAATGTTAGAATTCCCTTTGCAAGATTACTCTTACTGTTTGTCTATAATAATTGCTTGTTTGAGGTATAGACAAGTATTTTTTCCCTCATAGAGGGGGGAGAAGATAAAAGCAGCCCCAGGTGGACAGATGCACATTAAATTAGTAAAGCTTGTTGAACACTTTCTGACTGGGAGGTGCCATTTTCCAAACAACTATTCTGTGTATGAGGTGTACAAGCATATGTTCTTTCCTTCTGCTCTTCATGCTGTTGATGAGACTGGGTGGCATCCTGCTATATTTCTGCTAAACGTTTTCACACCATTCTTATCCCATACAATGTTGTATCCACAATGCAAAGTTTCTTAATTTTACTGGCTTTTTGTTTCTATTACTTGAATTCTGTGGCATTAGTAAGACTAATAGAAATTGTTTTGCAACAGTTGGAAGTAGTACGACTGCTACAGCAAAGCCCACAGACCTTCCAAGGCTGACTTCAAGGTCAGCTGATGACAACAGAGAGAACCAACAGCTGAGACGTCTGTCCTTACCAGGAGTATCAAGCATACAAGGTTTGTCTTCTAACCTATCCTTTTCTTTCCTAAATAGTTTGCCTAAATGCTTAGGAGGAGGTAAGTGCATGGGTAATTATGGAAACGTGTCAGTACAGATTAAAAAAAAAATCAAAACTTTTGAGAAGCTTGGTCTTGTGAAAAAGGAGTGGAGGAAATGGACCCTAGCCTGTAAAATAGAAGAAATTATAATTTACAGATGAGTGTGCACTAAGGTGAATTTTAAATGTTTCTCGTTCGGAACTATTGTGCCAAGTGTTAAAGCAAAGATTGGAGGAGTAATTAAGAGTTGAATTAGTGCTGAAGGAAAATGAAGTAGGTGTGGGTGTGCAGTAACTTTTTTTTTTTGAGAACTGCCTGGAATGAATGGCTTCTGGATCTTGCTGTTCAGCCTTTTCAGCTGCTAAAAGGGCAATGCTTTGCACCAGGAAATGAATAGACACTTTTCCCTTACATGATCTGCTCTGTTGGTATAGCAACAGTCACTCAGAGCTTGCTTTTGTGGAAGACAACTGCATCTTTATGCAGCTAGTGGTTATAGAGTGGGTTATTAGTTGTGGGCTTGAAATGGAGATTATTTTTCCAGAATAACTATAATTTAATACATAAATCTTTGTGCTTTTTCTCCTAAACTTTTACTTGCAGCTTGACACAACACAGAAGGAAAGCAACATACTTGGAGATGCTTTATATAACTTAACACCTAATGCAGTAAAACTGGAAGAGCAGCATACAGGATATTCTTGTGTGCTTCAAAAATTACTTTTAAGGCATTGTTCTCTTTGCAGATCTTCAAAATTGGTTTGAAAAAGCAACTGGTGATGCTGATGGAAAACTATCCTATGAAGATCTTCAAAAGCTACTTGATTTTACAGTCGAAGAGTTGCAGAGCTTTAAGAAATTTGATGCAGATGGAGATGAAAAATACTCATTACAAGAACTGAGATTAGCTTTAGGTGTATAGAGTATTAAGAAATGTAATACTGATGGATGCTACTGTAGCTGAAGGAAACTACAGGAGATAAAAACATTGTCTGCACTTTCTCATTTTTTTGAGCTGAATTACTGTACACATTGCCACTCCTTCATTTGTGTTTGATAAAAAGAAATTTACTAATTTAAAGTAGATAGGATATGATATTGGGACTGTGTCAAAATCCAGAAATATCCCAAACTTACCAGAAACATTTTCCTGTCACTTTTCCTTTCCAAAGGAGCTCTAGGTTTTTAATTTAGAATGTGTACATATAAAAACAAACCCATGGTTTTCTATTTCACTGAAATTTGCCTTAAATTAGAGAGCTGCACTTTATGTAGAGCAGAAAGAAATCTGTCTTGTAAAGATGGGCTTTTTCTGCTTGTAAATATTTGAAATAGAGTAAATTATGCATATTTAAGGAGAAGTTTCTATTGGGACTTGTTGCTAGTAAACATGTTTATTAGATAGACTGAACCTAAACTGGGTCATTGAGAGCTTCAGCTAAAGTTTTAATTTTGTTTAAGTATGTCCTTGAATGAGTTTGGACTCAGGTGGAGGAAGGTGGGGCTGGTAAATTATGCCCACCTATAGCAGAACTTATTTTTAGAGAAGGGGTGAAAATTTTTATATCATGAGTCTATAGGAGCAATTACCTACCCAGCACTTGGGTTTTCACTTCAGCATTTCTTTTAGCTTTGCTGTATTGCATTCAGATTGCCTTTTTGTGGTTGTTGCTTTTTGAGATGGAGATGATAATCAAAAATATTGGAGAACTTTAACAAATGTTTAAGAGGTAGAAGTTGGCAGAGTGGCTTGCTGAATGTCCCCCAAATAGTTCTCGTCTCCGCTGTGCAGAGGCAGGATCAGGAGTGCTCTTGGTTTGCTCACTGGTCCCTGCAGATCTTTCTGCTGCGCTGCCGATGCTGCTGGTTTCTTCCACTCGTTGTTTTTTGTGTCACTCTGAGTAAAGCTCCTTGTCCTTTTGTGAGCAGCTGGGGAAGCTCTGCAGAGAACTTCATGCTGTTTCCTGGGCTAATTGCTTGATACCTAAACCCGTGTGTTCTTGTTGGCAAGAGGATATAAAAGGCAGGATAGTGTGCAGTCATGTAAGCATTTGCTGCTGATAAATGCTTCTTAGTGAGGTTTCATTAGTATAGTTACATTCATGGCCTGTTAGCTATATCTGCAGAGGAGCTTGAGTGTGTTCATACTAGCAGATGTAAATGCAGAGCATTTTATAACCCAGGGATTCCTTCTGAAACATAGAAAATGACTTTTGCAGAAGAGATTCTCTTGTGGGGCCCGATCAGGGACAAATTGTGTGACTTTGCCCACAAATATCACTGATCGCATTGTGAGTCTTGCATAATTAGGGAATTGAAAGTGTTCACCTCACTGAATTATCAGTATGTATGGCAGTCTGTTCATAGTTATTGAATTTGATGTAACTTCAGACTGGATGTTTGTAGCTTTATGAATAATCATATACTGAAAGTATAAATCAGTGAAAGATTTTACAAAATGAAACACTTATCCATTGCCTAGGCTTCTCTCACTGTTGCTCTTCTATCCTCTTTGGGTAATGCAGAGGTTACCCAATAAGAAGATGCTTTGTTGACATTTTAAAACACAGTATTTAAACAACAACAAAGATGACGAACAAGCAACCTTGGCTTTAAAAGGACAAGAAGCCAACATGTGCTTCTTGCCATTTCTCCACACACTTTTATACACTTCTGTGTGATTCTCTAACCAAATAATAAAACTAGCAATAAAATGTAACCATTATATTATTTGTACATACTGTATCATAGCCATATTTCAGAGTTTGCAAAGTATTTTTGAAAGTTTGATTTGTATAAAATTTAACATATCTTAAAATTTAAAGAATTCTTGTATTGCCATGTAAATCTACTAGTGTGTTTGTTGCAGTCTGCTTTACTCTGCCAAGGCTCTTCAACAGCAGCAGTGGAGTTACCAGCTGAGCTCCTTTTGGGACTGGTGCTGCTCCTGCTGCTGCTTTGCTGCCCTGTGCGCGGCCAGGGAACCGAGCTGCTCTGTCATGGGGCACTAGGACGCTGCTGTCCTGCAGTGCTGCTGAACTGGCATGGCAAGTGAGTCGTGGGGTTTCTGTTCAACTGCCAGCTGCCCTTGTCACTGCAAAGGTAGGATGGGCTTGTGCTACGAATCTAACAAAATCAGATTGTGTTAAGTACACCAATAGCTTTTGCTTGACCTAGACTTTCTGGTAGCACTTTGCAACCTTAAAATGTTGCTCCCCAGCCAGCTCTTTTGCTTGTACATGTTGCTCTGCTGTGCTTGCTGTCATGTTCTCCCATACTTTCCTTCCAAAGTCTTGGTGCTGGGCACTAGCAGGCTTTTGCTGTTTGTTTTTATCCAGCACTGCAGAGGTACAAAAGTTGCAGATGCACTAAATACCTGTGGGGATCTACAGCAGGAAGGTGCTGGTGCTCACACAGGGGAGCTCTGCACTTGGAGCCCAAGGGCCGTGTCATGGGAGGTGAAGCAGGAGAGGCCTCCTGCTCTCCTCCCTGGGCTTCCCCCACCTGCACACAGGCTCTTGAGCCCCCAGATGGGCTGGGGCCAAACATTTTTGAGCCCCTTGAATGCACGTAATGGCCCGTGGCCCTTCTGCTGGTGGGGGAGAGCCTGTGAGTTCCTGTGCGAGGAGAAGGTGCAAAGTCTGGACTGGGAGGAACTGGGGGCAGCGAAAAGAGTGGTGGGCTAACCTGTGACAATGGGAGGTGACATGGAAATGTGGCACCCTCGCAGATGGCCCTAAAGGCTTGCAGCTTTCCAGCCAGCGCTGTGCCTGTCCCTGGGGGCTGCTTCTTGCTGCTGCCCCTTCCCTCTGGGGCAGAGGTGCTGGCACCAAGGGGCAGCTGCGAGGGGAGACCTCCCAGAGCCGCTTTGTGGGGGGAATAGGGAAAAGCGCCGGCCCGGGGCCTGCTGCTAGCTGCAGTTCTTGGTTTTGTTCATCGCACACTCGTGCTCATTCCCTTTGGAGTGTTATTTATCAGTCTGCGCTTTCTTTTGTCTCTTTCAAAGACTCCCTCCTCCGGATTGTGCCCTTTGCTTAGTTTTTACCTCCCTGTGCAGCACCTCCTCCAACCAAAGCTCTGTATCCTTGGGAGACAGCAGCTTCGGGGACTGGTGTAACAAAAGCTGCATTTATTATTATTATTATTTTTTAAAGCAACTGCACTCCACACACTTTATCATGTAACGCGACTTTAATTTATCACAATAAAATCTCGTTTTTAGTGAGCGGCTTGCGTTTTTAATTTTTTTTTGGGCCGGGGCCGGGCGAGGCGGCGCTGGAGGAAAACCCCTTCTACGGCAAGTACCGCCACAAGATCCAGGAGCTGCGCAGGTGCGTGGTGCTCCTCGGGGAGAGGAAGGTGGTTGTGGAGCGCTGGGACGAGGTTGGAGGGATGGGCCTGGAGCGGGGAGAGGAGGGAAGGGGGTGGCTGACTTCAGCCTTGTGCCTTTATCCGGAAAATAATCCCAGCGCAGACCGAGCGCTGCCTCGGGTTTCCTTCACTAGCCGCGGCAATACGCGAGCTGTGTGGAAAAGGAGCAGGGAATTCCAGTCAAAACTGCGGGAGGTATTTTTAAAGCGGCAATCGATGTTAGTCGGCGTTATTAGCAGCCTCTTTCCCGATTCAGATCCAGTCCAGATGTGTTTGAATCCCGCCTGGAGAAAAGAAATGAAGTGAAAAAGCAGCCGGTGGGGTATTCCAAGCAAGCTGAATTTATCAAGAGCATGGATGAAAAGGCAAGACCAATATTCTATGCAATTCACACATGTTGAAGTTATAGTTTTGTCATTTATGCTGAATCTGCATCACGCTGTGAGTACACAACATTCCACCTGGTAACAAGCCATGTTTCACTCTCTGGTGCCTAAAAATATCATTTTGTATTTAACATATTATTTTGCTATTTTTTAAGTTGGAGATTCTATGCTTGAGCCTTGTTTAATAATTTAATCTATTCCAGATTAGTTTGGGTAGATGCAGTGACATGGTCTTGCTTTTATCCTGTAGAAAATGGAAAACAAACGCTCAATAGTGCTGGGTCCAGAATGCTTCATGACCTTGTAATCCATAGTTCTCATGAAGTTACTCTTTTATTTGCTATCAGTAATATGTTTTAGTAAAACAAATTTCAAGTATTTTTATCTCAAAGATGAGCTCATATTTCAAAAATGTTATCGGTGCACATGCTGTGCGTGTCTGGAAAGGCAATTAAAATTTGGTGTTAGAGTGTTAGTTATGAAAACTAAAAACACATTTTCTTCTAGGCAGAAGCCCTGGGCACAAAGACATCAAAGGGGCAATTCACGAAAGATAAGGTAAGGCAAATTAACCTGAGTTTTAAGAAAGAGCATACTACCAAGCATGCGTGTTAACTTGGATTGCTACTACCAAGAGTTTCTTGAAATAGAGAATTAATGTTCCTTATTCTGTACTTCATTGTAATGTTTTGTGTAGTGTTGGAGTCATGTTCAAGTTTGAAAACTTCTGTCACTCCAGGCTCTTCTTACCTGGTCCTTTCTCTCTGAAATTCTGGAAGTTCCTACTACTTGGGAAATCTGTACTGAATGCACGTAGTAATAAATTAAGAAAGGTTGAGCTGCTTTTACCACATATAGACCCGTTTCCAAAGTTCAGCCAGCAGAGGGACAGGAGAGTGGTTTTATTCTCAGTAACATTTTTGGTTTTCATCACACTTTTTGTGTAAAGCTGCCAACAGAGCTTATGTCTGAAATGGCTGAAGGAGAAAGGCTGCAGTTCATCTTGCAGCTGCTGTTAGAGAACTGCAGTATTGGAGCAAAGTGTATTATGTACCCTGAGAGAATTTTTTGCATCCTTCAGTGCATGAATTCAGTCTTCAGTGTGCTAGTATTTGTGATTTACCAATTTCTTTGGTGCTTAGGAGTATTCAGATACAGTGTGAATTGCTGTGAAATGCTCCCACGTTTTGTTTTTGCTCCTTGTGATCGCACCCATTCATTTTGCGTTCTCACATGAACCAGAAAACATGTCCTTATGCCAGATTTCTTATGCCTTGTCTTGCAGACACTTGATTCAATTCTTCATGTTGAGATGGTGAAAGAAAAATCAGCAGAGGAAATCAAACAGGTATCGGATTTAATGGAAAGAAGCTGGTTCTGCCTCTGTACAAATGAAACATGGATATGGCTGTATATTTTCAAGAAACACATTCATATGCAGGCCTGTTTGAAGGTTAGCAGGCAGGTGGGGGGAGATCCTGATAGTGGCAAGGATCTTACTGGCAGCAGCATGCCCACTGGAGCCTCCTCTCAGGGCTTCTGGAGCAGAATCCTAGCTGTTTTCTTGATAATGTGACAGAATCGATTTTCTGCTCTGCAGAGGATGGTGTCAGTCCAGTTATAGCAGGAAGCATTTGGTAACTTCTAAGTTTCTTTCCACCTCCTAAGTTTCTGAGAATTCTCATCAGTTATATAGGGCTAAAAAAGTCTTACGCTCTGGATTTTTACTCCTACTTGTGTATTTATTAAGGACTTTGTGGAACCTTTATATAGATACAGACAACTCCTATGGGAGGAAAAAGATTATGTGAACGCACTCGTTACACAAATGCCCGTATTCTTCATACATATTTAAAAAAAAAAACCCAAAGCAGTCCAAAGGTCATTAGCGTGGTGTGAAAAATGCCAGAGTACTTCTCATAGCCAATAAACCTGGAGCACCCTCTGAGCTGGCTGCTGTTTCTGTTGGCTGTTGAAGTCTGGCATGAGTACTAGGGAATGACAGTGAAAGTCTAGTGCATTGGCAGGAAAGTCAGTCAAGATTGATTAAAAATGGATGAAAAATGGACTGTTAAAGTGCTTGCCGTCAAAGATTAGTTCATAAGTGGAATTCTTTTTAAAGCATGTCATATTATTTCTGGATGTGCGATGTTAATTTCTGCGTTTTTAATTTTGATTTTCTTTCTTTCTAACAGATTTGGAATCAGTATTTTTCTGCAAAAGACACAGTTTATGCTGTTATTCCTGTAAGTAATTTCTGTTTCACTTACGCACTCTAGATTCCAGTTTAAAAAAAACAAACAAACAAACACACTCCTTTTTAGCTGTGATTCTGTTGCTTTTAAGGTAATCATTGAAAGAAAATGAGGTTCCATGAGCTAACTAACCTGACCTAAATAAAGCTAATACTTCTTTCTGAACACCTGCCCTGGTTTTCAGGCTTTTTTTTTTGAACATCCAAGACTCTTTGCAGGGTTCGGCTATCTTCTGAGGAAACATTCATGTTTCCATATCATTTCTTTCCCGAGTTGCTTCTTTTTGACCTTTATTTTTGATCTTTGCTCTACAGCAAAGGCTACTAGCATAGACCTTTAATATAGCAGTGTTAGAACACTTGCTTAGTAGTTCATGAGTTAATTTATTTAAAATTATTGATGTCACTATCTTTCATTGAGATTGTATGATGCTTTCCAAGATCACATTTCTTATTCTTGATAACTTCAAAAATTGTTATTTGTTGTAAATAAAAGGCTGAAGGGCTTTTTTCATTTTGCCTTTTTTGGTTGTTTTTTCATTTTTATTTATTATAAGTGGCTGCTAACTCCTTAGAATTTTTTTTCTCATTGACAGCATTCTCAAAGATGACACACAGAGTTATACAGAACTCAGTTGCTATTTGAACATCAGACTCCAGTTAAGATGGTGGAGGTCTTAAATTAGTGTTTTGCTGCACTATTTTTCAGAGAAGCTTTGGAAGCTTCTAAGATTTTAATGCAAACCAGATCTTGAGTAAGATGAGAATTAGTTCATGGTGTCATCTAGGGAAGAAACTGCCTGTCTTCTGCCAGAAGCTTTTTTATTGATTGGAAGAATGGGCTGGTCTAGTTCTCTAGTGCTCAGAGCACACACGGAGGAGTTCTGTGTTGATGAATAGCGTCTGTTTTCTTCCCTGAACACCTCATGCCAGGAATTAATTTATGGTTTTGGGAAGGGAAGAGCAGGCAAGGAATTTGGGGGAGCACAGAGGTGATGGGAGTGAGATTGCCAGTTTTCATCAGCGTTACCAAGTTATGTTTGTGGTTTTAATATAAACCTAACCAGTAAATATGTAGTTCAGGTTAGTACTGGAACTGCATTGTAATGCTGAAGAACAGATGACTTTCTGGTGTAAAGTGCATGATTTGGGGCCAGGGATATATTATCTGGCTCAACTGTAGACACAAACGTGCTGCTAGGGAGCTAGTACAAAAAGATGTAAGCCTAAAATGTGGGCCTCCCACCCTCCAAGGAGTCTATGCTTTGGATTCCTGGAGTTTGCTGCTGCCTCTTAAGGACAGCGTTGTTAAAACGGGTAACGAAGAGCTAAATATATTTTTCCGTGTACTCCTTGTTGACTGTTTCCACAGTGAGACCTTTAGATAGATACAAGTTGTACCCTACTGTGGTTAATGAGATGCTTCTGAATGATGACTGTGCGCGCCCTTCAGTGTTATGGAAAGTTAATTTCTTTCTTTTCCTCAAAGGCAGAGAAATTTGATTTGTTATGGAAGCGAGCCCAGAAATGTCCCTCTGTAAGTATGGTGGAAACTTACAAAGTGTGTATGTGTAACTGCCTTAAATTTCTCATGTCTAAAGCCTAATTCATAAACTTTTGACCCTGAACTGTTCTGACTTACATGTTGGTTTGATTAATAAAAGCCAGGTGTTCAAATATTCACAGAATCACAGAATGGTTAAGGTTGGAAGGGGCATATTAACATGTTGGGGAAGGGACATAAGAACATACTGTCTCAGTGTTCAGATAAAAGCAATGTTATTTGTAGATGTCAAGTGGTTTGATCTCGATGTAAGATGCTTAGGGTTCAGAAACTAGAGAATAGGCAATGGATTTAGCTACACACCTCTGGTTTCTAGAATTAATGTCCTGTGGTTAAACCTCTTGCATGCAGTGGTGTGAAGAGCCAAACCTGGAAGGTCAAATTCACTGATGCTCTTGAAGATTTTCCCTACTGCTTAAAGCATCCTTGCTGTGATCAGCCAGGGATCAAGTTAAATCTAACTTGATCACAGCCAGTTTGCTTTGCTTTTGTTTTGTTTTCTGACTGAATATGGCCTTGTGTGTCCCACACATGGAGCCTGTGTCCATGACAGGCTTTGCTCAGGGCTGCTGAAGGGCAGCCTGGAGGAGCTGTTGCTTAGCTATAGCTGAAGTGTCACCACTGCTTCTCTGCACCTGATAAGAGACCTTGGGGGCTGGAATAAGCACAGATTTAAAATAAACCTTGTACTGCACCCAAATCACAGCTCTGTCACAGTGGATGTCTACAAAGGGACA